>JAVXUP010000718.1:0-364009 GCA_033070095.1 Escallonia herrerae
GCGCTCGATCCGGACACCGGTTCGGGATTTTTAGGCGAAAAATCCGTAAAATACTTTTTAAATCAAGAATGAACTCAGGAAGCTTAAAATAGCGTTTTAAAGCAATTTTGATATTTTCTGAAACCAGGGGGCATTTTGGTAATTTGCCCCCCCGCGAGGGGTGTTTTTGTAATTTTCCCGAAAAAAAGTTTTTCAGTCCAGAAATGTAAGTAAAACACCTGAAAGGTTGTTTTGAAGCTGGTTTGATGGGCGTTAGGGTGACAATGAACCCCCGGGGGCTATTTTGCTAATTTTACGTTACACAAATCTGTGCTTAAAATAACTTTTAGTTCAGGAAAGGGTGTGAGACACCTGAAAAGTTATTTTAAAGAGTGAATTCAGGAAGCTTGTTGTCAGGGGGCATTTTGGTAATTCGCATCCCCGATAGGGGTATTTTCGTAAATTTGCAGCGTTAAGTTTTTCAAAGGATTTCTTAGTCCAGAAATGTAAGCAAAGCACCTGAAAGGTTGTTTTGAAGCTGATTTGGGGCGTTAGGGTGATAATGAACCCCCGGAGGCATTTCGGTAATTTGTCGCTCATCGGGGGCTATTTTGCTAATTTTACATTATACCAAATTTCTCGAAAGACGGTGGTTTAAATAAATTTTATTCTTCTTTTATTTAAATCTATGACTTGTTGAGAATGATATAATTTTTATTTTTTAGATTCCAGTATAAATATGGATGCAACTGGAGGAAATAATTTTTGTGAAGGTTCTGATCCACCTTACGTTGGTCAAGTTTTTCAAGCACTGGACGAAGTTGAAGCATACTATAGAGCATATTCGAAAACGATAGGTTTCGGTATTAGAACTAAGACGACTAGAAAACGGGCGAATACAGATCAAATTGGTGCAAGACTATTTGAGTGTCATAGAGGAGCACCGCATGTAACTCCGGTCGTTCGGATCAGTGACGAAGGGACAACAAGACAAAGAAAACGGGACACATTTCCGGGTACCGGCTGCAAGGCCCATGTGTATGCAGTACACCGAAAAAATGAAAACCATTGGGTTGTCACAGGAGTGGAGTTGAGCCATAATCATCAGTTGATGACCCCCAGTAAGATTGGTCAAATTCATCAACACCGAGAAATAAGCGCGGCACACAGACAACTAATTTTTACAATGGCCGAGGCTAAAATTCCACCTTCTAAGATGATGGGGGTTTTCTCAAGCCAGGCTGGGGGGATTGACAAGTTGAGTTTCAACGAAGTAGACCTTCGAAATGAACTTCGTGCTCAGAGGAGAGAGTCTTTCGGTAAGAGTGATTCTCAAACTACACTTGATCTCTTCAGGTCCCTTCAGAGTGAGAATTCTGGATTTTTTTACAGTCTCCAACTGGATGATGAGAACCGCATTAGTACTATATTTTGGGCGGACCCCCGTTCTAGAGCTGCTTACCAAAATTTTGGGGATGTTGTGACGTTTGACACCACATACCGCACCAATAAGTACTCTATGCCTTTTGCTCCGTTCACCGGGGTGAACCACCACTATCAGTCAATCTCGTTTGGCTTTGCCCTGCTTAGGGATGAGACGGAGGAGTCATTTACGTGGTTATTTGAAACGTGGCTTCAAGCAATGTATCATATTCCTCCAAAGACCATCATCACCGACCAAGATCTGGCAATGAAAAATGCAATCGCTAAGGTCCTTCCAGATACTCACCATGGCCTGTGCACATGGCACATAAGCAACAAATATCCCGAACGGCTTCACCATGTATATGCAAACCATCCGTCATTCAAGACTGACTTTAATACATGTGTGAAGAAATCGTTGACGGTAGACGTGTTCGAGGAGAGGTGGGCCACGTTAATGGATACTTACTATTTGCACAATCACGAATGGTTACAATCGTTGTATGAGATCAAGACACAGTGGGTCGGTGCCTACACCAAGAATTTTTTTGCAGCCGGAATGACTACGACCTCGAGAAGCGAAGCTATGAATTCATTCTTTGATGGGTACGTAGGCCAGTCTTCAAGTATAGCGGAGTTCGTACTAGAGATGCAGAAAGCCGTTGACAGGCAATTGTACCGTGAGAGAGAAGCCGACGCGGCTACAGTTTGCAAAGAAAGAGCTATACTACTTTATTCACCTTTAGAGGCTCATGCGGCTCAAGTCTATACCAAGGAAATGTTTCGACAGTTTCAAGAGGAACTACTAAAGTCGAATCAATATGGCATGACAAAGTTGCACGAGTATTCCACCAGAGACATCAAGGTTTATGCTTTGACAAATGTGACGAACTTCGCCAATCCGTGCTCTTCGTCGGCTCCGAGGACCAGACGACATTTTACCGTAGCAATTTGTAAGGACACTGGGTTGGTTAATTGCAACTGTCAACTGTTTGAGCATAAAGGTATACTTTGTCGACACGCGTTGAGGGTTTTGAGCGCCAAGAATGCTAGTGAAATCCCTCCACCGTATATCTTGGAACGGTGGACGAAGGAAGCCAACAGAGTCCACGGTCACATTCCTTACGTGCCCAATGTTTCAGTTGATTTCGAGCAATCTGAGTCGCTGCGATATAATCACCTTTGTAACATCATGCACGGTTTATCAATGGATGCAGCGTCGACATTTGATGGGTACAGGTATCAAGTTGAAGCAGCCGCACGGGATAAGGCTATGCATGCACAGTTTAGGATGGCATTACCAGAAACTGTGGACACTCCGACTACTCGACCAACTCCAGGCGGTAGATTCAATCGAGCCAAACAGCCAGTCATTGACGGCACTGACCTACAACGTGAGGAGGACGACATTTTTGATCCAATTATTTCTCAAACAAAAGGGCGAAAACGAGCAATACGCATGAAGAATCCGATTGAAGAAGCAACGGGTCAAAAAAAATTACGAAAGTGTGCGTTGTGTAATAAGATGACTGATCATGACAAGAGAAACCATTATAAAGTGTTAGGTATCGAACCTGGCAGTATGGTCGAGGAGGACGATGATGAGGAAGAGTGTTAGGGTTAATGTTTCAGTTGTATAAATTGAACTTTTATAATGTTTAAATTTGTGATTTGGTTTGTGCAATCTTTAATTTGTGATTTGATTTGTGGATTATTGATATTTTTGGTAACTCCGTTTTCGGGCACACTTTAGGCCCCAATTGATAGCTTCCGAAAAAAGTTGTAATTTTTTTTGTCACTTTTTTTCCGCTCATTGCACTTCAGGCACGCTAGTTAGCCCATTTGTAAGACTTTCGGCGAAAAACGAGACACATTAATTTTTGAGTTTTCCTAGGAAGGGCCTATTCGGGCACACTTTAGGCCCCAATTGATAGCTTCCGAAAAAAGTTATAATTTTTTTTGTCACTTTTTTTCCGCTCATTGCACTTCAGGCACGCTAGTTAGCCCATTTGTAAGACTTTCGACGAAAAACGAGACACATTAATTTTTGAGTTTTCCTAGGAAGGGCCTATTCGGGCACACTTTAGGCCCCATTTGATAGCTTCCGAAAAAAGTTGTAATTTTTTTTGTCACTTTTTTTCCGCTCATTGCACTTCAGGCACGCTAGTTAGCCCATTTGTAAGACTTTCGGCGAAAAACGAGACACATTAATTTTTGAGTTTTCCTAAGAAGGGCCTATTCGGGCACACTTTAGGCCCCATTTGATAGCTTCCGAAAAAAGTTGTAATTTTTTTTGTCACTTTTTTTCCGCTCATTGCACTTCAGGCACGCTAGTTAGCCCATTTGTAAGACTTTCGGCGAAAAACGAGACACATTAATTTTTGAGTTTTCCTAGGAAGGGCCTATTCGGGCACACTTTAGGCCCCAATTGATAGCTTCCGAAAAAAGTTATAATTTTTTTTGTCACTTTTTTTCCGCTCATTGCACTTCAGGCACGCTAGTTAGCCCATTTGTAAGACTTTCGACGAAAAACGAGACACATTAATTTTTGAGTTTTCCTAAGAAGGGCCTATTCGGGCACACTTTAGGCCCCATTTGATAGCTTCCGAAAAAAGTTGTAATTTTTTTGTCACTTTTTTTCCGCTCATTGCACTTCAGGCACGCTAGTTAGCCCATTTGTAAGACTTTCGGCGAAAAACGAGACACATTAATTTTTGAGTTTTCCTAAGAAGGGCCTATTCGGGCACACTTTAGGCCCCATTTGATAGCTTCCGAAAAAAGTTGTAATTTTTTTGTCACTTTTTTCCGCTCATTGCACTTCAGGCACGCTAGTTAGCCCATTTGTAAGACTTTCGGCGAAAAACGAGACACATTAATTTTTGAGTTTTCCTAGGAAGGGCCTATTCGGGCACACTTTAGGCCCCATTTGATAGCTTCCGAAAAAGTTGTAATTTTTTTTGTCACTTTTTTTCCGCTCATTGCACTTCAGGCACGCTAGTTAGCCCATTTGTAAGACTTTCGGCGAAAAACGAGACACATTAATTTTTGAGTTTTCCTAGGAAGGGCCTATTCGGGCACACTATAGGCCGCATTTGATAGCTTCCGAAAAAAGTTTTGTCACTTTTTTTTTCGCTCATTGCACCTCATGCACGCTAGTTAGCCCATTTCTATGAATTTCGGCGAAAAGCGAGACGCGTAATTTTTTCGAATGCCGTCATATGAAAGGTATATTCGCGCACATTTTAGCGCCAAATTCATAGCATGCGAAAAATTATGTACATTTCTTTTTGGTACAATTTTTTGTAACATCACAGCAGCTAGCCACGCACGTCAGGATAATGGTAATGAATGCGTCTAGCTTCATTCTTTTTCAGCTCCCAGGCTATCCTATACCTAAACGTCAAGGCATCCTTCCTAGTCCACGAGGAGTGTTTGAGCACTTCCGAGCGAGCAACGTAGTCCATGTACTTGAGGACGTAAATCCCGCAATCGTGACCGTTATATTGCTTTGGTCGGTCCTTTATCATCACGACCGTCCAAGGGTCACCCTGTGGCCGTCCGCATGCTAGCGAGAGGACAGTAGTCTGCATCCAACAATAAAAACGAGAATCAAGCCTATGAGACAAGAACAATATACTATGGGCCAAGGTCAAAAAATAAATACTAACCACTAAAGTGATGTACTCGTTGTACATCTGTGCCAGCAGCTGTCCAGGCTCGTCCTCCCTTAGGCTATCGTATATGTGAACCGTTCTGAACGCTGGATGGAGAACTAATAGGAACCAGTGGTTTGCATGATGACAGGGTATCATGATAAGGTTCGCATCAGCAGCGGGACATTGATAGTCTGCGTTCATCATGCCTAACACGTTTCGACCTGGTTTCCACTTACTCCTACCGCCCCCTCGCCTCCATTCTGTGAATTCTCTCACCGTTAATTCCACAAAATGAGTGGGATACATGTTAAGCTTCAAATATTCAGAACGGTTAAAACGTTGCTCTCTAATCCGGAGCAGTTCTATGTAAGCGTTCATGACAAAATTTGAAAGATCTGTCTCCGGCGCCAACGTTCTGATATCCTCATGACCTAGGAATGTCGCAAGGGGAAAGTCTGCTGAATTGACAGGCTCATGCCCAAAGTAGTGCCGGTCGATCCAAGCCATCTTGTCCGACCTCAATGGCTTCGTCGCTTGTCCTTTGTCCGACCGAAAGCTTGGGCGCGAGGCCTGGATTCCTACTTGGGGAACCTGACTCTGGCACTGAGAGTCGTATGCGTCAGGAGGCAAGCGACTATACGGCTCCCACACCTGACTCTGGGGCTGATAGTCGTACGCGTCAGGAGGAGGGCGACCAGACGGCTCCCACACCTGACTCTGGGGCTGATAGTTGTACGCGTCAGGAAGAGGGCGACCAGACGACTCCCACACCTGACTCTGGGGCTGATAGTCGTACGCTTCAGGACGAGGGCGACTAGACGGCTCCCCTTCGTAACCCCGGTACGCAAGACTAAAGTTTTGAACTTCAGTCTTGTACTTCTCAATGGACCTCTTGAGATTGTCAGGAGCCTGCGCGACAAACCAGTCAAACGACTCCAGCTGCTTGAACACCTCAATGCCCTGGTCAACCTAAAAAACATGGGTAGAAAAATATGGCTAATCATATTTGACAAATGGTCGATAAGGTGCGCAAATAAATTATCAAACAACACTAGCATGACTTACAATGGCCAATGCCCAGAACTGGTCATAGACCTCACGTGGCGCGTACGATGTCTTCTTCACCTGGGAAGGGCGATTCACCCTCGTGCGCGTCACCCTGAGAAACCACTGTAAGTATTCCTCAGTACTAATGCCGTCGTGCTTCAGCGATACAAGGCTATCATACGTTTCCTGCCAGGTATTCCACTGGTGCACCTCGTCACCCAACAAAATCAAGGCATCAGCCACCTCGAAGTTCGGCCCTCGACCACCCCTGTATGGCCGCATGTCTACAGCGGGTTTTGGTATCCCTTGTGGACAGCCAGCTTGCTTCATAGCTCGATCGGGCATCTGAAACTCACATTCTTCGAAGTGAATGAGCGGCACCCGAACCAAACCTGCCAGCACGTACGACACCGGAAGTTGCCAACACCACTCATCCAACAGATGCATCACCTTGCCATATGGCTGCCACGTCACCTGGGATGCATCTAGTATCTCTAGTTCCCCCCGATAGAACTTTAGATGGTGGTGAGGGTCTACCCGTCTCCACCTCCGGTTGGTCGTAGGCCCCCAGGCCCACACCCTAGGCCACGTCTCATCGGAATCTACCAACGGTTGTGGACGACCCATGGGTAGCCTCTCGTAAGACCAAACCTGTGAATGCAAACATTATATGGAATTAGTAATTAATCCCGAATATATTGACTAAGGATCCTACCAAGAAAATAAATGCTCATACCTGTAATAGAGTCAGGCAGGCGGCAATGGACTTGGCACCGTTTCTCGTAGCCTTATGCAGTGCTCGATATAGGTGCGCAAGGACAGCTGAACCCCACGAATAGGAGTATACCTCCTCAAGATCCTCCAAGAACACCATATACTTCGGATGCACCGTGTTTTTCGAATGCGTCGGAAGTAATATAGCTCCAATAATATACAGAAGGAATGCCTTCGTATACGTCACGAAATCTTGAGGAGTGTATTCATCCGGTAGCACGCCGTACTGCTCTCTCAGCCATTTAAGCTTGACGCCGTTTGTTGTAAGCGCTGCCCTTGGAATTCCCGGAAAATACTGCATAGCCATATTCGCTATGGATGCAGACGGCACGTTCAAAGTAACGGGTCTGCCGTGACATGGGATTCCAAGTATAAATCCGACGTCCTCTAACGTAACAGTCATTTCACCAAACCGGAAGTGAAATGAGTTCGTCTCGCTCCTCCATCGTTCAACTAGAGCGGATATAAGGCAATCGTCGTGTCGAGACCATTTCCCGGGATCGGTGAACAGGGTTAAATTTTGACGGTGTAATAGCTGTATTTGTTCCTCGTTTAGTACCCACTCTTCAAGGTGCCTTGTGCTTTGAATTGTTTCCAAAACACCCCTATCGACACCGTCAAATACGTGCCTCGCGACGTGGTCATCGTCATCGTATAGGATTGATGTATCATGAGGTCCAGAGCTGAAATTCATACCTTTAAGAACAAAATATAATTATAAACCAACTTAGCGTCCATAATATCCATAATATTTACATTCCAAAACTATAACTGGATCTTTAACCTAGCTTACCAACACATTAGCAATAGTCATTATTTCAATGTATTAAAACAAATCCTCAATTCCCACCACTCCGAACGCTTAATTACGCTAGTTCCCACTGAATTTAGCGCCAACGTGGTTATATAGCAATATATAGCCCGATGGCCCCTACACCTCCAACACCTCAAAACCGCTTTAAAGTCAAGTTTTTAAATGTATTACGTCAATTATATACCAAATATATCAGGAAAAATTTTAAAGGGGGCAAGTTACCAAAACACCCGCTACTTATGCAAAATATCCCCTGGCAGTCATCGCCGGTGCGTCACAAGGTTCAGAACATCTGGAACAAAATAAGTTTTCGGGTGTCTCACACCCTTTCCTGAACTAAAAGTTATTTTAAGGTATGAATTTTAAGCTGGATCCTTCCTAGCAAAATAGCCCCCGAACATCGGCAAATTACCGAAATGCCCCTGAGCGTTCACTATCACCCCAACGCCCCCGAACCAGCTTCAAAACAACATTTCAGGTGGTTTACTTACATTTCTGGACTAAAAAGTCGTTTGAAAAACTTGGCACGGGAAAATTACCAAAACACCCCTTGGCGCGGGAAAATTACCAAAACACCCCTACGCGCGCCACGTCAGCTTCAAAACAACATTTCAGGTTTTGTAATTATATTTCTGGACTAAAAAGTCCGTCAAAAAACTTAGCACTGTAAAATTACCGAAATACCCCTCTCGGGGCGGCGAATTACCGAAATGCCCCTGGCATAAAAAAATATCAAAAGTGCTTCGAAATGCTACTTGAGGCTTCCTGAATTCATTCTTGACATAAAAAGTATTTTACGGAGGTTTCGCCCAAAAATCGCGAACCGGTGTCCGGATCAAGCGCTTAAAGGGCCGTTCGGCCAAAAAAATAGGTAACGGCTTCGGAATGGCCCGAATTCCTGGGGAATGGAACTTCCCAACATCCTAGGATTCTCATAAAAGTTTCGCGCGAAATCGCGCTAGCTTGATATTTTAAAATACACTGCAGAGTTACAAGGTTCCCCGTATCAGTTAACCCCTTTCCAGTCTTTGGAAAAATCTGAAATTTTTACCTGAGACAGATCCTTTAAGAATAACTAGGGTCTCTTTTTTGTATTTTGGCAAAATCTAGCTCTAGCTATTTTTTATAAATTCGTGAAAAACTGTCTATATTTGGCACCCTAAAAAATCTCTGTTTTGGAATCTATAAATGTAATACGCTGATTTGTATAAACCTAACATTGAATTATAAGGAAATTCAAAATACTTACTTGTTGTGACTTGATGTATTTAAAGAAAAAACTACCGATCTTCTAGCGGTTATCCACGATCTTCTAGCGTAAAATTTTTTGATTTGTATTGTTGTGGAGATTATGTAGGTGAGATATGAAGTACGAAGGAAGTTGGTAAAAGATGACAGAGTGCAGAAGAAGGGTTCGGGGGAGGGGATTATAAAGAGAGAAGCGAGGAAGAGAGAAGAAAAAAGACAGAAAAAAGTGAGGAAGGGTGGGTGTTTATGCGGTCAAAGGCTGCTGCAAAAAAAAAATTCGGCAGAAGGACACCACGTTGGGGCATCACGGGGGAGGGAAGGACGACACGTGGCATCGTGGGGAAGGACACCAGGTGGGGCATCACGCGGGGGGGGCGCCACGTGGCAGGGGAGGGGCAGGGACCAACCGCGGGTTGTAGGAGCGGTTGGGCCCTGCGGATGAGGGGAGGGGACGCCACGTGGCAGAGGAGGGGACGCCACGTGGCAGAGGGAGGGGACCAACCGCGGGTCGTAGGAGCGGTTGGGCCACGTGGCAGGGGGAGGGGACGCCACGTGGCAGAGGGAGGGGACCAACCGCGGGTGGTACCGGCGGTTGGGCCACGTGGCATCCCCTCCCCCTGCCACGTGGCAGAGGGAGGGCACCAACCGCGGGTGGTACCCGCGGTTGGGCCACGTGGCAGGGGGAGGGGACGCCACGTGGCAGGGGCGGGGACCAACCGCTGGTGGTACCAGCGGTTGGTCCCCGCCCCTGCCACGTGGCGTCCCCTCCCCCTGCCACGTGGCCCAACCGCTGGTACCACCCGCGGTTGGTGCCCTCCCTCTGCCACGTGGCAGGGGGAGGGGATGCCACGTGGCAGGGCCATCGCTAATACCGCCTGTTGGCCATGCTGGTGGGCCACGTGGCAGGGGGAGGGGGACGCCACGTGGCAGGGGCCATGGGGTTGGGCCACGTGGCAGGGGTGGGGGACGGCACGTGGCAGGCATATTAATGCCAACCGCTGGTTGTGCATGCGGTTGGTGTCCTTTTTCTCTCTCTCGCCATTTTCTCACCATTTCTCGTGCCATTTCTCGTGCCTTTTTTGCCATTAATGCAGTGACCGTACACCTTTTTCGCCTTTTTGGCCCACGTGGCCAACCGCTGGTAAGACCAGCGGTTCGGTGGAGAAATTTGTTATTTCTCCACCGGTGGGTGTGGATCGGTCCCCATATATATATATATATATATATATATATATATATATATATATATATATATATATATATATATATATATATAATCTTAAGCTCAAATAAAAGGAGGAAGGGCTTATGAACAAATTTATCGTAAATTTAATTTTTTTCATAACATAAAAATTTTATTCAGGCTCGGGCCTGGCCCAAGCCCGGCTTTAAAGTTAGGGCCTAAGGCTTGGACTTGGACTAGGCCAGGATATCCTCACATTGGGCCTGACCCGGTTTGCAAGGTTCGAAGCCCGGTTTGGCCCTGGCCCACTTCTGACCCGCTGAGCCTGGGTTGGGTCGGCTCAAGCCCCGCTCGTTGACACCTCTAAGAATGCATTAAGGGGAAAAAACAATAAACTGCAATGCGTTTCATGTTTCTCTTGATAATCTTTATTACATTTAAAATGCTCCATCTGAGATTATCACACTCATTACTGTGAGGTTTTAAACATTACTGTCACCTATATTTTCCTACTTTTATTATTTTGGGTAGCAGTCGATGATGACGCCATACCATATCTCTCTCTCCCCACCGTTGATCTGCTAGCCCCTGCATTATTGTCAAACCACCACCCCTGTGGTTCCAAACTGAAGCACCGACATTCAAAAATTTTAGCAACCCTGATCAAGACCATCATATTTATTGCCATCAAGGCCAGCCATTAGCCAATAAGTGGTCACGCTCCCCTTGGTTACTTTTTTTTTTCACTTTCATGTTATGGAGTATTAGCTTGGATAACATGTTCAAAAGTAGAACAACAACAAATTTATGAAATTCCACGTTGAAAGTATGAAAACTCCTCTATGTTGTTTGGACACCATTTTTCATGCGTTTATGAGTAAAATTGAGTGCGATGAATATTAGTAATGTATATATTTACAAATAATTGGTGAATAGTGTTTGGATCGAGTACTTTTGAAGATAGAGTTTGAAAATGGTTACTAAACAAGAAACTCGTAAGCATGTAAATGAAAGCAGATAAAATGATAACCAAATTTAGTTAGTCTCTCCTGCACAATTATCCTCCGCACTCTTACAGTACATGTACACATGCATAGGTTTATTCGTGTGTAGAGCGTAGAAGAACAACTAAAAAAATTAAGATTCCATTTGTTGGGATAGACAGCATGATGCCTGGCTCATTTTATCGGCAACCGTAGAGGTCGATCGTGATGGCTACCTGCCCTAGTTGCCTGTTTCTCTCTATGGTGGATCCGACTTGCCTTTCGTAATTTTCGTATATATTTACTCGCACCATTCTACAAAAGAGAGGCGGATTGAGGGAGGGACACACAACTTGCGAAGAAAGGATAAAAATCCTCTGTTGTACATCGTCTATACTGTAATATTTTTTGTGATAAAAGTTTGTCACTAAAAGTATTTTGTCGTTATTGTTAAAATTATGGTGACAATCATTCGCTGCTAAGAGTGTATTTGGATGAAGATTTTTCAAGTACCTTACATTTGAAAATCCATTCAATTTCAAATTTGTTGATTTAAAAATTTATGAAACTGCAAATTCCGTGTTTGGACGATTTTATATGTATTTACATTTAAAAATTTTAAACCAAATAATCTGATAATGTATAGATACAAACTAATGAGAGAAAATCTCTTTTTTTCAAGGAAGAAAACTACAATTATGGAAACAAAAAAGAATTAATTTCTCTTAAAATGCAGCTATATTTGTGGAAGGGATTTTACAAACAACTAGTTTGAACTAGTTATTTCTAGAATGAACTTTAGCTCGCCAAATCACCTTTTCAAATCCTTCATAAAATTTGGTAAATCCATCTTATCAAAATTCAAAGAAACAAATTTGTGCAATATTTTTTAAATTCTCTATAAAAGTGAAATCTCCAACAAAATTACCTCATCCAAGCACACTCTAAGATACAATTGGCGATATTTTCTGTTATAGCATAATTAATGTACGACAGAGGATCCTAATTCGTGAAGAGAGAGGGGGAGAAGTTGATAGATAGCATGGGGAGAGATCTTGCATTATCTTTCAGTTTTTTCTAATTTTTCCGTCATTGCTCGATTTCTTCAGTAGAGCATGAATGTCGAGCATGAAATAATTCGTTAATGGTAGCTTCATCCTCCGAAGCAACATACTTACTTTATATAAATTAGCATGATACCACAAGTCTCATTATGCAACGCCTTCGGTGCATGTCTTTTGGCTTGCATTTCATCCCTCATATGTGATGTATTGCAATTTTGGTATTGAAATAAACACCAAAACATTTTACCACCTCCACCAGGAGTGGATCCAGCAAGTCTAATCGAGAGTGTGCCAAAAAGCTATAAGAATAAATTTATGGCTGCTGTAAAATAATTTGTGTCACTATTGGATGCATTAAATGTAAAATAGATTGTTTAATTTAACTATTAAACATATAATTTTACTATTCATACTGATTTACTTAAATTGGTGAGGTTAGTCAACAACAAATTACTAATCTTCCTTAAAAAATTTAACGCTTATTGTCTTTAAGTATTACCAATATGATTATTAATTGTAAGAGGACAATAATCACGAATAAGTTAAAATACTGTAAGAATTTAAAAGAACTAACTTTGATCTTTTTTTAGTAACTGGAGATTTGAAATTTGAAAGAATGAAAATAAACAAGGAAATGAGAAAGACAAAGAATATGACAGTCAGTGACATAAAAAGTCAAAGACACAACAAAATAAAATAATACATTAATGTTATAATATAATGACAGTTTCCTAAAAATTTTAAACTTGATTAACCAATATTTAAAATAATTAAACATAAATTCTCATTTTTGGGGGGGGGGGGGGTGTCATGGCCCCCCGTGGTCATGATGTTGATCCGCCCATTACCTCCACAACATTTGCACCCGTTTATATCTACTCTTATGGTGGTGGTGCACTATAGTTGTTTTTCAATGATTTTTCTTCACGTGCAATCAGGAGTTTGCTCGTCAGGGAAGTCTTAAGCACAATAGACATTTTTATTCTTTAATAGCTTAAGTGTCGCGACCTGAAGCCGCTATGGGTCCAATGGGCTCCGGTATGACCTATTGCAATACCATCTAACACCATCAGATGGATTAGAGTTGTCAAACGGGCCGGGCGGCCCGCGGCCTAACCCGAAAAAAGCCCGGCCCGGCCCGGCCCTTTCATGAACAGGGCTGGCCCGGAGGAATTGGGCTTAGGGCCTGGGCTTGGACCAGGCCGACAAAATCTAGGAAAAAGCCCGGGCCAGGCCCGGCCCGAATATAGGCCTGGGTCTGGCCCGGTTGTGGCCCAGGTCTGGCCCGGTTATCCGGCCCGGTTCTGGCCCCACCTGTTTGAATTTTTTGTTTTTCCCCCCTTTCTCCCCCTTTTCCTCCAACGGATATATTCCCCAAAATTCCACTTTTACCCCCCCAACAGCAATATAACGGCTAGTTTGGGGGGTATTTTAGTCTAACTTAATTTTTCCAACTCCTTTAAAGGTTTTTACACTCTTACCCTCCCCAACAACTATAAACGGATAGTTTTTAGGGGTATTTTGGTCTTTTGTGAAGTTTCTAAAATCTATAAATTCACACCATTTCTCTCTAATTTTTCACACCAATCTTCTTACTCTCTCTTATCTAAACATTCTATATTTCTACAAGCTTTGCTACTATTTCCCTCTCCAATTACTACTCTTGCTAATTACTACTAGTATTTACTAATTAGTACTCTTGTTTATTAATTACTACTCTTGCTAAATTCTAATTACTAACTACTACTCTTATTAATTTGTTACTCTCTAATTCTTTTGCCTAGTAATTAGTGAATTTTTATTTATTAATTACTATTACTAAATGCTTTTTAATTACTAACTCTCTCCACGTTTCAGAATTACCCTCAGTGATTAATATTTGTTACTCGTTCATTCTTTTAATTGTTATTTTTTATTACTACTCTTATACTTGTGTATTTAGTTACTCTTACAAATTTTGATTTCCAATCTAGTAAAAAAGTTTAGCGTGAAATATGGCTGGATTATTGAAGAAACTGAGGCGTGGATCATCATCACGAAAAACATCATCATCATCGCAAGCACAAGCGCCAGCGCCACGGCCATCACAAACACCAATCCAAGCACCAACACAACCATTCGTTCCTGGACGAATGAGTACAGGCTGTATGATAGATACCCAAGCCAATTGGGAGTTCAATCAAAACATTCCAGATTTTGAATACACGCCTGATGAAGACCCCCCGCATTATAGTCAAGGACGCAGCTCGGTTGGCGAAGCTACTACTCCGTGGCATAATCTCAACCCTATGCCTGGTCATGATGAAGAAGGGCCGAGCAATGCCTCCGGTAATGAGCCAGAAGTCCAAAAGGGGAAAAAAAAAAAGCCGAGTGTTGGAATCATTTCGATGTAGTTACGGTGGACGGCATCCGAAAAGCTCGATGTAAGTACTGCGCTAAATTATTTTCGTCTGGTAGTGGTAATGGACATCTTAACAGGCATTACCCTCAGTGTGCACCTCGACAAGGCCACGTCGAACCTACCCAAACGCAGTTATCTTTTGACGGTAAGTTATTTGTTTATAATCAGCGAGAGCAAAGAGACGGTCTCGCTGAATTTGTTATTCACGATGAACAAGCCTTTTCTTTTGCCGATAATCCTAAGCACTCTAGATATATGAACACATACGTTCAACCTTTGTACAAAAAGGTTCATAGAAACACAACTAGATCCGATGCACTCCGACAGTACAATGCTGCTAAAGCACGCCTTATCGATTATTTCGATAAATTTGACGGTAAAGTTAGTCTTACTTCTGATATTTGGCAATCTCCATTTACTTTTGTTAGTTATTCTTGTGTGACCGCTCATTGGATTGATGCAGATTGGGTTATGCACAAGAGAATCATCGCTTTCGAGCTCTTCCCTTTTCCGCATGATGGAATGAACATTGCTACTCTTATATTAAAAGCATGTACCACATTTAAATTAAAGGATAAGATTATGAGTATTAGTTTTGATAATGCTTCTAACAATACAGCTGCTGTTGATGCTTTAAAGGAGAGCCTCAAACCTGTACTTTCTGGTGAATTATTTCATGTTCGTTGTGTTTGTCATATAATTAATTTAATTGTTCAAGATGGTTTAGCTGCTGCAGGAGATATTCTTGTCAAAATGAGGGGTATGACAGCGTATGTTAATAGCTCGAGTCCGAGAACACAACAATTTAAAACGTTGTGTGTTGAATATAATATGCCTCGCAGGAGAGCAGTTACAGATGTGGTCCACAGGTGGAACTCTACATACCATATGCTTTTACACATTCTGGCATACCGAGAAGTCTATACGCATTTTCTACTAACCCAGTTCCCAGCCGGCTTGCCAACTCAAGAGGAATGGCAGATGGCCACATACCTAGCTGAATTTTTGGAGGTATTCTACACGTCTACCAATTTATTGTCTGGTACGTACTATCCCACCTCTCCTCTCGCTGTAATAGAAATTCTCAAGATGGCTACAATGTTAACAAAATGGAGATATATAGGACCCTTTAGGGAAATAGTAAAAGTGATGGATAAAAAGTTTAATAAATATTGGAGTAGACTGCCTGTTATTTTTGCTGTGGCTACTTGTTTAGATCCTAGGTTAAAGTTGCATGGCGTGAACGCCTCGATACAAGAGATATCGAAATTAATGTGCTACACAGCAGAGGAGACAACCGCACTCACAGCAAAAGTGAGCAAGAGGTTTGAGGACTTGTTCAACCTCTATCGTAATTCTGCTGACGTGCGCGGGCGAGCTACATCATCCACTGTTGAGAGGTATTATGCGCCATACCTTAAGGGCTTTGAACATCTAGTAGCAAGACAACTACCAGGTGAAGGTACTTCTAATTCGGCAGGTTCGTCTACTTTTTTCTCTTTTAATGAGATTGGTGTATATGCAAATACTGATCATTATTCTGATTTATCAATGCAAGAACAGGTTAATTTTAATTTGTTAAATTTTTGGAAACAAAATCAAAACATGTATAAAACTTTATCCCAAATTGCACGGGATGTACTGCCAGTGCAAGCCTCCACGGTTGCTTCAGAGTCGGCATTTTCAGCCAGCGGGAGGGTTTTGGATGACAGGAGGAGTCGTCTTAACCCCGAGTCGCTCGAGCTATGTGTATGTTGGAAGGATTATCTTGATGCGAAATACCGCGAGCAAGATAAACCGATTGATGATAGGAAGAGCAGTGACTCGGATATTGAAGTACTTCCGGATGATTAGGTAATTTCTTTTTATTTTTCTTCTCTTAAGTTTTAAGAATAATTTTTTTCACAAAATATACTTTTTTCCATATATATAAAATAAATTTTTACAAGCAAGATATATATTTTTTCGTATATATAAAAAAATAGGTAACTTCGCCTGTTTGTTTACAAGCAGCCGGTCCCAAGCCCGGATAAAAGGAGGAGGGCCTATGAACACATTTATTTTTCTATACTTATTACTTAAGATCGTCTCGAGAATTAACATGTATCAATCCTGGATTTTCGGCCAATTAGTTTGAAGTAAAATATCAAATAGTAGAAACACTCTCTCTTAAATAGTAATAATTGTTATGTGTTCAGATTTTATTAATAAAGATCACCAAGAAGAGTAAAAAAAGATTTAACATATAGTAAAAAATAAAATGAGAGACAAATAAATATATCTATACATACATACATATATATGAATATTACATATAATGAAATAAAAGGATAAAAATTAGATTTGTCAAAATTTAAAAATTGGACATACCTAAAGATGAAATTTAAAATTGAATAACAAGAAAATTTAAAAAAAATTAAAAAAAAGGGCCCGGGCCGGCCAAAGCCCGGCCCTAGAAATTGGGCCTAGGGCCAGGGCCTGGACTGGGCCTAGAATTTCTCCTCAGCCGGCCCGGCCCGGATGGCAACCCCCTTGGTCCGGCCCCAGCCCGGTTTCCTTCAAGCCCGATGGGCCAGGGCCGGGCGGCCCAAGCCCGGCCCGTTTGACATCTCTAGATGGATACTGTCACACAAAAGCTATCAAAATTTACATTCCCATAACCTTAACTAAATACAAGTTTTGATCCCGTGCAATGCACACGGGAGTAACAAGTGTCAAAGTATTAATTGAGAGATCTCGTACTTTTATGTCTAATAACAAAAATAAAACCTGTAGTGACAAAAATTAATTAAAAATTAATTTATCTTTTTATATGAGTTTTTCTATCCATCTTGGTTGTTAAAAATGAACTTAAGTAACCGTTGTTATTTTTTAGCAACAAATGAAGATGAAAAATAATATATGAAACGATAGAAATAGTGTGTCTTAACTAATAGTAACAATAGTGATAATTCTAACTATAATGACCCGTGTCTTGCGGTTTTTATTACTCAAGGCCACAAAAAAAAAAGTAAAGATATGTAACAAATGATTGAAAATAAAGCCAGACGCTATAAACTTGTAATGAAATATAATGAGGGAGATTATCTTAGTTAGAGAGAACACTGATAGAGAATATTGAATTTTTCTAAACAATAGAAAATATTTAAGATTAAAGGGAATAATAGAGAATTATTTTGACAAAATAAAATTGCTAAGATATAAATACAATTATTAAATTGGACAGTTAAGAGAGAGAGATAAAATCTATTGATTGGTTGGATTGAAAAGGTATAAAAGAAATAAAATCGAATTGAATAAGAATAAGGGAGAGAGAGAGAGAACAAAGGAAACCAAATCATTATTACAAAGGTGAATAAACTCAAAATGCTTTCAAAAAGTCAAAATATAAAATTTTACATGACGGGGCTAAGAGAGTGCTCACGTAGGCGGTGACGTGATCGGTTTCGTGCTTCATATATATATATATATATATATATATATATATATATATATATATATATATATATATATATATAGATACACAGTACTACTTAACAACATAACTCAAGTAAGTGAATGTATCCCTAGATACTGGACTACAAATAAGTAACTCTAACCGATACTCTTGATTCCAGACAAGCTTTTCATCCCAATGGTTTCTCACATTTGGATGTCGATATAAAGTGATAGCAAAAGGGGAAAACTCGAGAGCCTAGTAGTATCCAGCTATCTCACCTAGCCGAACCGAACAAGTTTTCAACAATGATATAACTTGGGAAATTTATTGCATAAAAAAAACATGCAAAAATATCTCACTTATCACAGAGTAATGGATCCAAAACATAAATCAAAATAACCACAAGGTTGATCCGGTTTTAACGGAATAAAAATAGGAGATAAATATTCTCACAAAATGTTTAGAATAGAGGCTATAGTATATTTTACAATAAAGCGAGACAAAATAGTAGGACACTATACTAAACGTAACGCACATGAGGACACTGGGTACTTTCTTCCTTTGTTTCTTGTCTCGCGCTTACCCTGCCAACTATATTATATATTTTCCTCAGCTCCCTCCCACAATCTGACTCCTGTCCTTTCCCTCTATCAAAGCTGGTCATATAATGGCTTTCCTAAGATCACGTGCATACATGTAAAATTGGAGCAACCAAAATGCCTTTAACACCCATAAAACCAAAGCTGGTAACCAAACCCTATTATTCCAAATATCCAATGGACCCAACGATATATAAACTCGTTTCGGTTACACCTTTAACCCGAAGATGAAATGCACTTAACGCTTTTTAATATTACTAATAAAAATCACATTTAGTAGCAATACTCTTAAATCACAAGTTCTATGGTGCAATATATATATATATATACATATATATATATATACATATATATATATATATATATACATATATATATATATATACATATATATATGATCAAATAACATTTTCACTAATTCATAACTA
This sequence comes from Escallonia herrerae, assembly GCA_033070095.1. NCBI lineage: Eukaryota > Viridiplantae > Streptophyta > Magnoliopsida > Escalloniales > Escalloniaceae > Escallonia > Escallonia herrerae. Next base: position 19,038 of record JAVXUP010000718.1, read on the forward strand.
AAGAGATTTCTGGAACATGAAATGTTTGCAACTCATTCTTGCGTATCCTTACAGTTTCACCCCTCCCGGGGAGGTCCTCGATATGTGATCAAATAATATTTTCTATTAGAAAGACTTAAGATTACTAGTAATAAACAGTAGAACTCATCATCTACAAAAATAATTGGAAATTCAACTAATAAATAAATAAGAGCGCCAGTCTGACTTGCATTTTAAAATGCGAACCGTTGGTTGATAGATTCGTTGATCAAAGATAGCATTATTGTCGACGTCATCAACAGTGGAGTATTTTAATTCACGAGTCAAATAAATGAATTTACTCTTAATAAAGAAGGGTGGGTGTGACAGAAGTAAACGGACACAGGGAATTAGAGGGGGTGAGGATTGGGGATTGGGGGCCACGTCAGCGAGCACCAGACAAGATGCCCAACAAAGGCCCAAACTCCTACAGCGGGGGCCCACGCCCATCCATCTAAGCTTTCAAATCTTTCCCCTTTTTTATTTGAGTGGTGGGTTTGCGAGAGCAAGAAAACCCTTCCAATAATGGAAGTGGGACGAGGCTTTGGTTTGAAGAGGTTGTTGCCTCAACTGGAAAACAGTATTATTGTGGGCCTCTCCTCCTCCTCCTCCTCCTCCTCCTCCTCCTCTACGCCCTGTCCCCTCCCTTGATTGAATTATAACTAGCCCAGGCCCACCCCCACCAGCATCTCTCCACACTCTCTCTCTCTCTCTCTCTCACTCACGCTGAGGAGGTGGGTGTGTGCATAATATAGTATTTCAGTAAAGTTGCAGGCTTTTTGGAGCCCCACTTTCTTTATTATCCTACTATCCCCCTTCTTCTGCTCCAACCTAACCCTCCTCCTACTTGGTCTTTACTTTTTACCAAAATCCAAGGGTTTTTATCTTTTTCCTGATATTTTGCTCTAGTGATATCCAGATCATTACAAAAATAGTTATAACTTTTCTCCAAATAGCGATAGTATGGTTATTATATATAGTTAATGACATTTTTGTTAATCTTTTCAGTTACAATTTTTACCAACACTTTGTTTGCCTAACTAAATGAAGTTATAAAAAATATTTAGCGACTATTAATTATCGCTTATCATCCTATAATCCAGACTTGGCAAACGGGTCGGGCCGCCCCCAGGCCTGCCTGACCTAGCCCTAAAATAGCTCGGCACAGCCCGGGCCTCTTGGTGCACAATTACGAATAGGGATGAGCAGCGAACCGATAAAATCGATCCAAACTGATGGAACCGGACCGATAGAATCCGAACCGTTGATGAGCTTGAATGGTTTGGTTTGAGATTTTCAAACCGAGGCTGGTTCGGTTCACGGTTCAGGATTTTCAAACCGTAATTAAACCGAACCGAACCGAGGGTATATAGGAATTAAATAAAAATATATACCTCGACCCTGGTTAGCTAGATAACCAGGGTAGAGTAAGATGGCTTTGGTCTTTGGAGACCTATTATCCAGCGAATCAGCCCCTTTCTCTTTCATTCATCAGAGACTCCAGCTGTAACTCTCTCCGTTCTATCGCACTATCGCAGCTACTCTTCCACTCTTCTTCTACTGTTTCTCTTCAGAGAACACATCCACGGATGATGGATCCATTTCAATCGGCAATAAGTGGGAAGATTAAGGGTCACCACGCTTTTTATTGAACATCAAGGTCACTGGCTCACTGCCCAGTTTTCACTTTCATTCCAAAATCCCAGCAGAATTTTCTTGGATTCAACTTTCAAGTGCTATCTTCGGCTTCTGATTAGTGAGCAGGTAAGTTTCAATTTTGATTCCAGTTTTTTAGGGTTTATCCATCCCTATTTTCAATTTTGATTTCAAAATTTCAGCCTTTGCAATAGACATATACATATACGGTATATGTATATGATATACCCATCCCTAGATGGTTTAATTGAGCATCATGCCCTTGATTAAGCTGATATTTCCTTACATTTCAATCAATTTACATGTTGCAGGGCACTAGTCATTTTCGATGGAATAGTTAGGATGCATTAAATGTGAGAAGCATAATGAATTTGTTTGGATGGAAAATAATTTGCTTGGCTATGATTATATTAATTTTCTGTTTTATGCCTCTCTTGTGTAGGATTATGTTGTTGAATGGCTGTTTAAACAGAGAAAGCATTTAGGATTCTTATAGGCAGTTGTTAGCATGCAATTTCTAAAAGCAGGCACCAATTTGCGATTGCTATGTTGGAGTACATTTATCAAAACCAGAATGTGGTTTGAATGACCAATCAAATGCAGATGGTGCGCTCCTTATATGTTGGACTTTTACACTTTGCTGACTTGTTAAGCTTTTCGATTTGTCATGTATGCAATTATGAAGTAACTTCTTGTTATTGGACTATTATTTTTTCTTGAAACAAAATAATGTTTAATCTATGCTCAAACAGATCTGAACCGTTCAATTTGAACCGAGTGAACCGTTCAAACCGAAGTGTCTTGGTTTGGTTTGGTTTGGTTTGAGAATTTGTGAACCGATGTCTATTGGTTCGGTTTGCGGTTTGACCCCCAAACCGAACCGTGCTCACCCCTAATTACGACCCTGGTCCAAAGGGCCAAGGGCTCAGCCCTAAAAAACCTTAGGCATGACCTATTTTTTGGCCCGGTTTCAAAAAGCCCGGGTCTGGCCCGGCTCGACCCGAACTTGAATATTAAAAAAAATTCAGATTCCCTCCAATGGCTATAACTTTCGAAAATTTTACTTTTACCCCCCTTCCCCACCCAAATAGCTATATAATGGCCAATTTGGGGGGCTATTTTCGTCTAACAAGATTCCAACAACTTTTTTATGCATTTTTGCATTTTTATCATCCCAACAACTATAAACAACTAGTTCTTAAGGGTATTTTGATCTTTTGTGAACTCTAAAAAATCTATAAATTCATCCCTTCTTCTTCACATTTTTCACACTAATCTTCTCACTCACTCTTATCTAAATTCGACAAGCTTTCCTACTATTCTTATTTGTGACTATATAGAATCCTTTTTAATTTTCAATTACAAGTATTATATAATTATTTAGTACTTTTATTCTTTTTTATTTAATTACTCTTACCCATTTTATTTCTCATTCTTGTCAAACAATTTTAGCATCAAATAGGTCTTGCTTGAGATTATTTAGATTACATAGCCAAAAACGTCCAACACTTCTACTCCATGGCCGGATTTCATCCTGATAAGTGATCATCATGATGAAATACCGCGCAATCCTGCCTTTAGTCCACCAGAAGTCCAAAAGGGAAAGGAGAAAAAAAAGCTCAATGTTAGAATCATTTTGACGAGATTACAGTTGATGGCATTTGAAAAGCTCAATGTAACTATTGTAAAAAATTATTTTCATTTGGTAGTGGTCATGGACATTTTATATAGGCATTACACGACATACGCACCTAATCAAGGCCATGTCCATTTTACCCAAACACAGTTATCTTTTGATGGTAAGTATTTAATTATAATCAACAAGACTAAAGAGACGGTCTTACTGAATTTATTATTCGTGATGAATAAGCTTTTAGTTTTGCTGATAATGATAAATATTATAGATATATGAATACTTACGTGCAACCTTTGTATAAAAAGGCTCATAGAAACACAATTAGGTCTTATGCACTTGAACAATATAATGCTGATAAAGGACACTTGATTTATTATTTTGATAAATTTAATGGTAGAGTTAGTTTTACTTTTGATGTTTTAAAATCTCCTTTTATTCTAGTTAATTATCCTTGTCTGACCGCTCATTAAATTGATTCTGATTGCGTTATGAACAAAAGAATCATCACTTTTAGACTTTTTCCCTATTCGCATGATACAGTTCATGTTGTTGATATTATAGTCCGAGCATGTAACATGTTGAAAATAGAAGATAATATTATGAGTATCAGTTTTGATAACACTTCTAGCAATATAGTTGATGTTGAAGTCTTAAAGCCGAACCTTGAACTATACTTGATAAAAAAAAATTCATGTTCTATGTGTTTGCCATATAATTAATTTAATTGATCAAGATAGTTTAGCTGGTACGGAAGATATTCTTTACAAAATAAGGGGTCTAACGGCTTATATTAATTATTCGGGTCCGAGATACAGCAATTTAAAGCTTTGTGTGTTCAATTTAGTTTGCCTTGTAGGCAGTGACGGAGCCAAAAACCTTATTCAAGGTGGGCACTTCATAGTTAAAAAAAAATTTACTTAAAAAAAATACCTTCATCAATGAGTTAAACCTAACATATTGATGAACAGGGACAAAGAGGCAAGAAATAAGAACTCTAATTCGGCAATTCGAACTTTCCAATTTGTTAGATGAGCAATATATTCAATTTGTTCATGAAAGTTTTAAATTCTCAAATTCGAATTGCCAAATTCAGTGCTAAATTCTCCCAAATGCCAAATTCCTACTTCCTAGTTACAATCACAAGCAGTAATTGTCATTCTCACAATCCAAAATAAAAATTCCCAACAAACCTTAATTTGAAACCTAAACACCCAGCACTCACGAGTAGCAATTGTAATCTGAAAATAAAAAATCTAAAATCTCAATTTGAAATTAAGAATCTCAATTCCCAATTGGGAATTGTAAGTCACAAAACTCAATTATCAAATTTCTAATTTGAAACAAAAAGGAAAGGGTTCAATTTCAAGAAATTAGAAATTCTAAGAATAAACACTAGAAGTCTAGATCTTACCTTGCTTTCAAAGCGGAAGATTAAGGTTTGCAACTTTGCAAGGAGGCAATGGAGCAATTCTAGTAATCGGTGGAAGCATGGTGACTTTATATTTGTGAAAAAAAGAACGTTCTTCATGATTTTTAAGCTAAAGGGAATGTAGTGGAAAAAATTAGGCTAGACACTGATAATTTGAGAAAAAAAATATATGAGGAGAGCGTCACTCCAAATAAACCATGATAAATTGACAAAGCTGGAGGAATAGTTGAATCAATGATTCGAATAATACATCATGACTTCAATCATTCTGTCGTGATTGAATCTACCTTCTACGCGACTATGTCAGTCGCTAGAGGTGGACTTGCCGGTGGAGGCAGTGGGCCGTGGCGTTGAAGACGAAAGGCCGGTGAGGAGAGTGAGAAGACAGTGTGCTCCGTGCCTCTCTCTATTATGTGACTTTCAAGTTTTGGAAATAGGGAGACTTTAAAAACAATAGAAAATAAGGATTTTTTTCGTTTTGACTTTAAGCGTAGAACTTTTTTATTAAGTTTAGCATTTCTAATGGCTAAAAAAGACTTTTGTTTTTAATTATTTTTAGAATTTCATATAGCTTAACATATAAAGTGACTAAAAATATATCTCTTTTAAATATTTTAAAATTTTTAGATGGGTATTTTTCTCATTAAGGATAAAATATACCATATAGAATAGAAAATTTGCCGAGAAGCAGCTGGGCACCGGCTCATCTGTGCCCTCCATTCCCTCCGCCCTTGCTTAAAGGAGACTATTTACAGATTTTATTCATAGGTGGAACTTCACATATCAAATTATCTCACATGTTATGATATACAAAGAAGTGTATATGCACTGCCTACTAACCATGTTCTCACAAGGTTTGCCAACTCCCGAAAAATGACAGATGGCTGATTTTTGGATGTATTTTACTCGTCTCCCGTTCTATTATCTAGTATGTACTATCTCATGTCCCCTATAGCTATAGTAGAAATTCTAAAAAAATTGCTAACATTTTAGCGAAATGAAGATATATAGGACTCTTTTACGGTATAGTAGAACAGATGGACATTAAGTTTCATAAATATTAGGTGGAATTGCCTCTTGTTTTTGCTATCGTTACTTGTTTAGATCTGAGGTTCACGTTGTATAGCGCGCATGTCTTAATAGTAAAAATAGCTTAAAAATGTGCTACACGACAGCCAATATAACCAAGCTTACAAAGAAAATAAGTAAGTCATTTGAAGATCTTTATTACTTATTTCAAAATTCTGCTGACATGCACGGCCGAGCTACATCGTTGAGTGGTCAAATGTATCATTGGTCATTTCTTAAGAGCCTTGAACATCTACTGGCAAAACAAACAACAGTGGAAGGTACTTCTAGTTCTACATGTTATCTTCTTTTTTCTCTGTTATTGAAATTGGTATACATGCAAATACTGATCATTATTCTTCATTACCAATGGATGAATATGTGAATTTTGATTTGTTAACTTTTTGAAAACAAAATACAAAAAATTTATAAAATTTTATCCCAAATTGTTCGAGATGTACTATCAATGCAAGCCTTCACGGTTGCTTCAGAGTCGTGTTTTCAACGAGCGAAAGAGTGTTAGATGAATGAGGAGTCGTTTTAACCTCTAGGCACTCGAGTTATCTATATGTTGGAAGAATTATCTTAATGCAAAGTACTGGGAGTAAGATAAACTAGTTGAGGCTAGGAAGAGCAACAGTTCGAGTGTTGAAGATCTTCCAGATAATTTGGTAATTTTCTTTTCTTTTCTCAAGTTTTTAGAATAAATTATTTCTCAAAATATAGTTTACATTTTTTCGTGGATTATTTTCAAATAAATGAAATGTATTTAAAATAAACAATGCACATAAGAATGTGGCTATTTATAAGCAAAATAGATATTTTTTCACTTTTTTGTAAAGTTAATCCTTTATATATATATATATATATAAAAATAGGTAATTTCGTCTACTTGTAAACAAGCAACTGTTCCAAAGTTCAGATAAAAGAAGGAGGGCCTATGAATAAATTTATCTTAAATTTAATTTTATTGTAAAATAATAAAAGAATGAAATTTTTTTAAAAAAATATTATTTTTTATTTAGGCCCGGGCTTGGCCAAAGCGCGACCCTAAATTTTGGGCCAAGGGCTTGGACTTGGACCGGGCCTTGATATCCTTCAGGTGGCCCGCCCTAAGCCTGGCAGGTCCGTATTCCTGCCTGGCCCGAAGGGTGCGGGTTGGGCTGGCCCAAACCCGGCTCTTTGACACCTTTACTTCAATCAAAATATATCCTATATCCTTTCCCACGTAAAATGGATAATATTCTTCTTTTGAAAATTTTAAATGAACACGGTAACCGGCTCGTATTGGGAGAAGTGGAAAAATAGCAAGAAGATGCATGAACAATAACTTCAATGCAATTTGCCTCCCAATTGTAATTAGAAATTATACCAACCCTTGTCGGTCCTTTCCTCTCCAAACCAAGTTTTGGGCATGTTACAGAGCATTCGTTTTAGCACTCTACGTCTGGCTAATTGTACTCTTGTGCGACTAAAGGTGATTACACCTTATGCAATGATAATTGCGTGGGAAGTGTAATTAGTCATACAAGAGTAGCTAGAATGCTAATCTGAGTGAGTATCATTTGAGAGCAGCTTTGGCTAGACCTGGCAAACGGGTAAATCCGCCGGGTACGGGTAAAAATTATCCAGAAATTTATGGGTAGCCAAAATAAACACCCGCACCCAGCCCGCCAAATCCGGGTAAACCCACGGGTATTTTATATTCTTGGTTTTTTTCAAGCCGTAAACAGTGCAAATCTGCTTCTCACCAACAATTAATTCAACTCTTTTATTTCTATCAATTTCTACTTCAATTCGTACTGTTGTGACACCAGATCCATATAAATAATCTTGAAAAGAAAGAGATCTATTATTACAAAAATGAGATTATACAAAGACAATAAACAACTCAGGAAAAATTAGATGTAGAGAGATCTCAGCGAAGATAAATAAGATCGGAGATTGGAGATTGGCACATCGGAGGCTTGCCGCTTCTTCTGCGGCTGTCGGCAGCTTGCAGTGGTGAAATTCGTGACCTGTTGTGGTGAGTTCTCAGAATGGTGTCGAGTCTCATGTGGTGGTAGTGGTCAGTCTCTGTGAGTTGGAGAGCTTGGTTAGGGTGGAGGTCAAAGGTTGAACAGACCGGCGACTGAGATAGAACGAGAGGGTTGTGGTCGGCATGGGAGATGAGAGGGACGGATTTGGTGGCTGCTGAGAGGCTCCGTAAGAGAGAGAGGTCCTGTGGTGGTGGGCGTCTGACGAGAAATAGAGAAAGAGTAAGAGTTGAAGAATGAAACCCTAATACTATCTAGTACTAGTATATTTAGTAAGTTACCGGGTAACCCGTACCCAACTTGGACGAGTTCTCTCAAAATGGTCCGGTCCGGGTACGGGTTAATTTCTGGCGGATAGTCATTTCTACTGCCTGTACCCGCATTTTAGGCAGCGGGCAGGGTCGCCGCGGGTACGGGTAAAATTTTGCCAGGTCTAGCTTTGGCCCCCTTCCCTCTCTCCTTTCTTTTTTGTAGCGATTTGTATGTACTTCTTTCACTGGGTCTCTTGCACCGTGTCTCTCAATGTGTATGATCAATAGACAAAAAAAGGCATTATTGTCGCTAAAGCTAGCTTCACCTTTGAATGAATCAATGAAAAAGAAAACAACTAGATTGAGTATTGTCATCGTAACTTGTCCAAAGAAAATGAGAAATACAACTAATAGTATGTTCGCCAAAGTTAATCTTAGATGAAATTACTGAAATTTTAGCGCCTCTTGGCGAACGTTGTCTTTGGAAGAACAACACATGCAAAGGGTCTCGGCTGGTCATAATAAAACCTTGGCGGATATCGTGGTTGAAGCTAGTTTAAAGAGGCTTATAGTTGGTGCCTCTCGGCAGAAACATCCTGAGGAGTGGAGCCAACACAAGGACACACTCATTAAACACCTGAAGTACTTCAGCGTTCTTGAGGGCCAGAGGATTAGAGGCATGAGAACCAAAATTTTCGAGATAAGGCCTTTCCAGGGGGTATATCATCACTAAATCAGGAAGCACACGAACGTATTCAGGAGATATAATTCACCTGGTGAGAAGTACTTTAGACTGGAAATTACTTCTTCCACAGGGACAAATTCCCCTTTTGATAGGCAAGGAATCGTTTCGCACAAAGAAATCTATCTCCTTTATACCTGATAATAACGAGATATTAGGTTCTTAAAAGATTTTCAAATGCTAGAAAACATGTCAAGCAACAATCAAAGTGACATAAAATAAAAGAGTTGTTGCTAAAAGATATTGCAAAGTGACCAACTACACCAGTAATGGAAGTTCATCGGGAGTTATGGACCATGATATTAGCATGATGTACCCAAAGTGACCCAAAATGTCATTTGTCAAAAATTGTATTCGTGGTTGCTTGAGCAAACAACGCGTACGTGTAACATGTAACGGCCGGTGATAAATGTACATGAAATAATGGTACATCTCAGTCACGGTGCAAGATAAGGATGGAAGAAAGTGATAGAGCCTATCTCCAAAGAGTTTGTGATGAGCCGACTTTACTTGGGAGTGCTATAAAAGTATCCATCAAAGATAGAATCTGTAAAAAGAATAAAATACCTAATTTACAATTAGCATCGTCGTGACCTAAATCAGGATTTATATAATCATGCTTTTAGCTCACGCTAGAATCATATTCGTTAGTTGAATACGCTAACACATGACACACGTGGAAACCGCAGGCCTAATCCCTTCATTTGGTAATTGATGGTAAAATTGGGTGTTCACGAACTAGACTAGATAACTGCACCTTCATGTGTAGTTGCTATAATATAGGAATACCGGATCTCATATCAACAAATCACATAATAGTCACACACAATCCTATGGTACAAATCTTAATGTTCTTGTTACTGTTATTTGGTACGCTATTCTAATGGTTTCTTGGGATTCTAAAGCTTTGATGGGAAGGACAAGTTGCATAAAATCTTTCAGGGATCCTCCTGATCAATCCATCAATCAATACACATATTCATATACTCGTAGTATATAAGTATAAGTGACGGGGGAGGGGTGGGCCGGTTGGTCCGTCATTACACAACCATAACTTTTTGTGTGGAGGGGAGAAATATCACGTCAATAATACTTAGTATATTAAAGGCTTTGAGTTTGATTGATCGATCATCAACACCTCCCCTTTCTCTTGTGTGTCTGTTTAAATAGAACATAGCGTACGCAAGGGAGGTTTGTTCTTTTCTTTTCTTTTTTCTTTTTGCAAAAATGTGGTGTTGCAGTCCAGCTATACGCGTGTGTGTGGGTGTGTATAATCATTTCCTTGACATTTTATTTATTTATTATTCTTAAAAGTTGATTCCTGGTTACCTTAATACAAGAATCCATTTCTCCTTCCAGACACGTATATAGATAGAGAAACGTGAGGCAGCCATGAATCCAGACTGAAAGTTTCAAAGGACTTTTGCCCACTTGCATATATATGGAGATAAATGAACTTCACTTTTCTGGGCTGCAACTTGCATTATGTTGGTGAGTTTTCTGAAATCTACTTCTTACATGATAATTTTTTGGGACCCTACCTTACTGGCATGCTAAGCAATTTATGTTTCTCAGCGCCGTGGATCTGTTTGTTTTAGTTTTCAATTTTTTTTAAAAATAAAAGGACTAATTATACATATGTCCCTAAGGTTAGGATATAATTACAGTCAAAGACATTAAGTTTCAAAATGTAACATACTGTGACCACAAACGTTAAAAAAGTAACATTTGTATCCAATCGTTCAGGGCTCCGTCCAAAAATTATAATTTTCATCATTACATATTTTAATAATGGCAATACTGCCCTTGTATAATTTTTATAATTTTCAAATGAAGATGTCAAACCCTACTTTTTTTTAAAATTAGGATTTGAAACTAATTTGCAAATTAAGCTTTTGAAACCCTAAAATTAGGAGGATTTCAAACCCTAATTTAAAAATTAGGGGTTCAAAATCAACCCTAATTTAAAAATTAGGGTTTTGAAATCTTAAAATTAGGGTTTCAAAATCCTAATTTTCAAATTAGGGTTTCTCTTCTCCAGATCTAAAATCTCGTCGCCGACAGCCCCAGCCCCCTTGGTTGAATCTACGGTTGTTGGCTAAAAGCTGATTTGGTGGTAAAGATGCCATTTGATGAAGGGATCCAAGCTATTAAGTCTAGGGATTGAATGGTAGGAATTTTAATATTCCTGATGGCTTCTACAGTGGATGTGTTAAAAAGAGAGCTGAGTTTTTGGACATTCCATACTCTGAAATTTGGAAGAAAAAGGTCAGCTACCAGGTTGTTTCTTAGATCTTTCACCTTTGGGGTAGCTGGGGAATACCCTTCTTCGAACGGAATCCATCTGTCCTTCCATATATTGGTTGTTTTTCCGTCGCCAATGAACATTCCCGCTCCTTTGTCAATAATGTTCTTCAATTTACATAGGCCTTTCCAGAACCAAGAGGATGGTTTTTTTGGTGAGTGATCCAGGAAGGAGGTACCCTTGAGGTATTTTGATCTTAGAATTCTTGCCCAAAGTGATTCTGGGTTGGACAACAATAACCATCCCAATTTTGACATGAGCGCCAAATTGAAATCAGTCATCCTTTTGAATCTTGGTACCAAGGTTCGTACTCTCAATACTTTTCTGGTTATGACTTCGTCCAGACAAAATAAGGGCCCCGAAAACATGGATCTTTTAATGCTATTTTCTACTATAATATCTCCGTTTGGCCAAGTATTAACCTAAATATCAAGAGATTTTATTGGTATAGTTGGTAAAGAATGCCTCTGATTTTTTACTGGCGAGTGGGGACAAGAAGAATATAAACAAATAAATGTTGTAAAAAGTATCTTTATATTTCGGTGATGTCCGAATTTTGTTCTACAGGTATTTCTTTGTTTTAAAAGTTTTTTAGGGTCTTCAATTTAGTGAAGTTTAAGTCCATTAGTGGCTAGAATTGTCAAATTTTCTGAAGGCACCTGCCTGCGAGAACAGGAACTCATAATTTTTTTATATTTTTTTTATCTTAATGTACTCAGTGTGCGTGTTATCTCTCATTGCCGGTCCTTGTGAATCCAAAAGACATTATTATCTTAATAAACTTGATAACAAGCAAAGTTCAATGACATTCCATTTTGTTTAGAGAGTAGCCAAGTTATCATTCTACTAAAAGTTCCAAACACTTATGCTTTGAAACCTTTTAGTACACTCGGTTTACGGATGTATTGAGTTATTGTATTAATTCAAATAGTTTAGCGCGTTTGAAAGTGTTGGAAAAAAGATGGCTTTGTGTATACTTGTGCAGAAATCAACTAAGTACGAAAATACTGAAATGTAGTTTACTACACAGAACAAGCAGTATTAGCAAGAACAATTAAAATTAACTCACAGCAAAATCAGACAAACAGCAATGGAGAATCGATGCGTGAATTTGATTCACTGTCCTTAAGACTTTATTCGTCCCGCAACGGTGCTGACGGTCGCTTGAAGAAAAGCCTCTCAGGATACAATGGTAGCACTTCTGAAAATAGGAGCACTCCAAATCTTCAGACTCGGCGAACCAAAACAATGGCAATGAACTCTTTCCGGACACAGGAAACTCAGAGACAGAATAATACATAAAATAATTCGGGAAAAAATTAATTCTTTCTGAAAACTGACTCGTTTTTATACACAGAGTTTTCACTGGGGGGTGCAACTCTTCACAGAAAAACTGCTCCAGGTCACGACTTTCGAAAAAGAAAATAAATAAATAAAATTTATTTATTTAAAATATTTTTGTCCCAAAAAGAATAAAGTCTGATGGGCCCAAGCCCAAACCACGGATTGGGATGGGGCTGGCGGCGCGCGTGTATGGTGGACCTAACCTAGGTCCTCCCTCCTTACAAAACATGGGTATCCCCAAGGGGCCCAACCCTTAGCTCAAGGCTAAGCCTTATAAGGAGACAACATTAACTTTATTCTTCTATGTGGGATTCTCTCTTCCCTTCAAGTTGAACCACCAACTTCAACATCAATTTTCTCATTCACCTTCCATTTGTTTTAAACATGTGAATATACCATGATCATCTATTCCAATAGAGGATCATGAATCACTTTGTTCCTAACCAAAATATGATTTAAAATCAATTAAAAAATTGAGTTAAAGTTGCTTCCAACAGAAAGCGCCATCCATGCATTCGATGTACAAATCCAGTATATATACCACTACCTCTTTCAGGTTGAAATTAAGACTCGTAACATAAGACTGGAGTAAACTCCTTTTGCTAAGTTACATTTACTCATGAAAAGATAGAACTTCTGCTTTTGACCGTCAAATCTCGCGTTGTGGAAGGAATTTGCAAGGTAATCCTTCACTTATGCCATGTTAAACATCTCTAATTCGAGTATTGTGCATTTCTTTTCGGGTCCATCGGATGAATATTGTGTTTTTTTATTTTTACTTGGATTAATGTATACGGTTTATTAATTGCAGAAAACTTTTTCAACTAAGATCTTTTCCTTTTTCTTTTTGGGTGGACTTCAACTCAGATCTAATCGGTGGTCTGGCCGTATGTCCATGCATGTGATATCTGAAGTCTCAGAAAGTTACATTACTTAAAAAGCTGTCTCTCTCTTCCCAACAACGAACGTACCTTTGGAGTGAATTGTTTGCAGGTACTCAGACTACGGTATCAGGCAACAACCACTTTGCTTATCATGAACTTTGCACCTTATGCGGCTCTGGCTTCTTCATTGATAATTACCCAGAAATTAATACCCATCTACCACCTTCCAAATTCTGCAAGCCTGGCAATATTAGAAACAATTAACATCCTTCAACTGGTGCCTAACACTGTGGTCCCTTTTCATCCATAATGAAAAATTGAAGCAGGGGAATTTCCAACCCTGTAACTTGACGTAAAAATCACACATGTTTGGGCATTTTCCCCAAAGATAATGTAGTACCACAGTGATAACAACCTCACAATTCACTTGTGGAAAATGGCAGCATTGCAAGCTAAATGTCGCTTGTTTTATACCCATTTTCTTGCAACAACATTCCTTGTTTTGTCAACTTACTAAAGTGTGCGAGGCAAAGAAATGGTGGGGGGTTGAGGGGACCATGAACAAGGCTTTCAATTGAACCCCATAGCTGTGGTGCAGCTTTAAGACTTCTATCTCACATGGCAATACAAGGGAGGGGGCCTTGATTAGCCCAAGGTTTAGCAAGATTTAGCTATGAGGTATGTATTTTGGTAGAAAAATGCACGTGACTTATCCAATATTGTACCTCTCAAATTTGTCATCGAGTATATGTACAACTATAACGCACGATACACACAATCAAATAGTGAAACTAGAGGTAATTAACATGAAGCTCAAATAACATGTGCACACATTTTTATGAATAGTACTATTAAGATTCGTACATTTTATAAATTGCGTGCATTAAGTCGCTGTGTAGAGAACGTCAGTCATTTTGTAAATGTTAATAGTACTATTCATAAATGATTGAGATTCTCTCGCAATTTATTAAAAGTATGATCATACAAGTTGGTGTAACTAAGAAAAATAGTAGCCATGTAGAAAGCGCCAACGAAGAAGTGTCCATTAAACTTCAACCTAACCTGTGGGAGCCTTTTCACCTTAGAGTCAATGATTGAAGCTTAACCATACTGATGTTGCATACGAGGAAATCACTTGTTTTCCTAAACAGGAGTACTACTCAGGCCAGCAACGGGTGTTGGGTCTATTGTCCTTCATGGATCCCACCCAACTTTAACTTTAACTTTAACAGCAAGAACGAACAAATATCAATTGTCACAAAGTCAAAAACCACCATCCCACCTCCTGATTTGGACCGTTTGATTATTATGTTTCAACTTGACATAAAGCCTCATAAAAGGAAAGATCCATATTGGGACGAAAGGCCGACAACTTGTGTGTACTAGTTTGGGAGAGGCTTCACACGTCCGTCACGTGCGAAACCTTGGGTAGATGTAACTCTTAATTGTTTCGTTCGAGTAATCAATCAAACATAATTGAGGATGAGTGCAGAGGCTCCCAACCCGTTCTTGCCGGTCTCCATTTGGTAAGAAGTTTTAGGTGGGAAGTTTGTGTCAAAAATGTTTGATAAAAAGTTGTCTGATAAAAAGTTGTCTTCCGGGTTTAATTGCAACAAAAATTAGGCTTTAGCCAATATGATTGATAATCGTGATTAAAGAATTTTTGTGTCTAAACTTTTCAGTGTCTGATTACTAACTTGAGAAACTGAGAATAAATCTTTTCCCGAGAATTAGGTACATTCTCAATTGGCAACTCAAATAGTCGATGAATCAATTAACACAAAAATGGTGGTATTTTGAGTTAAACTTAGGAGGTTTAGTGATTACTAGCAGAAGTCGTCAAGGTGAGTACTAATCCCTAAGAGTAAGTAAAAAATCTTTAAAAAATAAATTTTAAATTCTAGGGAACGTAGGATGAAACTTATGATGCACGGAGGTTATCGCCATTATGATGTTCGTTATATTAATATCATACGGTGTATCATATAGAACAGTTTAGAAGGCTAGTTATCTTCAATATGGACTTAAATTAGATAGCTCCCTTTATTGAACATAAGATGGATGGGAAGGATGCATTGTGGAGCTTTTTTCTTTTTTTGAACATTGGCATTAGTTGTCATATGCAAAATAAAAGTCTCTAAAGATGCTAGACACGCGCACGTGCACACCGACAGAGTAGTTAGAAGTGCAAATTCATGCTAAACAACGAGCTAAAACACATGCTACGTACAACTCTCTCACACGGCTTAAACAGCCCAAAAACAAGCTCTTGTAGCATTCGCAAATCCTTCAACAACCATGCTAAATGCTTCAAGTGGTCCATGCCATCTTTAAACTATGAAGGGACTGCATTTGATGACACCTAGTCCTTATGATAACATGCAATGATAACTAAGTAAATGGCACGTGAAAGCGAGAACTACTCTAACATGCAAAAGGCAGTAGTACACAACATGAAAGTTACATGACTGTGCCCTACTAGTGAGGCCGTGTCCCTGCTATTTGCATGAAAATGTACAAGCCGATGCACCGAACTCAATGGCCCGTCTTTGTAAATTTCTCTTAATGACAGAGGATAGGCTTGAGTAATAATTATGGAGCTGAAAACAAGGTGTCTAAACTAAACCCTTCTCCAAACATCTGCACCTATTAAAGGAAATTGTGAGGGCGCCCCTCAAGGATTTCCCTCTAACGGCATATATAGGCATGACTCCTCAACCTTAAACCAGAAATGACGTATCCTTATTAAATAATCTCTATCTGACATACACAGCATATAGCAACACACACGGAGAAGCATAAAGCAAAAGGTGGGGTGACACCAAAACGTTTAAAAATTGATCTGAACCGTTTAAACCGAACTAATCCAATCCGAATCGGCCAAAGATCTTAACAGTTTAGTTTCACATTCCTCAAACCGATTTCGGTCCGATTCAGTTCACGGTTCATGATTTGAAACCAAACACAAATCGAATCAAACCGAGCTATATATACTAGTTCATTTTTAGTGACATTCATTGATAAATTTCACATATATGATACTAGGCAAATCTAAAAAAGCAAAACCTTGAAAGATATAAGAAAATAAAATAATGAAAGCAGTTATAACACAAAAGTCTAGTGATTCTTTTGTCTGGTATAATTATTCATTATTTTCTCGTAATGACAAAGGCATAACTGAATTTTTATTGTAACATATGTCTTGGACAATACTGAAATCTTGTATTAATATGAGCACTTACATATTGAATGTAATAGAGTTATGTGCAATTTAATAAAAACTATAACTTCAATTTCAAATAACATTTGGTTCCAATTGTAGGTGTGCTGAGGGACGACTTTTTTAAATGAGCACAGACTGATTCAAACCGAACCGTTAAAACCGACTAAATCGAACCGTCCAAACTGATGGTGTTTGGTTCGATTTGGTTCAAAAATTTTCAAACTGAGAGATAACAGTTTGATTTGCGGTTTCACCTCCAAACTGAACCGTACTCACCCCTAAGAAAAAGTATTAAAGTCCGGTAAATGCATGATTGGGAGAAAGAAAACTTGACCAAAATTCAAGAACCGATTCTCATTTTCATATATAGTTGACGTGAAATTTTAACAAAAATATTTTGCATTCTTTGCTAGAAGTTTAGGTGTTTGGCCTGCAAAAAGCAATAGACTTACACGTTTATTTGTGTGATTGGAGTTGTATCTCAAACACTCTAATTTCTTTCTTTTTATGTGATTCGCACTTCTCCACATTCTGCGGTACTATTATCTTGAGAACGTAGAATGACTTTACTTAAGATATATTTAACTAAAGGTCGTATACAGTCTTTGTTTTGTTGAAGAGCACGTGTGGAGTTACTAAAAAATAGTTAGGCATGTATATTTGAATGATCAAGTTCTCTCCACTTAAGCTTCTAGGATGAGTTGGGCTCATTCCCTATGTGTGGGCCATCTTGATGGACATGTTTGTCCCTTCGACAAAGCAACAACGGCTTCACTTGACATATATTTAACTAAATGTCGTATACAGTCTTTGTTTTGCTGAAGAGCACGTGTGGAGTTACTAAAAAATAGTTAGGCATGTATATTTGAATGATCAAGTCCTCTCGACTTAAGCTTCTAGGACGAGTTGGGCTCATTCCCTATGTGTGGGCCATCTTGATGGACATGTTTGTCCCTTCGACAAAGCAGCAGTGGCTTCACTTGACATATATTTAACTAAAGGTCGTATACAGTCTTTACTTTGCTGAAGAGCATGTGTGGAGTTACTAGAAAATAGCTAGGCATGTAAATTTGAATGATCAAGTCCTCTTGACTTAAGCTTTTAGAACGAGTTGGGCTCATTCTCTATATGTGGGCCATCTTGATGGACATGTTTGTCGGTCCGACAAAGTAATAGCGGCTTCACTTGTAAAGTTCAACTGTATTTTTATTTTTTGTATACTATCTCTGCTATTTTAAAGTGCACGTATAGAGTTACTTAACATTGCAGCAAGATCAATTATTATAGAAGTTCGACGAACAATTCACTGTTAAATTTGAATACAACTTCCTCAGCCAACGACAACGGCTTTCAATTCGTCCTTCCCTCCCATGGACCACCTTATGTTAACTTCCGCTGCCTCTTAAATTGCATATTTTTCTCTGGCTACTTGCTCGGCAACTTCTCTACCGATGGGTGGAGTATCACATTACCCCAACGGCAAATAGCTCCTACTGCACTCTGTTCTATTTGTTCCTAGACGGATGACTCACCATCTCACTTCATTCATTGCTTGTCCCTCTTTTGCCCCATTGTTCATGCATCCCTCATCTCTCCAACCTCCAGCGTCGCCTCTAATTTTCATTAAACGCACTTTGCACGATTTGCACATAGCTGGCGAAACAACTTTGTTTTCATATAGCAACCAATTAATTGCACAAGAATTTTCGCTACAGCAACTTCCAGTAGCAGTGCTTTTTTCTCTGCAAAGCAAGCCATGCGACCCTGCACTAAACTGCACGAGCTTTCTGGTCTATATTGATTGGCAGTCGCCCGCAACGCCCTACCTTAAATTTAATGTTAACGGGGCTTCTGCTTGCAGTGGTGGTGTACTTCGTAACAACCCGGATCATGTTTCTTTAGGGGTTTTTTGAGCATATCATTACTAACACAAATGTCGTGGCTAATTATTAACTATTCGACGCGCATTGCAACAATTTATTGATTTACGTCTAACTTGTGTTATTATTGGATTAGGATCCCCATGGTTACAGTAGGGATGCTGTGATTTACGTCTCTCTCTTCCCTCTCTCTCTCTTCCCCTTCTCTCATTTGGGTGCACAGCACCCCTGCTGTAACCATGGGTTACAGGTTACAGCAGGGGATCCTGATCCGTTATTATTGAGTCTCACTCTCTTGCTGCCTTGTCTATGCTTAACAGATCTGACGCTGGCAGCCAATGGCTATCACATCTCCAACGCGACCGGCCATTGCCCCATGTACAACTCCGAGGATAATTTGCGTTGCATAATGAGGCAGTCTGTTATTACGAGGCTAACTTAGTTTTTGACCAATATACCAATATCGCTATAGCCTGAATCTACGTTTTTTGTACACCATTCAGCTCAACTCGCACCTAGTTTGTTCTGAATTATATATGGAGAACTTTTGCCAAAGGTTCCTATGTAAATAGTGTTTACAAACCTTTTAGAGTAACGTCAGTTACCTTAACTTTTGAACAAAAAATTCAGTCTTCGTTTTCATTATACCTTCATGCCACGCTTGTTGTTGTTCTTCTTCTCCTCTTTTTTTCTTTTAAGCATTCATGTCCTTCAGTGGTTTGGCACACTACGTTTTTTCGTCCATCTTTCTAATATTGGCACTCACGCCCAAACCTTTTTATTTATTTATTTATAGCTACTATAATTGTTTAACTTCTTGCTTATACTTTTTCTTTCAATTATTATCAGGAATAAGTCCATGTCAAACCCCACTGCCACGTTTTAGATAGTGTTGCCACTGAAAAGAAAGGAATCACGTCCTAATCAAAACAATAATAGCTGATACACATTTTACATAACACCCTTGAATTTGATGTCCCGTTGCAGCTCTTTTTTTTTTTAGTAGAGTAGAGAATTGCATTAAAAATATCAAGATTACAAAAAGATAGCCATTTTGGCTAGCCATACTAGTTCATGACTATGCTTGTCATGTAGAAACTAAAAGTAAATAAGAACATACATACACTAAAGAGACAGAGTTTCGGGCTTGCAATAATACAAAAGCGAGAGGGGGGGGGGGGGGGAGGAAAAGATCAGTTACATCAATAAACCGTTAACCCAGTCCTGATATACCAGTATACGGGCATAACATACAAAAGCGGCTAGTAATCTGACCTCTTTTAGTTGCAAGCCGCTGACTCTGGCGGTACTAAGGTGATGCATACTGTGTAGAAGCTGGCAGAAATCATACAAGATTGGTGCCACCGTGTCTGGAACCTTATCAGAGTCTGTGAGCTGAGAAAATATAAATTTTGAGTCAGTCATAAGAATAATGTGATTAAGATGATTTGTTTGCACCCAAGTCATTACAAGCAGGAGGGCCTTTGCTTGTGCAGATAACCAATCAGACGCCTTAGAAGAGAAAGCTCCCGATCCACATTTAACTTTTTGATAATTAAAGCAAGAGAGACCTATCCCAAATTTCAACCTTTCAATGTCGTAAACTATAGCTAAATAAATAGAAATAGGTCTAAAGCTGGGCAAGAGCAAGGAGTTAGGGTATGTCTAGTCTGAGGAGAAAGTTGACGGTTTGGTTTAGGAGTCAAAAGAATGTTTAAGGTATTGGCTGGTTTGAATTATGATATTTTTGCCATCAGATCTATAATGTCACTTATTACAGCAGTCGGTTTGAAAGCTGTGCCTCTGAAGATGCAATGATTACGATGGAGCCAGATGCACCAAATAGTAGATAGGATGGGTAAAGTTTTGTTCCTATACTTGCTTTTATGTTTTGACGTAGATATCCCAGCTATTAACCATTCCCGAAAAGGAGAAGAAAGGTAATCGATTTTTAGCCCTGCAAGGTCCTCCAAACCAAATTGGTTTCACTTGGGGGCATTTGGTAAAGAGGTGATCAATAGTCTCAGTTTTCAATAGGCAGAACGGACAAAGGGGAGTCGAGGTGATTTGGAAGCGGTGAAGTTTGGATTGTAAAGGAAGTCGGTCCCAAATAACCTGCCAAAGCAGGAAAATTATCTTGTGGGGTACAAGTATAAACCATAGAGCCTTCAAAATTCGATCATGTCCCAAACGAGGTGAGAGTCTCCCAGCGTCCCGAAGATCTGATGATTTCTTTTGATAAAGCATGTCATATGCAGAGGCAACGGAGAAAATACGAGATGAAGTATGTTTCCAAACTTGTTGATCTGTTAGAGGGTAGGAGGAAAGGTTAATGACTTGATTTTTTTTACGATCTGATGATGAAACCACAGATTCAGCGATTTGTTATCCTAACTACCATTAAGAATGAGATCATTAACTCGTTGAGGAGGGGGTTGTGATTGTTGGTATGGGAGAATTGGCCTGAAATGTAAGTGAGGGATCCAATCATCCTGCCAGATATCAATTTGAGACCCAGTGCCTACCTGCCATCTTAAGCATTCCTTGATAATTTCCGGCTCTCCACCAAATTCCTCCAGCCCCAGGAAAAATGACCTTTGTCGGGGCTAAAGAGACTCTTTCATCTTCTCACCATCTGATCGGGGTTTTTCAAATCCAGCAGTGGTGATACTTGTCTTCGACTTTCCACTAATGTCATATTGGCCATTGTAAATTTTCAGAGGCAATCAGATGGTTGGGCTTTTTTAGTTGTACACGAACTCCTTAATGAAATCGCGGATTAGCAAAAAAAAAAACCCTTGGTACATGCATTTTTCTAAGAATCTTTTGTCTACTGTCTCATTCAGTTGTATTGAATTTTGGATTTTTTTTTATCCTGTTAACACTTTGTTTTAAGCGCGTTAGACGAGAATCCCAGTAACAGGTGTTATCAAAAGGTTGACCGTATTTAATTCAAAGATAACACCAGTAGCAAAAGCCTCCTCTCAGCCAATGGCCATAGACTACCAGAAAATTGTGGCACCGCCGTCGCCTCTAGGCTGCCTTTTTGTGTGCTATAGCCTGTAGGCTACTGCTCCACATGCCACATATTTAGCTCGTCAGCTCCAATGGTGACCAGCCCCCTGGTTCCCTACTGGTTAGGGTTTAGGCTTTACCCAAAAAAGAATTTGGGATAATTGCAAAAAAATTTCCTCATGGCTTGGGTCATTTGCAAAAAAGACATTATGTTACAAAAGTTGTAAAATTCTTCCTACATTACTCATTTTGTTGCGACTATCAGAGAGGTCATCTAAATTACTCTTAAAAAATGTGTTTAGTAAAAATTTATACATCAAAAGGACTAAAGTACCCTCCCTCTTTTTATCTCTCCTAAATAAGTCCCAATGTCTTCTCCAATTCCACCGCCTCCATCTACTACCTGCGTCATCCATAATTGGCGCCACCATAACCCCAGCCTTGTGGGCCTACACTATCACCAGCCCCGTCACCGTGCATCGTGGGTGTAAGCCCCTTCACAATCCTGCATCCACCATCCCATCTGCTACTTGCGCCACTCACATCCGGCACCACCATTCGCCTCACCCAATCTCGCTGCCTTCAACTGCTTTGCACAATGCCGTTACCCCCAACAGCCCACCCAATCCCGTTACCGCCAGTAGCCCACCGAATTCTGCCGCCAGCATCACTGCCGAACAGCCCACCCAATCTCACTGCCACCATCACCGCCGAACAGCCCACCCAATCACATAACACCTTGCACAAACTTAGATCGAACCAATCTCGTTGCGCCACCAACAATTCAAACCCTAATCACACAACCTAAAATCTAGAGTTTTCAATCGCAATGTGTGATTGAAACCCTCTATCAAAGTTTGTGCAAATCAGGTTAATCGTCACTTGTGCTGCCAGCCCTATCGATCCCCACTTGCGCCGCCTTGAGCCCCGCCACTTGCCGCCGCCAGTAGCCATAAGCACCCACCAACAACAATCAAAGAAAAAAACCCTAGATTTACAATTAGGGGGAATGGGCCTTTGGGAGTCAATTGACCCATTCTGATTTATAAAGAAAGGCAATTATATATTTTTACCATTCTGTTAAGGAAATTTTATGGTGCAACACCTTTGCAATTTCATGTGTCTTTATGTAACTTTTGTAACAGAAGGGGTCTTTTTACAAATGACCCAAACCACGAGGGTGTTTTTGTACCAAGATTGATTGGGTACATGTGTGTCAGCTTGATTTAGACCAGAAAGGTGGATAGCATGATTTTTTTTTAAGAAGAGAAATATATTTTACAGATATTAATAAAATAATAAAGAAAGTTAAACATTGTCCATATTTACATGATTAGATCTCAAAGTATTTAGTCCATGATGCCATGTCATAGAGACTTCTGATCTAACCTTGCAAGCAAAAAAGGTAGTGGAGATATGAGCTGAGCAGGCATATATTATACATGATAGGTGCATCTACTGCACTATCACTTTCAGTTCCTTCAGCTATGCAACCAAACTATTAGAATTAGTATAAAAGGACAATATGTTTTCAAGAATGTTGTTTCGTCCATTGAAGTATTTTCAACAGTGCCAGAGCTTATGAAGTGAAAGGATCTTGTGAATAATAAGAAAATGCACATAGCCCAAACGATGTCTTGATGATTTCGAGATACAAATGCCTAGGCCTGATCGTTGCCCTTGTTGCTGAAAATGAGATATTGTGTAAATGAAGCATCTTAACCAGCGCAGGCATAAGCTTGGAAGTGTATGGAAGTTGTGCGATGTATCATAACAGGGTGTTAGCTTTTGACGAGATTTGTTGACTTTTCAACCCGCGTGCCTTTCCGCATTTATGGAAAAAGCTTTCAGTGTGAAAATTAGGGCCTGTGAAAATAACTTCATTTTTATGTAACCATATTTGCCAAAGAGTAATAAAGATAGTTGTGGCCATTTTAAATGTTCATTTGGTGGGAGCGTTGCCCCTATATTGATCCAAGCAATCATTCAATATATACATGATGGTAAAGGTAGTTGCATACGGATTCCAAGGTTCAACCGGAACCACACAGCTCGAACGGTCAGACATTGGAAAATAGAATGGTCACATGTTTCCATTTGAGAGTTGAAAAAAATGCAATCGAATCCTACCTTTGAAAGCCGATTCAGAGTTAGTAGTCTCCGCAATAGAGCTTACCAGAGGAATACTTGAATTTCATGAGCCAATCTTAATTTTCACATTCTACCCAGGTTTTTGAAGGAATCTGCTATCCTGAATTATAATTTAGACTGATTTCCTCTAATCTTTTGGCTTCTCATCGTATAGTACTTGATAACCTGATTTTACTGAGTAATATTCGGACGGGGTATTCTTTCAAGTGAGTCTATTAAAAAATTCACCCTCAGAAATATGGTTACTTCTAATAGCATTACAGATGTTTTTTGGGAAGTTGTCTCTCGATTTTTTAATATTTCACTGCCGCTTAGGAATTAAATCTGCCACTATAACGACTAATGTGTCCAGACGTTGGGTATCTTGTAATGCTGATGGCAGATGATATTTTAGCCAAAAATCCCCCCATACTTGAATATTCTAATCTGTACCAATCTGCCATCGAGTTAGGATCTTGAATTAAGGACCAGCTTGTTTTGGCTAAAATAGCTGAATTGAAAAGATTTGAATTTTTAAATCTTAACCCTTCAGTTGTTGTCACTCCGCATAATGTGAACCATTTTACAAGATGAAGAGCTTTGTCTTTATTTGCTCCTACCCAGGATGACCATCGGCGTAAGCATATTTGCTCTTACCCAGGATGAAGAAATGATTGCATATACTATCTAATTGCTTGCCGACATATTTTGGAAATTGAAGACATGCATATGATAAGTCAAGGGAGACGAAAGAACTGATGTGACGAGAGTTTTCTTTCGGGCTTCATTTAGTATTTGACTTTTTCAGCCCGCACATCTATTCTGGACCGTAATGATAAGCTCTTTGAAAATATCTTTTCTATTGGTTATAATGTCCAAACTAATACCCAAATATTTTTCAAATCTGTCGCTCTTGGATATTCCCAACGTAAAGATGACAATTTTTCCATCAATTAATTGGGGGTGTTAGGATTGAAAGTGATAGTGGACTTGCTTAAGTTGACCACTTGCCCAGATTGTTCACAATAATTATCTAGCATAATTTTAAGGAGTTCACAACCCAACAGAGTCCCTTTGAAAAAAGAATGGAATCATCAGCGAAGAAAAGACGATTTACTGACAGACTATGGATTCCTATTTTAATTCCACATATTCCACCAAACTCTTGAGCTCTCGAAAGGTTTGGCGAGAGCACTTCTGCACACAGTATGAATAGATAAGACAGCGGACCTCCTTGCCGAATCCCACAGGTTGGCTTAAATCGTTGTGTTTGTTCCCCGTTGATTAGCATCGAGTATGAGATAGCTTGGACACAATCCATGATAAGGTGGATGAAATGTGCCGGAAAGCCAATTCTGTTTAACACTGCTCAAAGAATGTCCTACCTAATATGATCGTAGGCTTTGCTCATATCTATTTTTACAGAGCAGAATGCCCCGGTACCAAAGTTCTTTAGGCTGATATAGTTTGTCAATTCTTGTACAATAAGAATATTTCAAAAATTTTGCTTCCAAGAATAAAGGCATTTTGATATGGTGAGATCAAGGTTCTCATTACTGGGCAGAGCCTATTAACCAAAATGCGAGCAATAATTTTGTAGATTCTATTGCATAAGTTAATAGATCTAAAATCTCCCGGTGACATAAGGCTTTCTTTTTTTGGAATGAGAGCATCAAAAGTCTTGTTAGTTTCTTTGAGCATATGGCCAGACTGTAGGAAGGAGAGCGTTGCTTTGGGTAACTTCTTCACCAACAAAGCCCCAAGACTTTTGATAGAACGCCGCTGGGAGGCCATCTGGCCTAGGAGCCTTAAGTGAAGGAAGATTTAAAGTGGCTAACCAAATTTCAAAAGCCAGAAAGGGTAAATTTAACGAATTGAACTAGTCTTGTGAAACTGTTGAAGAGATGGCATTTAGAGCTGTAGTTCCGGCTCTCTGTGACCTGATGAGAGTTTCCTCGTAAGAGATCCATAAAATGCTTTTGAAAGCAGGATTTTATGGCTTCAGGATCAACTATCTTTGTTCGTTGATCATCCATGATGGTTTGAATAGAATTTTTGTTCCTGTGTACCATAGCTGCAGCATGGAAGAACTTGATATTTCTATCTCCCAGCATCAGCCATCTTTCACCAAATTTTTGGACCCAATGGATCTCTTCACAATCTAGAAGCCTGCATCAACATGATTTGTTTGAAGACCTCATTTAGGTTTAAATCTAGACCCTGCAGTTTGGATCGTGACGACCAAAAATATAAAAAGAGAAATAAGATTGAGTCACAAACTTGTACAAGGTCAAAGGTGGAAAATGTTTTCTTAAACACCCACGAATTCCACAAGTTATAGTTGCTTTGACAGTAATAATGCTAACGAATCATGGAGAAATGCATAAACTTGCAGTGCTTGGGAGCATGTGTGTGTGCGCGCGTGCATGTTTGTTGTGATTTGAATCCTCTAGTCACCGAACTAACTTCTTCGGCAAAGTTACTTTTTTCTTTGAGTTGAGGTTCGAATTTAATGTTCTAACTGTGTGGATAGTAAAAGCATAAAGGAAAAAGGAGCTAATCGAAATTCAAGTCATTTAGAAATTTGAAACAATTTCTTAAAGGACTTATAAATTTGTGAATCTACACGCTTATTTAATGGGATAATTGTTCTCTACTTGGATGAGCAAGCCCCTCATCACCAAACGCTACGAAATTGACGAATTAACTAACCTTTTTGTTATCTTTCCATCCGTAAGATTAACAATTTTAAGAGCAGCTCCGGGCAAGACAGGAACACCATTAAGATCGCCGTAGCCGGGGGGGCTGGGGTGGGGTGGTAGAGGGGAAGGACTGGGGACTGCGGAGGGTATTGCATTCTTACAATACGCCAAGACACAAGCTTAACAATATAACAGCATAGACCAAACCCGTTCTGTAAAATCATATGCAAGTAGACAAGAATATGCATCTATATAAACTCCTCCATTTCGAGGTACAAGATTTAAGAAAACAATCCAATTATTTTCCGGATCCATAATACGCGCAATCAGATTCAGGTTACTCCAAGTATTATAAAGTGGATGAATTCAAACTCACTGAATTTTACAGAACGTAAGAACATCAGAGAGTAAACACTAGAAATGGTTTCTGGATCACTCATGGCCAATGACTGATCTAATTTTGGTTGAAACAACCTATCGAATTGGAACATGGATCAATCTGATCAGAATAAAGGAACCACTCAGATACCCTGATTGCAGAGTGAGACCGATGAAAACACAATGATCTATAATAACCTAAACAAAATACAGTCATGCGCCTTCCGGATTTCCAAATGCTTTACAAGACTCACATGTCATAAAACTGCTGTAACATGCCATTAATATGAAGCACAAGAAGTTAGAAAAAGAGAGATCAATTTGCTTGTTCCATCTGCCCATGCACACGTATTATACCACCTATCAATCAGAGTTATACATCTGCGCTAGACTAAAACTCGACTGCACAGTACTTTCAAAAATCCTATTACCAGGAAAATCCACTGCTCAGCTGTACACCGAACTGCATCAGTGGTTCAAAACTAGTTAAGACAGAGAGAGAGAACGGAAGATGCCAAAATGTCATGCATGTGGCGACGCGGTTGACTGACATTCCCTAGATCTTCCATAAGCTTAGGTAAGTTGCATTATCGGGTTTTGGTGACCCTAGCAAGTGCAGATATTTGAGTCTATGTTAAGCTGCTATTTCATGCTCGAAAGCCTCGACGAAGGGGATCACACTAACCCTGGTAACTGAATGGTAACACAATATGGTACTTTTCGGTCAAAACAGAGCTTAATGTCTTTTAACTTTTGGAACCCTAACAGGTTTTACAGACGTATGCATTTTCTGTCAAATTTTTGCTCAAAACAGATGCTTATTGTTGAACACTCTGTGGTACCAGTGGATCAAACTGTTGAGCACTTCAAAACATGATAATAAAGGAATGTTATCTCTAACACTCTACCATAGGTGGGGCATCCCATTGTTCCCATTAATTCATCAATCCCAATGCTCAAAGGCCGAGTCTGGCTAGTCATAGAGTAACAAGAAAGAGGGTGATGTAGACGATTTCCTAATAAAAAATGAAATTCTGGATATATTTGTTTCATAGATGCAGAATCTGAAAACAGAATGAAACACAAAGTCAGAAACGTATTCTTGTAAGCAGAAGTTAAGCAACCATCTTCTGGACGTTGTGGCAAGCATCGAGTGCGTCCAATTCCAGGCCAATGGATTGACGTTAAGCAACCAATTTTTAGATCATGTATTGATGTGTCAGTCTGGTCCAAAATTCATGTGCGTTAAGCTTGATTGCTGAATATCCTGCGATAATATTTACAAAGAAGCTAAGAGTTAAACACTACACCTTCAAGGAACCTCCCAGGCTGTGATTCAGTACTGCAGAAGGATCATCCAAATACTTCGCTTTCAATGACTTTAAGTTCCCTAAATTCAAATACGTTTAATCAAATGAATGGATGGAGCTCAATCATAAACGTTTAATCAAATGATGAGAGGCTGTGATTCTGTATATTGTCAAATTCCTCCCTATCAAATGCTTCAGGGTCATAATAGCTTCGTTGCTGATCCTTTTCAGGAACCTTCCTGCCTTCCCTATCCAAAGATCAGGTTTAGATTCCAGGATAAAAGAGCTCAATTATCTCCCACTGTCATCAGGTAATCATCTTCAAACTGACTAGAGTAGATCTTATCCGATTGGCCTCACACCCAGGAAGGTGATTGGCCAGCTCTCCTCCCTGCAGTCGCCACGCTCCCCATCAGCATCGTCACAACATCGATCCCAATAAAGTGCACTCAGACATTTATTTTACCCTTGACCATGCAGTCTCCAGCCTCTCTGCTTTCTTAAAGCCTCTTGAAGTGCTTTCAAGATATCCAGGTTGTTAGTTCTGACCACCTCATTTGAACCAGGACTGTTCAACTGGGAATAGATCAAGCATGTACTGTTTGAAATAAACAATCAACTAAAACTTCCGATCTGAGGGCACCAGAAGCGTGATAATTTGGGGGTGCTTTTGATGTCCTTCATGATTCCACAAGCCAAGTATATCCTTTCTGAAAAAGCATTTCATGGCTTTCTCGGAGAAAGGCTAGTAAATCTTCTTAGTGAAGGCTAGAGTGAAAATGAGGATTTTGAAAGGGTTGGAGGGAGAGATATCTTCAGCCAAAATATCTGTGGCTCTGTGTGAAGATGATAGATGGAGAAAGAAGGCTTATTTCAGAAGAACTAAGAGAGCTTTGAGGCCTGCTGAGGAAGCCGAAGAATTTACAAACTCAAGGAAAAACCTTCAAACTATTCACTTTCAAAGCCCAAAAGCTAGATAATTGTACAATCTCACCCAATAATGCTCAACCCTATGGACTAGAGAAAATTAGCATTTGTCCAGTCTCACAGTATCATCATCATCAAACTAACCTGTTATCCACAAACTAGTTCCTACCAGATTCTCTCTTCACAGCATTATTCTGCGATTAAACTACTATTCAGATTGTTGATCGTCAATAATGCAACTTTCTTTGTCTGTTTGGTACCCTGCCTCTTTCATATCCAAGTTCAGATTACCCAACACAACATAAATCGCTTGTGACTGAGAGTGAGACTGATCACCTACCGAAAAGACATGAACCCTTTTCTCTACCTCAACCCAACTCCAACCAGTGCTTTTTCTTACTCCCTTTTGTTTCATGAGACTCCTAATTTCAGCCAATTCACTCCATAAACCAGCTCCTGCATATATATTTGCCAGAGTTATGTATGGAACGGCACTATGTGGTTCTAACTTGAAAAGCCTATATGCTGCCTCCCGTCCAAGTTCTACTTCACCGTATAGTTTGCAAGAACTCAGGAATGAACTCCACATTACAGAATTAGGATCTGAGGGCATTTCTTTCATCAACTCGTATGCCTTCTTCAGAAGCCCACTTCTAGCATAGAGGTCAACCAAGCAAGCATGTTGATCTAGCAGGGGGACCAAAGAGTAATCCATTCTCATCTTGTCGAAATATACTATAGCTCTGTTAAGAAATCCAGCATGGTTGCAGGCAGTCAAGACAGCTGTGAAACAAATATGATCTGGCACAAAATCTTCTTCCACTACCAGACTCTCAAACAATTCCAGGCCATCGGAACCTCTACCATTTTGAGCATACCCAGTGATCATTGAAGTGCACAAAATGCTATTTTTCACAACTGCTTCATCAAAAACATGACGAGCTTCGTCAATGGTGCCACATTTCGAGTACATGTCGATCAAAGCACTGACCACAAACACATTGGAATCTGAACCCATCTTGGTTACCAGACAATGCACCTGTTGTCCTTGTTGGAGGACTGTTAAGCTACCACATGCATCCAAAATGCTGGTTAAAGTGTGTTCAGTAGGACTAATATTGTCCTTCCGCATCTCCATAAATACATTCAATGCCTCTTCTCCATATAGATTCCGGGCATATCCTGAGATCATTGAGTTCAAAAGAATGCTATCTCTCTCTCTAGTCGCTTTAAATAGCAATACTGCTTGGTCAATCTTGCCACATTTCGAGTAACAATCGATTAGACAACTGACCACAAAACTGTTACTCCCATGCCCAAGTTTAGTAACGTGAGCATGAAGCGATGTACCATATTCAAAGGCCAATTCTAGCTCCGTGCATCCACTAATAACGCTAACATAGGTGAAGCAATTGGGTTTAACTTGGGTACCAAGCATCTCCTTGAACAAACAAATGGCTTCTTTTCCACACCCGCTTTGAGAAAAACCAGTTATAATTGAGGTCCACGATACTTGATCGTGGCATTTCATGCCATCGAATACCTTCCTCGCATCAACAAGTGCATTACACTTAGCATACACATCAACAAGTGCACTATTTATGTATAGATAATCATGGTGACCGGTTTGAATTATTCTGGCATGAATTTGTAAACCTAAGTGCTGGTTTCGCGTCTTTGCACAAGAATTAAGAGCGGTGCACAGATCAAACTTTGTGAAGTTTGTTCCAAACGCATTGCTCCGGACAAAAGACAATAATCCTTCTTGGGCACTACTGTGATCGGATTTCTTGCCTTGGATGTTCTTTGCAAACCCAAAGGATGTAAAAGTTTCAAGTGATAAATCAAACGGATGAAGGTCATACCTCTGAGGAATTTTGACGAACGGGGGGTGGGCAGTAGAATAGACGTGATTTCTACGGTAGCGCCAGTATGACGACTTCTTACA
Source organism: Escallonia herrerae (assembly GCA_033070095.1). Taxonomy (NCBI): domain Eukaryota; kingdom Viridiplantae; phylum Streptophyta; class Magnoliopsida; order Escalloniales; family Escalloniaceae; genus Escallonia; species Escallonia herrerae. Next base: position 49,920 of record JAVXUP010000718.1, read on the forward strand.
AAGGCCAGCACCATGTGGTTTAGTGGTCGCAGCAATAACAAGCATTTGGAATTGAACAATAGGCATTGCTGCAAGGTATTGCCATCATCTGCTTCGGCTTCTTACGAAGCACTTCATGTCTGATCTGTGGTTTTGTATTTTGGGTCCATATTCCTCGACTTAACTATTTTTAGGTGTACTTTCCGTAAGGTTACGAAACTCAGATTATTAGCCACACTTATTTCCGTAAGGTTATGACACCGTTTAAATTGAATCCTCAAACTTTCATCTCACTTTCTTAGGTTACTAGATGAAAGCACATGCGTTACACGTAAATGCACAGTTCGCAAAAATTAATGTTAGATTACATTTACCCGAAACCATATTATGTCTGTAAAAGTAATAAACATGGTTGTGACATTATTTTAGAATCTTGCTTTTGCTAGAATTTTACCTCCTTGTAGAAGCTCCAAAAACTATAAAAGAGAAAAAGTGTATCAAAAGAAATGGATTTTACTTTCGAATGTGGCTCATTCATATTTAGAGCTTAAAACTCAGGTTCACTAAGATATTCATATGACAAGTGCAAACTTACAAATTTTCAAGCAATCTTCACATAGTTCATACAATGTAAGTCTAGTACATTATCCATTCTATTTTTCATGTCATTCCACCAGGCATTCTAATTATGTTATCCACCATTACTCATAAATTCCTAATATATATTAAGTACTACTACGTGCTAAACAGAAATTATTGATTTCACTTATTTCGTCATATCAAAATTAAAAATTATTTAATCTTATCAAACTCTCTTTAGGTCACAACCGGCTCGGATTTCTTTCATTACATTCTCTTCAGAATATTTGTGTAGTCAGATACGTGGGCTGCATGCAACACTTACCATTTGTGTAAATGCGATATTTTGTTGCTATATCTTCATTTGTGAAACGGGTAATCATCCTAATCAAAATAGATCAAAAGCAAAAAGTTTAGAGTAATGAACCTACTTTCATTCTAGGAATAAGTTAATCGAGAAGTATTAAAAAATGAACAAAGTCACAAATAGATTCACAATGAGATTGGTTGAATGGAGATTACCGTTCTCGCTTTTAGACAACATCGTAAGAACCATATTCCTCTATATAAATTTTAAACAAAGAATTAATGTCTCCATTATTTGAGCAAAAAAATATCACTTTTTCTTGATCAAACTAAAATCTCAAAGACAGGTGTGCCACGTACAAAATCTTACTAAAGTTGGGTGCTCTATTATCACGACAAAGTTACAACACTTTGCATATTTAGCGCGTATTTTCTTTTTATTACCTTTACAACGGACAAAATGCTTCAACCCACGATTGCAATCTAGGGTAAATTTGGTGTAGGTTGCCTTTAATTGGTTTAGAAATCAGGAAAATGAGGTCTAATGCCTACTTTAAGGATGGAATCATTTTGGCTACTTAGGAGGGTGAGTCCTTGTTTTTATATCAAGATTGATGCTGGTATTATGTTGTTAATTCTCTACAATCCATAGGTGTTCTGCTTTAAAACTTTCAAAGTTGAAAGAATTATGACCAAAATGTTTGTAAGTCTCATCTTACTTATAGAGATTGTCCAAATGAAGATGTTCATCTTCTTATTAGCGTGCATATTTCAAATTTAAATTAAGATGTATCTGTCTTGCTTATTGATAAATGAACGCCATATATTCACACACAAATGATTAGGTAAAGTTCTTTTATAGTCACAAGTTGAAAACCTTGATGATTGCTGTAATTCTTGAGTTAAGGTGGTTTTGATTATAAGAATATTAATATATATTTTTGAGGATGTTATTATATCCATTAGTAAGCCAAATGAGAAATTTTTTAAAGCTTCTCAGCCTATTTCTTAAAGATAAAGATAGCAAATAGTTATACATATTTTTGGCCACATTTACTTTTGTATGTCTTTGTAGTCAATATTATTGTATTAACTTATATAACTATTTTACATACCCGGAGGTTGTGCAAATTGCAGCAGCAGCAACTTAGTTTAGAATGAAGATGTGAAGAAAATGTCATGAGAATCATTGTATGATGGTAATCCTCTTGAATCTTGAGAATCATTGAGATCAAGATTTAATCATTAGAATTTTGCTACAATGAATTCTTTGAAAAGAATAAGATAGAATGCGAAGGAGAAGGGAATTGCTTGATGTTGTCGACAATTATTTTTGAGGTGTGAGATACATAAAAGATGTTCAATTTAGGTGTAATTTAATTTTACAATTCAATTAGAAAATTAAATCAATCTATAGAGAGTATAGATGTAGATTTATGTTTCTGCTAAAAAAGTTAAATGATTAGCTAAAAGTTGAAGAGTTGCAATAAATTTAAGGATAACTAAAAGTTTAAGAGTTCCATGTATCTAGCATATGGTATTAACTTTGAGAGAGGAACCACGTAGATGAAGGGATTTTTTTGGGGGCCATGACATTAATTAATGAATGGTTACAATCAAGGTCAATCATGGTATTATAAGCAAAATTACGGGGATAGTTTTGTCCAATAAATAATTTATATTTTTCGTACTTTTATAAGTAGTATAGATAAGTGTCTCTTAACCACCCAAAGTATTAATCATAATACTAATTTTTGTAAAGTTACAAGATCGTTTAGATTGAATTCACTTGCGCGTTTTGTGTCTTCTCGGTGATGTTTTGACTGGAAAAAGTGGTTAAAAATTGGGTTAATTCTTGATGTTAGGGTGAAATTACAGGAGTGTCTATTAATTTAGACAAATTATACTTTTATCCATTGATCAAACAGAATACGTAAATACATAATTATTTGAAGCGAAAAGACCAGGATGCCCATGATTTAAAAATCATTTTTTTTCAAATGCCATTCGTTTAAAAATTAGGTTAATTCTTGATGTTAGGATGAAATTACAGGAGTGTCTATTAATTTAGAAAAATTATACTTATATCAATTGACCGAACAGAATACGTAAATACATAATTATTTGAAGCGAAAAGACCAGAATGCCCATGATTTAAAAATCAATTTTTTTCAAATGCCATTCATTTAAAAATTGGATTAATTCTTGATGTTAGGGTGAAATTACAGGAGTGTCTATTAATTTAGACAAATTATACTTATATCCATTGATCGAACAGAATACGTAAATACGTAATTATTTGAAGCGAAAAGACCAGGATGCCCATGATTTAAAAATCAATTTTTTTCAAATGCCATTCGTTTATCTCTTCCATGGTCTCTCTCTTTTACCCCTGCAACTCCAACCACAACCATCACATCAACATTACCACGGCACCACCTTTGCATCATAGCAACACCACGAACCATCTGCCACAAGTCCTTCTAATCACCAACAGCAGTGGAGGGTCACCATTTTTAAAGTAGAGTCAACCACCAACCAATCTCGTTGTTCCTTTGCCACTTACCACGATAACAATTACCACCATCCACCAAACCAAAAACCCACCATTGGCCACAGTCACCACCATCCACCAAAGCCAACACTGCCAACACCACCATCTACCAAAGCTAAAACCTACCACAACCAATTGCTGAATTTTTAGTACTTAAAATATAAAATCTAGAAATAAATTTTATAAACAGCAGATCTCCATGGCTCGCAATAGTTGTCACGACAGCTACGGTTGTTTTTTTTGCCGAGTGGCTATATTTGGATACAGCCAAATACCTATATGCTTAAATTCTCTAACTTTTAAGACTGCTTGGCAGAAGAAGCAACATATGTTATATCTACTCGGCAGAAGAAGCAACATATGCTATATCCACTTGGCAGAAGAAACAACACGGCCCTCAAATACTTAAAGTCAACACCCTGCAAATCTCTATAAACAACTACTGAGGTGCGGCGGCGAGGAAAGGGAAGGGTGGGTACCGCGATTAGGAGGGGGAAGGGTGGGGCGGTGACAAGGAGGGGTGGGGGTTGCGACGGAGTGGATGAAGGGTGGGTGCGGCGACATGGTGGCAAGAAGGTGAGGGCGGTGACGGGGTGGGGGGAGTTGGAGAGACATAGAAGGGTTTCAACCCTAATTAGGAAAAAATAAAGTTTAAATCTATATATAACAATATATAATCATGTATTTATCAAATAAGGGCAGTATTGGTAATTTAAAAGTATGTATCAGTGACATTAGCAAAAATGTATGATATTTTAATGGATCAACAACAGAAGGACACGGCTGAGACCTTTCGAACCTTAGTATTCTTGACTGTAATTTTATCCTAATCTCAAGAACATGGATGTAATTAACCCCTAAAAATTATACTTCATCCGTCCCTAATTAGTTGATCATATTTCTTTTTTGGAATATTCCAAAAAAAAATTATCACTTTCCAAATTAACAAATATTCTGTTTTTTCTTATTTACCCTTCTTAAACTTTTTTTATTTTATTTCTCTTTCCACATTTCATCATTCAGTAATTCGTTTTTCTAGCCCACTTTCTTCCATACATCTCTCTTTTTCTCTCTTAAGTTAGAATAAGAAACTACTCATATCCTAAATAAACGTACAAATCAAACACAATCAATTAATTAAGAACAGGAAAGAGTATTAATGTTAATATCAAAGAAATTTTGAAATTTGTGTTCTTTAACATCCGTGTTATTTAATTGTACATTCTTTTGCTTCTTATTCTAAATGATCGACCACCACCATCGGCATGAACACCCACCACCAATCGACCATCACTTCCTAGCCCAATCATCCCACCGTCCACAATAATTACCATTCCGCCCTGCCTATCCCTTGCCGCCACTTCGACTGAGTCCGTTGAATACCTCCCACCACCACATAGACCAACAAAACCAACACTACCACCTAAACTGAAAACTTTGAAAGACCCTCTGGCTATATCAACAAACACACATGCACGCACAACACGTAAACTTTTCACAAACTTGAAGGATACACAACCACATGCTCCCCCGGCGTTTCCCGTGTATGGAGAACACACACAAAGCCATCGCTTTTGTAGATCAAGAGAAAACCCATATGCACATACATTTTTTTTTCAACATACTTACGATGTGTTTGAATATTTGAACAGAAAATATGAGGATTTGAAAGTAACTTGAACGACATTACTTTTTCATAACTACAAAAGAGAATTTGTAAAATTCCAGGGGATTTGAAGAAGGAATTTAGGGACCAAAATTCTTAGTTGGCAAAACTACTTCGTACTAGTATTTTCTCAAATCCACATGAGAATCTCTTTGTTTTTTTTTTTGTCGCGTTTCATTCCAATTTTTCAGTCGGTCATCACTATGTCTCTCTTATTTCTTTTTTAATCTCAATCATATGTTTGTCTTATTTTTTTTGAGCATTTGATTTATAACCTTGTTATTCATGACCCATTGTTCCCAACCTATTCTGGTCACACCTAATGACCCATTAGGAGTCCTATTTTTGCACGACACGTTACATATTCAATGGTCAACTTTTCAACGCTGTCGACCGGTTAAAATGCGCACACTCAAGTCACGTGCATTTTCATTGACTTTCTACATGACTAAAATTATTTTGTCGCCAACGTAACAACATCGACGCCACCAACACTTAGAAAATTGCGAACTGGGACTTGGCGTGCCTTTCCCTTAAGGGGGGTTGGCCACTCCCTTTAAAGGGGGGTCGGCCACCTCTTTAAAGAGGGGGTCGGCCACCTCCTTAAAGAAGGGGTCGGCCACCTCCCTAAAGGGGGGTCGGCCACCCTCTTTGGGGGGGGGGGGGTCTACCACCCTGATCCCGGGGATAGCTGATGCTCCCTTTTGCTTCTCATTCACACATTACAGTTTACAATGCTCACTCCTCACTGCGATCGTACGACGCCCGTACGCCGTCGCCGCAATGACCGTCGCCCGCGTGCCATCTCCGACACTCTGCAGTGCCCGTGCGCCGCGCAGCTGATACAGCCGTGCCCCCAGGCTCTTTCACAATGTTGTGCCCCCGGGCACCATACACACTTCACCGTGCCCATGTGCCATCTCCATGACATGTGCCCCCGGTACCAGGTATGGTCTCGCGACAGTCGTCGCCGCACCCATGCGCCTTAATCAATGTCTCGTGCTGTAAGCACCGCGCCCATGCGCCACAATCATATTACACATCTCCGGGGGGCTCCGCTTGTAGTGCTCCGGCACGAGGACCCCTTGCAGTAGGATGGGCTCGTTACCACAAAGCCATCGCCACCACGGGATGGGCTCATTACCACAAAGCATCACCGTCTTCATTTCGGGGGGGCTCCGCTCGTAGTGTTCCGACACGAGGACCCCTCACAGCGAGATAGGCTCGTTACCACAAAGCCATCACCCCACAAGATGGGCTCGTTACCATAAAGCCATCGTCATTTTTATTTTGAGGGGCACCGCTTGCAGTGCTCTGGAACGAGGACCCCTCGCAGTGGGATGTGCTCGCTACCACAGAAGCCATCGTCGTCTTCATTCCGGGAGGCTCCGCTCGTAGTGCTCCAGCACAAGAACCCTTCGCAGCGGGATAGGCTCATTGCCACAAAGCTATCGCCACCTAGGGTGACTTGCATGACACTAGGCACTGAGCTGCAACCATGTCCACTCATGTTACCAGTAATCGTTGGCGCCTTCAGGGCGATGACCCCCGGGTCACTCCGGGACGAGAGGAGGTCTTTGGAGGGCATCACGCCTAGTCCGCCTGACAGTTGGTCACAGGGGCAACCCTAGCCACTGTCAAGTTCTCTATGCATCTCTTGACGCACTTGTAGGATTCAGTAAGGGCTTGGATCGGTGGCTGGGGCAACGGGCTTATTCTGATCATGCCATCACGGTGTCTTCAGTCTTCTCAGACAGGTAGAAAGAAGTTGTGTGGGGCAAGGCGAAGTGAATTTCAGAATCAACAGTCCAATAGAGAACCGGTATTTATGGACCCCTGGTGATGTGTCACTCCCATGGGGTGACACGTGTCAGCTGATGACACATTGGTGACACTGGCACACTTTTCCCTATAAATAAGGGACCTTGGATTGCGTTTTTAAGAAAACTCTCTCATTTGTCATATTCACTTTCTATCTCTAAAACTCATTCTCTCTGGAATTCTAGAGAGAGAAACATATTAGGATCCCTGACATCGGACTCTTGACGCTGCACCCCTGACGCTGACCCTAGCTTGGATCGTCTGTCGCCAGCCCTATTCGTCTTTGCCTTGTCTGCGCAGTGCTGCCAGCCCTTACTGCCTGTTTGGGGAGCCTTGCTCTCAGCCCTTACTCTGTCCTTGTTGTCTTTCACTTTGTACACTTGGAAGCTGACGCGGATTGCAGCCTTTGTGGCACCTCCACATAGATACGAACCCACTTTCCCTGGCATCATTTTGGCGACTTCGCTAAGGAGGTGAGCATCGTATTGCAGTCTGCATATCTTCCAGACTTAGGGATCATGCCTCTGCAACGGAGAGCTACCAGGACAACCAGCCAAGGACTCAACCCTACTGTGCAAGAAGAACACCACCCTGGTGATCAGGAAGAGACTAGCGTCACGCGACTCCAAGACCAGCCACCAAATACTACACCCGACGTGCAAGTGGTTATAAGTGCAGCCATCCAGCAACTCACTCCTACCATCACCACCCTGCAAGATTCACAGACCACTCTATTAACTGCCACCATGGAGATGCAAAAATCCATACAGGCATTGGCCACGCAGCAGGCCGCTCTATTAATCCAGCCTTCAGGACCTGGGCCAGCTCTTGATGCCGCCCAGGCCCTAGTGTCGCGACCACCATCGCCTCGAGTATCCAGACCCTTGGTGGCAGGACTCGTGACACCCTTGCCAACAGTAGCTGATACATCTCTTTCTGGAACCTAATCTCTATCCACCTAAGCAGCACCAAACCACTGGCCAAGTGGTGGACATGTCTCGCCAACCCACCCAGGCCCCTGCACAGCTGCCTTGCCAGCCCCTGCACTATACCAACCCTCTCATGTTCCTGTTCATCAAGCTGCCCCATCTGGAGGCTCGGGGGCTCGCGACACCCCAGGTAGTCATCACCCCTTGACCGGCAATGAGGTACCATCCCCCAACTATGTCACCCCGTCAAACTGAGAAGCCTCTATCCATCGCCTATCGAGGAATTCCTAACCAGACTCCTCAGTCCGACTGACCGGACACGCCCCGTACGCCAATGATATCCCCATCACACCTTACCCCTCAAGTACAAGCAACCAAACTTTGTGCTCTTCAACGAACGTGAGGGCAATGCATGTGAGCACTTGACAAGAATTGCAGGCTTATTGGAGTAGTATGGTCCGGGAAACAGTTTGTAGTTGAGGGAGTTTCATAAGTCACTCACAGGCTTGGCTTACACTTGGTACCACCAGATCCCTGCGGGCACTCATGGAATGACATGGTCCAGATGTTCTAGGATAAGTTCCATTACGAAGCTGAACAGGTCACTATTGTTGACATTGCCGGCATAAGCTAGAACCTGGGAGAAGACTTGAACAAATACGTGCACCGATTTCATTTCAAATGCCTCGAGTGCACAGACTTCAGCAAAGATGAAACCTTGGTCCCGATATGCATCAAGAACATGAGTAATGTGTATCGGGTCCATATTGAAAACTTGCAGTTGAGATCGTGGGGACACCTCAAAGAGACTGCCCGCTGCACTTACGAGTCAGTCGGTCCAGTCAAACCATGGAAGCCTCGCCGCCAAATGAACTCATTGCCACAGCTGAGACATCTGGACTTCAGAACAACGACAGCAGTCGCAGCGGTTACAAGCGTCAGTTCCACGAGGGGGACCGACGCCTTGACAAGAGAAGGCAGCGAGAGCCTGCCCTCGACTATCCATGTGATATTAATATAGTGAAAAAGCTGTTGGCTGAGTGGGTAGCACATGACAACAACTTTCAATTGCCACCGATGCGGACGAATATCAAGGAAGCAGACAAAGCTAAACCCAACTATTGCCCCCACCATCGAGCTATGGGGCATCATCTCAAGGATTGCAATGGACTATGAGACATCTTTGCGATGAAGGTCACGGCGGGCTACCTAAAGCTCTGAAAAAATGATGATGTGCGTCGACACCCCTACCCACCGCATCGCTACAACAATAGGGAGCACCAAGTCCTCATGGCTGTCACTGACCATGTTGAGCCTGTAATCCCCAAAGCCCCGGCAGAGCCCATACTAACGGTCGTGCCTCCTCCAACTAATCAGCCGATGTCCTCCTTTGGACAGATGACGAAGATCAAAAGTTTTTTTTTTATGAAATGTGGTTTTCACCCGCCACTCGGACTTATCTTTCCAATTGCCTGATTGAGGTCATCACTGGCCTCAGTCCCAAATGCTTCGCCGCCCAGGCTAAATTACGTCACATCCCTTCCACTGCCTTAGTCTTCTCAGACGAAGACTCCCTGCCGGTCGAACATCACAACCGGCCATTGTTTTTAGAATGTACTGTTAATGGCACGGGCTTCTGTTGTGCCTTGGTAGATTGTGGCTCCTCGGTCAACATCATACCCTTTGTCACTTTGCAAAGGGCTGGCATCCCCGCGAGAAAAATCATACGTGACCCAATCCAGATCGCCGGATTCGGGCACAGTCACCAGTCCACTCTCGGCCATATCATTGTCGACCTCATGGTTGGGACTGTACGCCGCAACACTACATTTCATGTGATAGACAATGAGGTTGCTTTTCATCTCTTACTTGGCCGACCATGGATCCATATCAATCGAGTTATTCTCTTGACGTACCATTAGTGTGTGAAACTGGTGGTCAGTCCTGCGGGACATGAGACAGCAATGACAATCCCCGCCACCCGGGCTCCCTTTGAATGTGCTGAATCATATTTTGCTGAGGCCTCTTTCTTTACAGAACTTGTGAGGATGGCGAGAATGTCACTCACATCCACTCGACCAGGCTGCCAAACTGGGACGTGTTTTGTGGAAACAAACCTCCCAAGTCTAAACCCAAAAAGAATAGTAAGATCACGGCATCGATCTTAGTGACATCACCTGCTACGAAGACTTACTCCCCGCCGTCATCCCCCAAGTCCAAGAAGCAAAATGCTGAGCCAACCTTTCAGCGCATCGTCAAAGACGGCAAAATCATCTATCAGTTATGACGGTACGCGGGGGCTTCAGGTGGTCCGTCATTTGACCCCCTCGAACCCTACCCACCTATGGAGAACGAATGGTGCTGTACGGCTGCCCGTCAGACCCTGAGCTCACCCCCGGTGCTGCTCCACCGTGTTACGAAGATGGCCCCCGTCCACAGGCTAAAGATCTTGAAGAAATTAACCTGGCTGACCGGGGGGAGGAACCCGACTCACTTACATCGGCACAAAACTTGCCCCCGGCCGAAGAGAGAAATTAGTTTCCCTCCTTCGCGAATATCGCGATGTCTTAGCATGGAGTTACAATGAGGTGCCTGGACTAGATCCTGCCTTAGTCACACACCGTCTTAACATTGCTACCAGATCCATCCATGTCCGATAACACCCACAGACCTTCCGCCCCGAGCTCAAGTTGAAGATCAAACAAGAGATTGAACGCCTTCTGCAGGCAGGCTTCATTGAACCTATCACTCACCCAATTTGGCTGGCTAATGTCGTCCCTGTACAAAAGAAGAATGGCCAAGTCCGTGTTTGTATTGACTTTGAGGACTTAAACAAGGCGTGCCCCAAAGATGAGTTTTTGCTACCTAACATCGACATGCTTAAGGAGGCCGTCGCAGACATGAAACCTTATCTTTCATGGATGATTTCGCAGGTTATAATCAAATTCGCATGAACCCCGACGACCGTGCCAAGACAGGCTTCCGCACTCGGGTAACTTTTGTTAGAAAGTTATGCCTTTCGGTCTCTAGAACGCGGGTGCTATCAAAGGGCAATGACAGTAATATTCCACGACATGATACACCACACAGTGGAAGACTACATCGACGATCTTATTATCAAATCCAAGAAGGAAAGTGATCACCTCATTGACCTTCAAGCAGTCTTTGATTGTTGCCGCCAGTACAACATGCGGATGAATCCATTGAAGTGTGCCTTCGGCGTTTCCTCGAAAAAGTTCCTTGACTTTTTGGTCAGTCGACAGGGCATCGACGTTGACCCTTCCAAAGTTGCCTTCATCCAAGAAATGCCTCCCCCAAGAACACAAAGCAACTGAAGAGCTTCCTCGGCAAGGTATCTTACCTCTGACGCTTCATACTCGCATTAGCCGAGCTCATCACACCATTCCAGCACTTGATGAGCAAGAGCGCATCGTGGAGTTGGGTGCGCCCCAACAGCAAGCATTTGAACAGATCAAGGCGGTCCTCATGTCACCGTAAACCATGGTTATACCACAGTAGGGTATCCCATTCCTACTCTACTTGACCTCCACACCCAGATCCATCGGGGCTTTGCTTGCCCAAGAGGTAGATGGGGTGGAGCGTCCTGTTTATTACCTCAGTAGAATGATCAAGGGACCCAAAACTAACTACTTCGAGCTCGAAAAACACTGCCTAGCCTTGGTGTACGCCTCACAGAAATTTAGACATTACTTTTTGGCACACCAGATCACACTCGTCACTAAGGGTGATTCACTCCGGTACATGCTCACCTGCCCTGCCTTGTCTGGCTGACTTGCCCGCTGGTTGTTGCTCTTGGCCGAGTTCAGTCTATCTATTAAAACCCTACTGCCCTACGGAGTCAAGCCGTTGCAGATCTCTTGGCCTTCTTTCCATGCCAACACTACGAACCGACCTTGGTTCAATTGTCGGGCAAGGAGACAACCCTGATCACTGACATAGATGACTTGTGGACACTCGAGTTTGATGGTTCAGCCACCAGCAAAGGACCTAAAGGACCCCTTTGGCAAGGAGGTACCGGCATAGTCTTTCGAAGCTCAAATATCATCACCACCTCCCTCTCCTTTAAGCTTGCCTTTCCAGTCTCCAACAATGAAGCCGAGTATGAGGCACTAGTCACTGGCCTCATGCTCGCCATCAGTATGGGGGCTAAGGCCTTATATGTGAAGGGAGATTCCAAATTGATCATGAAGCAGGCTGATGGGGAATTCGCGGTCAAGGAGCCAGCCTTGGCACTTTATCAGGCCTTGGTGCAACACTTGGAAGGAAGACTTAGCCATGTCCAATATGAACATCACAACAGGTGCCACAAATAGACATGCGGACAACTTGGCTAAGATCACTTCAAAGATAGGAGTGGATGGAGAACAACAGATGCTAACTATTATCAAGCGGACCGAACCCTGCGCAACATTGAACTTAATACTAAAGGACGCTACGGCCAACAATTGGAGGCAGCCGATCATCGACCAACTCAAGACACCATCCCTCGCTCATGCACCTATTCTCACGGACTATTTAATGTTGGGAGATGTCTTGTACCGACGATGTCCCAGAGGTACTCTAGCCTGTCATTTGGCACAGGGAGAGGCACAACATAAACTTCAGCTTGGCCATCAAAAGTGTTGCGGCCTCGATGGTCCCCCTTTATACCGCCGCCTGCAACACATGGGTCTCTATTAGCCATCCATGGTCAAGGATTCTTCGGATATACAACGCGATTGTCCCGCATGCCTATATGCGCCAGACAATGCGGAAGCTTTAGTGATCAATGTCGAGGGTGACTGGCGCCAGCCTTTCATCTAATACTTATCTCATAGGATTCTACCTCCTGACCATAGCTTGGCCCGCTTTATCAAATGAAAATCGGTAAGGTATTTCATGACGGAAGGCGAGTTATTTTGGAAAGGTTTTTTGGGGCGCACCCTTCGATGCTTGCAGGGGCGCCCAGGCTGTGGAAGTGATTAATGAAGTGCACAATGCTGATTGCGGGGAGCATCAAGGATCTCAAAAGTTGTATACAGAATTGCTAAGGTTGGGGTATTATTGGCCGACTATGGAATCCGACTCCATCTCCCATGTCCGACACTGCCAACCTTGCTAGCGGCACGCCAATAGAATGCACACGCCAGCATCCGACCTGCGCATGATCTTGGCCCCTTGGCCATTTCACTCTTGGGCTCTCGACCTCATCGGCCCCATCCACCCGCCGTCTAGACGTCGCTCATGGATTATGGTTGCGACTGAACGCTTTATGAAATGGGTCAAAGCCATACCTCTGTGGAGAGCCACGGGAGGCGCCATTTCCAACTTCTTGCGTGACAATGTCATCTGTTGCTTCGGCATCCCCCGATGTATTATATCTGACAACGGCATGCCGTTCATTAACCAAGAGGTTCGAGCTCTCATAGAAGGGTACAACATCAACCATGTCACATCAACTCCCTATTACCCGCAAGGCAACGGTCAAGCTGAAGCTTCCAACAAGACTCTGCTCCGAGTATTGTCACGAATGGTTCATGACACCAACGGGTCATGGTCCGAACAACTAAGTCTGGCACTTTGGGCTTACAGAACATCCAAGCACACAACGACAAAGGCCACGCCGTTCTCTCTTGTCTACGGGGACGAGTGTGTGGTACCAGCCGAGATCGCAGTGCCGTCTGCCTGACTTTCTCTAAACAGCGGTCTTGGAGAGGAAGCAACCAGACTGGCAGTATTTGATGGCCTCGACGAAAGACTAGCCATGACCCTGCGCCGCATAAAGAAATATCATGAGCAGCTCACGAAAGCCTATGGGAAGACCGTCAAGCCACGCTCATTTGTCGAAGGCGACCTTATTCTCCAAGCCGCCAAACATGTATGAGCCAACATGTCGGCTCCCAAATTCATGCCAAACTGGGAGGGCCCTTTCACAGTACATGAAGTCCACAATAATGGCTCGTACTTCCTTCTCAACCTCGACGACGGTCAGATCACGACCCCATAGGCCGCTACTTAAAGAAGTATTATGTATAGTCAGTCGAGAAAATGTTTCCCCAGCCCTACCCGCCCGTATCATAGTACACTCGATCTCATAGCATTTTTGTATATGCATCATTTCTTACCGACTTGTAACTTTTGTTGATTTTTACAAGATTTTACGCTACTCATGTAATGGCATTTTGACCCACGTCCTATCAACACAAAGTCATTCTGTTACCTCGGCTTCTGTTTACCCGACACTTATTTTAACATATGCTTCCTAAGTCACTTGCTATGGGCGGGGAAGGGGGAACATTCACAGGCAGCCAACATACGCAAGACATTCAAACACGGCAAAAGCAAATAAGCACAACATGCAACAACCAGGATCAATCCCGGACAACGTGACTGCACTACTAATATCATCAAAATATACATGTACATCAAATGTTTACCGGCCACCATAGGGCATTACAAATACAACAAAGTACAATACAAGCTACCGAAGCCTAGACAACAGTGATGCAATAGGGTGGGAGTTGAACGCCTGAAGTGTCTGTCGCTCCACCTGCAGCTTCGACCATCTAGCATGACACTCGGCCTACCGCCTCAGCCTCTCTGACTCTCGCCCATCCACCTCGCCACGCCGCCTCTGTAGGTTTGCCAACTGCCTCTACAGGTCGACCAGAGCTGTCTCTCTATGTCTGCTACCAGTATGTCAATCCCGACCAACTCTTCAGCAATCTCTGACCGCTCTGCCTCTAACCCTGTTCGATGTCGCTCCAGCAACATCTTATGCATGTCCACTACAGCCAGCCTCTCATCCACCTCACGGATGTCACTCCTCGATCTAAAATGCCCAGTGATGTAAACGGCACGAACTCTGACAGCAACTGAGCAATGAACTGTACAGTCCAACTCGTCGGTGTCATGCTAGCAAATGACAGCAACCACTCCATAAACCCAGCAGACACCCACATCCGTAATATTGGGTTCTCTATCGTCACCCCTCGAACATCTACGGGAACGCTGCCTTCACCAGCTCCAGCCGACGCACGTCTCGACCGGTAGTTGGAGACCCTCTCAAGCCGCCACATCCACCTGCCCATTTAAGGACCCTCTACTCACTTCTCCAGCTGCTGCCCCACTGCCACCTGCTACAGGAGTCTCTAACACTCCCCCAGCCATCTGTGCCCCAATAGTGGCTGAGTGCATCACCAGTAGAGTAGCACCAGCCTCGATCGCTGACCCTGATGATGCACCATGCCGTCGCGCCACAACAGCCTGAACTGGCGTCTCCTGCTCGTGAACCGGAGCTGCAACAACAGGCTCTGGCTCAACCGTATCCCCACCATCACCTCCCACAGCCTCTGTCTCCATGCCCGTTCACCAGTCCCCACTAGCATCAAATATCATTGTATCGCTTCCTGCTCCCCCATATAGGGCCTCCACCGTCTCCTTGACGATAGGCAATGGACTCAACCTCCCAGTCACCCCGGCTACCAACGTCTCGACCGCCTCAGTCTCATCATCATCAGCTGATCCACCGGCCTCGACTGTCATAGCCTCCTCCACCTCGGCATTGGTATCTGCCTCGCTGTCCTCCTCGATAGCCTCTTCCTCGTGCTCTTGGCAAAATAGTTGTCAGTTCATATACATCTATAATCAATATGCAAACCATGTTCATCATACAAAAGAACCAACAGAATCAAACCTCAGAGTCCAGCTCCTTTAATGCGTCACGCGGCCTCTTCAACCCTGATATGTGTGGGGCTGACGTACCGGCACTAGCCTGGCATGCCGTCTTCATTATCCCCACTTGTAATGCCGACAGGGGACCCTTCTGGCCCCCAGTACCCTCGACACCTGCACAACTGGCCTCTCTCCGAGGTCCTCCCCTGGGGCAACGTCATCTGGCTCCCCGGCATCCTCCTCTGCCTCCCTCTCTGAGTTCGGAGAAGAGCTCCTGATCACTAGCATCGGCATCCCCGACTGCCTAGCGACTGTGGTCGATATCAGGCTCAACGCTCGGTTGCATGCAAACATATCCACCTGCCGACGTGTGCCTGACGGCTGTGACAACCATCCCGCTCAGCACCCTCGCGGTCGCTCCTACCAATGTGCATAGTTCGCTGTCACTGTCCCCGCCACCTCTGTCCCTAGCTGCCTCCACTCTGTTATCGGTGCCACACTCGCGGACTCTGTCATATTATGTATACCCGAAAGTGGTCTTCACACTCCAGGGGCTGCATTACCCATATGGGGGCTCTGAGTCATAATCAAATGCCATCGACAGACGGTTTGGGATATACCTCGCCACACAGTAGTAGCACTCAGTGGGCTTCCCGCCATCATCTGTCAACACCGGGAGCCAGCCAGGAAAATAGGCAACCAGTAGCGCTAGCTGTCCAGGCCCGAAGTCCCTTTTCCTGCTCAGGTCTGTCGTCACCTCCTTCACGTGCAGCCATGGTGGCATCCCATATGATGCATGCATCTCCAGATAGGGCCGCCGCAAGCACGCCTCCCGTCTGTCTAAGATCTGTGCCAACAGGCACCCCGACCTCTTAATACTAGCCCATGCAAAAGCCCGCGACCCGCTGCACCACAACGCTACCTGTGGAGACCTGCCTGGCCGGGTCACCGTCCCCATCGTCGGTTACAGATGCTTGAGCGGGTATCCTGCCAGCCGATACTCTGAAAAAAACTTGTACAGATACCTATGCAAGAACATCCAGTCCACGTACGTCGCCACCTGATAATGCCCATGTGACCGTTTCACATCATTCACGAATTGATCTAACTGTGAATACAACGTGCCCAGATACACCGGAGCCAACCCGACGCTCCTGACCTGCGCCATCTGAATAGCCAAGGAAAACACCCTCGGGGAAATACCGTTCTCCGGTGTCCCCTCAAACACAAACCTGCAAGTACCGACGACAACATATATCAGTTTGACCTTATACATGGCAAGCATGACATACAACATATCCAAGCAAACAATCACATGACAGTACGAAAACTTACCTCGATAGGAACATAGCTAAGAATGACACCATCTCATACCGCTCATTACCGTAATACGGCCCCATCACGAAATGGGCGGCATTACCTAGCCTATGTCTTGTCCTCGCCTGTGGCATACTGTAGAGCTGGCAGAGCTTACCACCGTACGTCCCCTTCTGATGCTTCTTCATCTCAGCCAGGATATCTAGTTGCTGTGTCTGCAACAGCCGCTCTTCTCCACTCAACCGGGTCACCCGCCATCCACCTCCCCGTGTATCAACAGCCCTGTCAGCATCAGCACATCGAGTAGCGTCGGCCCGATCTCTCAGAACTCGGTCACGAAAGTATGCGACTGTGTGCTCCACCTCGATAGAAATTGGGTCATCACTGGCGTATCCCTATACAGCTCCAGTCCCCTCGCCATAATATCGATCGCTGACAGCAACCCTAGCGACTGCAACACCCACGCCCGCTCTGGCGTCTCCACTATGTGCTCGAACCAAAAGTCCCACCCTACTGACATCGCACTATGGCCCCTGAACACCACAGGCGATCAGGGTATATCCTCCCTCTCAGCCAACGATGCCGATACATACCTCGGCGACATCACATGTGCCTCCTCCCAGCTCGGTGCGCGCAGATACGATGACAAAAGCCGTGGCTCCTCTCTCATCGACGGACCACCCCACGGTGTTGTGAACGCTCTGTCTGCCACTCGGATGGCTAACTCCCTCCACAGCTCCCGGTTAGGTACACACGGTACTACTCTCCTCACCCCCAGCAGTGTGTTTGTCTTGTCCAGCTCCGGATCATATGACATCATCCCACCGTCGTCAAATGTCAATGGCACTCCCACTTCCCTGCCCGGTACAAGCGCGACCTCATCTACTGGTGGCATCAGAACAGGTGCGGTTGTCATACCTCACAGCGGTAGCGACGTGCTCACCGCAGCGCCCCGCGGCTTCGCCCACATCTTCCGGCTAACTTTCTTCGCAACCGACGTCAGCTCAGCTTGTGCGACCGCAGGATGAGCCTGCTACACCCTCGGGGTGGCTGACCCCCCACGAGTGGCCGACCCCCTCGTGTGGGTGACCCCTTTGGTGTGGCCGAGCCTCCCATGAGGGCCAACCCCCCGCCCTCTCTTCTTCCTTCCCCTCCCCCCGCTGCCGGCTGCACCCGCCAACCCCCCATGGCTGGCCGACCCCCATGGGTGGCCGACCCACGCCCACTCCCCCTTTCCTTTTCTTTCCCCTGCCGACCACCCCAGCCGAGCCCTCATGGCTCATCGACCCCTCATGGGCAGCCGACCCCCTCCCCTTTTCCCCCTTCCTCCCTCCTTCCCCTATTCCTTCCTTTTCCCCACCCGTAGCGACGACCCCCACCCGCCGACTCCCTGCCGTGGCCGACCCCTCGGCCACTTCCTTCCCTTCTCTCACCATCTCTTCTTTTTTCTTCTTCTTCTTCTTCTTCTTCTCTCTCTCTCTCTTGAAAGTAGAATGAGTTGTGGGGAAGACTCACCCCTTCCTTCTCTTTATATATGGGTGGGCCAAGATTTAATCTTGGCCACTCATTTGAATTTCAAACCACAAGTTTTCTCCCCACACCCAACAACTCTTTTTTCAAACGGATCACTTCCTTTTCGCACTAACTTCACTTTTTTTGCGCGTTACTTTTTATTGTACACTATCGCAATATTTTTCATTGTTCATATTTCCTCTCCCACACATTTCATGCAATCCCATTTTTGCGACACAACCCCTATTTTAGAGCTACACTTCTCCTTTTTTTGCGCTACACTAAGAAGCGCATCTCATGACATGCGAGTTCCTATTTCTTTTCCGCTCTCTTCATCATTAGCGCTATCTCTTTTTTGCGCCAAAAAATTCGAGAGTTTTTTTTATTACGCAACAATGTTTATACATGTGGTGCCCGCTCGGGTTGCCCCTCCGCGCACACCCCACGCAGGGGGCTTATGTTCCCAACCTATTCTTGTCACACCCAAGGACCCATTAGGAGTCCCATTTTTGCATGACACGTCACATATTCAACGGTCAACTTTTCAACACTGTCGATTGGTCAAAATGCGCACGCTAAAGTCTCGTGCATTTTTCATTGACTTTTTACATGACTAAAATTATTTTTGTCGCCAACGTAACGATATTGGCGCCACCAATACTTAGAAAATATGCGAACTGGGAATTGGCGTGCCTTCCCCTTAAGGGGGGTCGACCACTCCCTTTAGGGGGGGGGGGGGTCGGCCACCTCCTTAAAGAAAGGGTCGGCCACCCTAGTCCCGGGAGATGCTGACGCTCCCTTTTGCTTCTCATTCACTCACTATGGTCTACAATGCTCACTCCTCACCATGACCGTACGGCGTCCATTGTCACATGTACGCAGTCGTCGTAATGATCGTTGCCCGTGCCTGGGCGCCATTTCCGACGCTCCGCTGCGTCCGTGCGTCGCGCCGTATTTCTGACACTCTGCCGCGTTCGTGCGCCGCGTCACTGATACAGCCGTGTCCCCAGGCTCTTTCACAATGTCATGCCCCGGGCACCATACACACTTATCGCGCCGTGCGCCATCTCCATGACATGTGCCCCCGGTACCAGGTATGGTCTCGTGACGATCGTCGCCGCGCCCATGCGCCACTTCCATGACATGTGTCCCCGGCACCAAGTATGGTCTCGCATCGGTCGTCACCGCGCCCATGTCCCTCAATCAATGTCTCGTGTTGTAGGCATCGCGCCCATGCTCCAGAATCATATTACACATCTCCAGGGGGCTCCGCTCGTAGTGCTCTGGCACGAGGACCCTTCACAGCGGGATGAGCTCGTTACCACAAAGCCATCACTGCCACGGGATGGGCTTGTTACCATAAAGCCATCGCCGTATTCATTCTGGGTGGCTCCGCTTGTAGTGCTCCGGCACGAGGACCCCTCACAGCGGGATGGGCTCACTACCACAAAGCCATCGCCGTCTTCATTTCGGGGTGCTCAACTCGCAGAGCTCCGGCACGAAGACCCCTCGCAGCGGGATGGGCTCACTACCACAGAAGCCATCACCGTCTTCATTTTGGGGGGCTCCGCTCGTAGTGCTCCAGCATAAGGACCCTTCGCAGTGCGATGGGCTCGCTACTACAAAAGTCATCGTCGTCTTCATTCCGGGGGACTCCGCTCTTAGTGCTCTAGCACGAGGACCCTTTGCAGCGGGATAGGCTCGTTACCGCAAAGCTATCGCCGACTAGGGTGACTTGTCTTTGAAGGGCATCGCGCCTAGTCTGCCTGGCAGTTGGTCACATGGGCAACCCTTGCCGCTGTCAGGTTCTCTACGCGTCTCTTGACATTCTGGTGGGATTCAGTAACGGCTTGGACCGGTGGCTGAGGCAACGCGCTTACTCTGATCATGCCATCATGGTTTCTTCAGTCTTCTCAGACAGGTAGAGAGATGCTGTGTGGGGCAAGGCGATGCGAATTTGGGAACTGACAGTCCAACAGAGAACTGGTATTTGTGGACCCCCTGGTGGCGTCACTCTCAGGGGGTGACACGTGTCAGCTGATGACATATTGGTGACACCAGCACACTTTTCCCTATAAATAGGGACCTTGGATTTCATTTTCAAGAGAACTCGTTCTCTCTAAAACTCATTCTCTCTGGAATTCTAGAGAGAGAAACACATTTGGAACCTTGACATCGGACTCTTGACGCTGCACCCCTGACGCTGACCCGAGTTTGGATTGTCGGTCGCAGCCCTATTCGTCTTTGCCTTGTCTGCGCAGCGCTGCCAGCCCTCACTGCCTGTCTGGGGAGCCTTGCTCTCAGCCTTTACTCCGTTCTTAATGTCTCTCACTTTGTACACTTGGAAGCTGACCCGGATTGCAGCCTTTGTGGCACATCCACATAAATACGAACCCACTTTCCCTGGCATCACCCATTATAATGTACTCAATCCATTTTACAAAAATTGCCAAACATCAAACTTTGCAAATTTTGAGATTTGAAAATGCAAGAATTATAAAATGAAGGGATTCTAAACTTCCTAGTGTCTTTAATTTTTTTCCATCCAAACACACTCTTCTTAGAGAAGAACAAGACGCTACTCCTCACCGTTACTGCTACAGCCAACACTCGGATAATTTGCCACCACCTACGAACAATCAAGCTGCCATTTGGAGGCAAGTTTGCTAAAGAAGAAGTAGATGAAGGAGAAAACCAAATATAAAGAAAGAGATAAGAAAAAGATATTAAAAAAACCGAAGTTTTGAGTCTTTTAAATAAAATGTGTTGTTCCAGTTTTGCCTTTGCTAAAACTTCATGTGGGGGGCACGAAACTATCAATTAGGTCCAAGTAAGACCGTTTCGTAGGGTAAGTGTGTCAATGGATACCTTATGAAATTATTTGCAATTTATCTGTTTGCTTTTAGCAGTAATATAAGAAAGTGTAGCTTAAAGTCGCTAATTGTTGTTAATGATGGATTAGCTTACTAATGGGAAACCTAAGTGTCTTGGTAGGAGCATATTATGGTCCTTGTTAGCTACGAGTGAATGTTGTGATAGATAAAAGGAGTTGAGATGCAGCCATGCAGTCACGATGGTCAAGATTGTATCACAAGAGACTCGTCGAGACGATGAAAATTAGCCGGGCCTATAAGCATCGGTATCGTTAGAGAAACTAAAAGTTTTGATACCTTAAAAACTGGTATCGAACAGAGTTCATTCACATCGGTAAAATGACTTTTTGCTCACCTTATCTTAAACTCTGCGAATTGAACTGTTTTAGGTTTCAGTCCCCAAATTCAAGTGGTGAAAATGAATAGCTCACCAATAGGTTGCAACTCCTCCTTAACCTGCGAGGTAAGACGCCATAGCTTGCCAATGGGCCGTAACTGGTTGATGGGATGTTTATTGCCCATCAACTGAATGTTAACTTGGGCTTTGTTTCCATGTGGGGCAAGGAGTTCGACTTGGAGGTTGGTGGCAACGGCGATGCGTTTTTGGTGGTGATTTTACTGTAGTGGTCATCGGACAGGGTTCATCGGAAGGGTAGATGGAAGACATATGTGGACAAATGTCTTTTGCAATGAAGAATTGTTCCAAAGGCTGAGCTAAGATCACCAGCGATGTGAATGGGCTTCTTCGACAGTGAACCCTTTTTTTTTTCCGTAATCTTTGAGAACAGTAATTCACAAAAAGCTTGTTAAATTCTATCCCCCCCCCCCCCCCCCTTTTTTTTTGCTTGCTATTCGAGTCAGAAGAACATGGGTACAACCCTATAAATAACGAGAATTGGTGGTTGCTAATTATTTTCTACGACATTTACTTGGTGATGCTAAGAGAGTGTTACTGCTAAGATTTGACACTCACGGTCTTTACAAAAATGTAACTAATTAAATTTAATAACTATTAATTGTTGCTATATGAGAGGTTTTAATTATTATTTCTTATAATAAGATCAAGGTTTGTTTATCAAGCGATTTTTTAGGGTTCATAGGTAGAATTGCATTTTAAAAAAAAAGAATCAGTTAAAATAATTGTAAACTTCCACAAACAACTAAATGTAG
The DNA here is from genome assembly GCA_033070095.1 of Escallonia herrerae. NCBI lineage: Eukaryota > Viridiplantae > Streptophyta > Magnoliopsida > Escalloniales > Escalloniaceae > Escallonia > Escallonia herrerae. The sequence goes on from JAVXUP010000718.1 coordinate 72,300, forward strand.
AGAACATTCTTACTTTTCAAAAACCCTGGAGAACAAACCTAATGGCTTTATATCGTTTGTGCTAAATTATATTACTAGTGCGTAAACAAAATAACTCACATACATAAATATTGAGTATATCACAACATAGAAGTAAACAAACCATTATCGAACAATCATGATCTTTAAATTGCGAGTTTAGTTTAGTACCGCGGACATAGTACAAAGTAGCTCACAAACTAGCACAATATGCTAAGGATCTAGATGATTTTTGTATATGAATAAAAAAAGGCGTCCGCTTTTAAAACGCCTACATGAAATAAAAATCTGACTTCATTATCGGGGAAAAAAAAAAGAACAACCAATATCTCATGAGGGCTGTATACGAACCGAGTTTGAGCCGAACATGGGTGTGTTCGAACTCGGTTCGTTTAAGTTTCGGTATGTTCAAACTCGGCTCGAGTTTGTTTAGAGCCAAAAATACAATGTTCGAACTCGGCTCGAGTTCGCGACTATCAAACTCGGGCTCGACTCGTTTAACGAACGAGCCAAACACGAGTTCGCAAATTCGACTCGTATTCGTGTTCTCCCTAACAACCAAATCCATAAATTTGTTAAAAAATTCTCAAATTCTTCAAACAATCATGCTATAATGAATCAAAAATTCAAAATAAAAATACAGAAGATACATGCAGAATAAAAAAAATGAAAAGGAGGTCTTGATCTTTTTGCGACATCACCGCTTTTTCCCCCTTCTACTCCTGTCGAAGCAGATTCTGGTGACTCCCGTGGAAGCAAATTCCGGTGACTCCCGTGGAAGCAGATTCCGGCAACGGGATGTCCATGTGTGAAGAGAGAGAGATAGAGAGGAGGCGATCTGCGAGGTAGAGAGGCTTGCCGATCTATGAGGTGTGTATGTGTTTGAGACGAGGGAGGAGACGGGAGAGCAAGTGCGGCTGTCGGGGCAAGTGCAGCTGCCGATTGTTGTGATCTGTGATGAGGTATGTGTTTGAGATGAGGGAGTGCGGGTGTGTTTTTTTAGACAAGGGAGACAGGGAGTGGGGTGGCTGCTGCTTGAGAAAGTTTGTCACTTGAGTGTGTAGGTTTAGGTTTTAGTTTATATACTTAGGGCTTTTGAGACGTTGGGCTTCATTTCTATGGGCTATATTAACAAGTGAGCTTAGAGTTTTGGACTAATTGACTTCAAGACCTCTAGATTTAAATTTTTATTTATATGGCTTAAGTAAATCTATACTACTTATAATGAAAAGTCATTTATTGGTGTCATACCCTTTTGGTGTTCCACTGAGAGTGACTCAGGTGCTGACAAGTGTCTATTTCGAGGATAAAGTTGTAAAATAACACTACCCACTCTTCACACACTCCATAAATCATGAGTTACAAAGACCCACTCACATACCACCAGTTACAAACACGTGTAGCTACCCTTTTTTTTTTTTTTCTGTATTTCTCTTTCTCCCTCAAAATATAATCAATCACAAAGGAATGGGAATTCTTCCTATTCAACTCACTAGTGAGGTTGCCTCAAAATTCTCATGTATTTTCTTCCTGTTGTATTTTTTCATTAAATTTATACAACAAATTTCTCATGTTTTCTTCTTAGTCTACAGTTCACCAAATGGGCCTTATTCACATCTCTCCATTCTTCTTGCTGTCGATGCCGTGCCTCTGCTCACCGCTCGATGCCTGCCTAACGTGGACCTGATCTCGGAGCGCCTTCGTCGCCTCTTCTTTACTTGCCGATTGCCTTGCGCTGGAGGCGGGGACTCCCAGCCCCGGTGCACGGCAAGATCATCACTAGTGAGTCAGCGACCCATACGTCACCAACGACGACGTGTTTGGCACTAATCTTTTTGGAACTGTCGCCGTCTCCACCCAGAAGATGAAATCCTGTGATCTGAATATATGTGCAACGGGTTACACACGCGCCGCATCTGCATGCAGCTTGTGATTTTCATATTTCATTTTTCAGTTTTGTGATTTGGGTTTTGTTGGTGGCCACTGTAGGCCGTGGGTCTGGGATTGACGGAGGTATGGTCGTGGGTGTGCGATTGACAAACGTGGTGGTGCGACTAGTGGTGGGTGTGCGATTGATCGTCGCTATGGGGAGGCAGCGGCACAGTGGCGCAAGTGTGTCATACGTGGTTAATTGGTGGCCTTTGGTGGTCGTGGGTGTGTCTTGAAAATGGTGGATGGTGGGTGGTGTGTGTGCGTTTGTTTGTGTGTGTGTGTTGTCTGTGGGTGCTGATGTATGTGTATCTTTGTGTATGATGATGAAGACTGGGTGCTGCACTGATGGTTCGCAACAGAACTATGCAATTTGGGGATTTTGTTTTTTGAAATTTAAAAATGTTGAAATTTGAGGTTATTTATAGATTTATTGTTACACTATCAGATTCTTAATTCACATGTCTGTGTATTTATTTATTTTTATTTATTGTCGTAAAGTACATCATTCATATAGTCGTGATTTTATTTGTGATAAATGAGAGAAGGGGTGGATATTGAGCAATGTATTTATATTGCTGCGACAAAAGAATAAATGTATTCAAAGTTATGTGATGGCTTCCATAAGTTCGTTTTTATTATAAAATATCAAAATTAATCTCCAATGTTATGAATATTATTTTTCGATTGTAAACACGGCTTTTTAGTTAATTTTTATGACAAGTATTATCAGATTGATCACTGATATTGATATTTCTTCGTTCATTTGTATTCCAAATCTAAAGACTTTTTTTACTCATTTGATGGCACCGATAATGCGTAAATATCGTGTAAAAAGTGATAAAGAGTTATACATGAATTTCATCGCACATGCATGGTGTGTGCACCGCAGCTCGTATTAATTATTTAAACACATTATAATTATTTAGACGAGCTGTTCGCGAACACGTTTGTGAACATTTTGGAGTGTTTATGTTAGGCTCATTTATTAAACGAACTCTAGAAACTTGTTCATGTTCTGTTCGTATATTAGACTAACGAACATGAACGAGTTTTTATGAAGAACGAATCACGAGCCGTTCGTGAACGGCTCGATTCATTTACAGCGATCCATCAAACGAGTATTAAATTAGATTTATCCGTAAAAAGGCACCTGACTCATTATATTAACTTTTCAAATCTTTTACCTCGGTTCGGCGATATTAGTATTTATACATTCTAAGAGGCCCAAATTTGACAAATCCTCTTTCTCTCTCTTGTGGGGGAATCCTGCGACCTCAGCTCGAGTCGAGTCTACCACCACTTCGGCGACAATCTCAATTTTCACCACCTCTTCAGTCCACTGGGCAGTCTGGGCCGTCGACGATAAGAAAGAAATTAAAGGACGAATTAGAACCAAGCATGGCCTTAGTTACTCGGCCGGAGCCCCTATCTTTCCACCTCGCCACCTCCGCAGCCACGGCGGTACGCCACCAGCTGCCTTGCCTGCTTTTATCTCTTCCCGCCTCCACCTCCACTTCTCTATCTTCCCGCCGCCTCTTGCTGTCGTGCAGGCCCCCTCTCGCCGTCGCTGTCAACAGCACCTTGGTGGCCAGTTCTGTGCCGGTACGTCTCCTTATCCATTTCCTGAGTTCAATTTTTCATAATCTGCTCTAGCTCTCAGTTGTTTGTTTCCTCTGCCTGATTGGTTTGAATTATCTAATTGCTCTGCGTGCTGTTACGGTGCGCTGAACAAACTCGTACACCTCTCAGCTGCATTACTCGGGCGTAGTTGGGAAAACTCTCTCTCACGCACACATCCACACACACCCAGAAACACATTAAGTTATTATTTGTTCTAAAAGCTTGCTAGCAGAGAGACAGAATAATGAGAAACAAATCAAGTCAAGGGTCGAGCCAGGACTCATTCTGAAGGTGGGTGCCAAATATACGGGGGAGATATTGTTGAAAAGATCACTGCAGGCCGTCGGAGGAGGGGCGAGGAGAAAACAGGTGAAGTGTGTGGTGCAGCGGTGTTATTCTGTCGTGATTTATGTTTGGAGTTTGGACTTTACTTTTTGTGTAAGTTTAGTATTTAAAATGACTAAAAGACATTTCTTTTAACTATTCTTAGAATATTTAGGTATTTTAACATGTAAGATGACCAAAAATACATCTTCTTCAACCATTTCTAAAATTTTTAGGTGGACACTTTTGTCATTGGGAGCTAAATATAATATTTAAAAGGAAAATATGTTGGAGCAGCAGGTGGGCGCCGGCCCATCGATGCCACCCTCTGGCTCAGCCTCTGAATTAAGGAGCACCTCTGGGTGTACGGAAGAAGAGAGGGGGGGGGGGGAGATATTCAAGTGTAACAATTGAACCCAAAGACCTTGCATCACAAGTTGACTCCATGTTTAGTTACAATTTGCTTTAAAAGTTTAAGCTGGTAGAGGATCGGCCTCCTAATGTCATGACTCTTAAAACGTGTGCGCTCCAAATTAAGAGTCAGTACAAAATATTCTGTCCACCAGTGTCTATTATAGGAAAAATATTCGTTACAACAGTGTCTTCGTACTGTTTATTCCGTTGATTTTGCTGGCTCTTTACTCTATTGAAACAGAGTAGGAATGGCAATGGGGCGGTCGGATGCGGATTTCACAAGATCTGTACCCGCCCTGGTAGCACAAATCTGCGACTCCGACCTTGCCCACCATCGGGTCGAGGATGGGATTACCATGCCCAATCTGATGGACTATGAAAAAACCCGCCCATGCCCCGATTCGCCAGGTTGATGTCCATCCCAAACGCCAGCGGTTCAGCGATGAGATGAAATAGCATCCTGCTGCGGGTGGGGATGGGGGGCAACGCTAAGAAGAGAGAAGAAGAGAAAGAGGAGAAAGCGTGTTAGGGTTTTGTCCACACCTTTTATATATTTGGAGATGAACGAGTGAGATTGGACAGGATTATACATAGGGTTAGGATCAAAACTATCATATAAATGGTGGTGGGTACGGGTTGAATACCAGGGCGGGTTAGACTAAATATCAACTCCTAACCGCACTCGCTGCGGGTTTTATATTTTATTACCATACCTGTCCCAGGGCCGGGTCAAAGTAAAAAAAAACAAAAAACCCTGTAGGATCGGAGTGAGGCGGATATCCGTCGGGTGCGGACCAAATTGGCATCCCTAAAATACAGTGATGATAACACATGACCCGATTGCTGTAGCAACAAAAAACTATATTATAGGTCACTACGGAAGGACCTGGGACGCTTCAGCCAAACCAGAGGACTGGAAGTGCATTGACAGGGCATAGGCACAATGTGAGCATGAAGACAGTGTTCAAACTCAAAGTCCAAATCCAGTGTCGAGGTCCAGTGATAAGGTATTGAGCTAAGCAGTTAGCCGAAAAACTTTGTCTTTCTAGGATTCTATTGAGATATGAGGCTTAGGGCGAGAAAGTAGGAGAATAATGAATCCAGAGTGATTATTCAAAATGAGTTTTGGAGCCCTGTTTTAATAGGCAGCTGAAAAGAACTTTCTATGACATGGCAGCACCAGGGAGTTACGCCCTATAGAGGGTGCGTTATATGCCAGTGCACAACGATACGCACTATATCTTGCCTTGTCTAACTTTGCTAGGTTTGCGTGGAACTTCGACTGATGATGGACCGCGACGGTGTAGTAATTCCTCGACTCATCCTCCAGTCCAGTATTCTTGCAGTGTTTGGCATAGGCGTCAAAAGAGGTGCAAGTACCTTTGTTGTAGTGGGGATGCCACGCCCAACTGCTAAGCAGATTAGGCACACAGCCCTCCGAAGACCAGCTCCCGTCTCAGAGTGGCCCAAAGGTCATTGTCCTCGGAGGTGCCAATAAGCTTCGGTTGCATGTGTGTACATAGATCAGTACTTCACGTCCCTAGCATTACACGAGTCACCTTGAACCGCCTCAACCCCCTCCCTGCGGAGGGAAGCCCTTGTGCCGAAGCACTCAGATGGATCCCCTCTGTGTGCTAAGAATAGGTGTTTAGCATTCTTAGTAGACCTGATGAAACTTCCAGTTGTTTCCGCAAGGAATTCTCTCTATTATGGTAGTACTTGAAAGTATGCATTGTATTATAGTAACAAAGGTGTATTCTACAGGGAATGAAGGATTATTTGCTAATTAAACGTAAAACTAGGTTACTGGTTCTTGCTTATTCTTCTTCTTGCTCTTAGCTAATTCTTAGGAGTAAGACAATGAGTCCTTGTGCGTGGGCATTTGGAGCTCCCTGTGGTGTTTAGCATTTCTCATAGCCAAGGCGTGGACACAGTGCAAGGGTGCGGTTTGAGGATGTGAAAGCAAGACATAGCATCGACGGAGACCATGCCATGGAAGTGGCTGGGGCGGTTAACCCAGTTTGTATCATGCCTTGGCCATTTTCTGCACTCTACCCAATTTGCGCGTGATGAAAGGCATGTTCCAATTTGATTGGTTTGATCTTTTTGACATTCTGACCGTTACAGTTAGTGACGTGGCATTGAAAGTGGATCCCCATACGGCCACATATGTATAGCAAGAACAGGCTAGCAACAGGCAGCATTTAAGATACATTGCAATCAATCAAGCTATTAGACAAGTAATTATGTTACTGCCTTGTCTAACAACTTAGCTTTAGAATACGGGAGCTATCAAGTGTTGTGGTCAGAAATTGCGATATAATAGGGAACTCTGAAATTCAAGGTTCAGGCCTGCGTGTGAAGTCTGTTGTCGCTATATTGGAATAATTCTCTTTGTCAGAAATTTGAATTTGCTGTCTTATTTAGCAATATATATGTTTTTTTTTCATTTTAGCTGATGAAATTTGCATGGTGGTTCTGGAATCATCAACGATAAGCTATGACCCAAAATACACCTCCTTTCACTTCCGACTGGGAGTTTTAAACTTTTTCTTGTTATTTATTACTCCTTCCATCCCAGATATATTGCTCACAATTGACTTTAGATGGTTATTAATGAAGTTTGTCGTGGTTACCAAGTTGAATATACACTCTTGGAGAATGACTGCTAGAGGCCAAGGATAATGTACTTCCATTTCTCATGCAAATCCTTTAATTGATCATCTCTGTAACTCAGCCATTTGCCTCTTCTGTTTCCGTTGAGGTAAATACTTTTAGTGGTGCAATGTTGTTTCTTATTATTCTCCTTTCTTCTTTGTCCTTATGGTGCAAAACCACAACCACCACAGCTCAAAACCTACTGTCAAAACCACTGGAAGCTACTATTGCCATCCTTCTTTGGAGCCAGGGAACAAAGTCTTAAAATAAGAAATAAACCTAAACGATTGTGGCTGATTCTAAAATTTTAGCCGGCATTGAAAAATCATGAAACAAGGGCTGAAAGAGTGAACTAATCAAACCTAAAATGAAAAGATGAAAAAGAAAAAGAAATATAAAATCCAAACCTCATTTGGGGTTAACTAGGAAGTACCGACACCTCATTTAGGTCAACATATGGTGTCCGACAACTACCGACACCTTTGGATACGTGTCTGACACCTCCCAGGTGTCCGAATTTATTTATTTATTTTTTAATTACCGGACACCGTGTCGGACACCTCTTGAAGAAGCGTCTATGCATATGGGGCCAAAATACAGTATTTAAAAGCTTATTTCAGGGACAAATCTGGAGATTTTTAGAAATGGACTTTTAGGTCAAACCTTAATCAGATCGACCCAGCAAAAGGTACCTTCTTCTCTCTATCACATCTTTCTCTTTTCCTTCTTTTCGTTACCTAAAGCATCCAAGCTTGCCTTCCAGAGTAAGATAGGTCACATCTCCGACCTTATTTACAAACCCATCTGGCTATATAAAATCTCTCTTTCATGTCTTTGATCCCATGTCTTTTTTTCTTTCTCTCTCGTTACTATTGAGACTCTAATCTTGGTATTGCTGATACATTCAGCTTCTTCTTGATACCGAACTTCTTTCTTGTTACCGTTGAGACTATTCATATTACTAGCTTTCTTTCTCATCCGTTTTGAACGAAATTCAGTTACACACACACAGTAAAAATTTAAGAGGTGTCCTGTGGTGTCCAAAATATGGTTTTTTTCAAAATTGCGGTGTCCAGGTTGGTGTCGGTGTTGGACACGGTGTCTGGTCCGTGCTACCTTGGCGGGGTGGGGTGGGGGGTTAACATCCAAACCTCAGTCATGATGATGTCAAAAACTACCCAGCACTTGGGAATCATGAATCAAGGCTGAAAAAGAAAATGAATAGTTTTTCAAACTAAAAAAAAAAAAGGCCTCGTGGTACGCCTAAGGGACGCCCAGAGTGCCTATTTGATGATTAGGTGCACATTCAGGACCACGTATGCACGCGCCCAAGCCAGGCCTTACCAACTGAAGAACACCTTAAAGCCTAGTGCAACGCCCACTTGGCGCCTAGTCAGTCCCTTGGTCAGATTTATTTTTCATATTAATTGGTTATCAGGCTTCGCATGTGGCTTGGATGTGACCTAGCAACCCAGATGTGATAATGAAGTTTCCGGCAACGAAGTAGCTTTGATGGGTTTGGACCACGGCAGATTTGTGGCATAGGAGCTGGTGACTGAAAGAAGGTTGATGGTGGTTGGAGAGCGGCTGCGGTGATGGCCTAATAAGCAAAGGATGCCTAATTGGTTGTTCGGGGGGGGGGGGGGACGAAGCTGGACTGGTAAGTGGTGGAGGGATGTGGCAGTAATGGTGAGTTGGAGTGGGGGTAGAGAGACAAGAGGAGAAACAGATGGTCGTTGTTGTTAAAGAGAGAAACAAATGCTGGGTCCCATTAGGCAATTAATTTAGAGAAGTGTAAATATGGAAGAGTACACAATTTTTTTTTTCCAAATAGAAACTGAGCAATTTTTTTGGGACAGCCTAGAGAAGAAATATGATCTATAATTTTGGGAGGGAGTATTATTCTTGAACTAGTCTTGTGTTATCTCTTTTATGTTTTTTCTTTCTCTCACTGGGTTGTGATTTTGACCATGTTACTCCTATGTTCTTTTCTCCCTGCATGTAATTCTAATCACCCTGTCGTCTTGCAGTCAAGAAATGGAGTATACACAGTGGGTGATTTTATGACTACAAAAGAGGAGTTACATGTTGTAAAGCCAACAACAACAGTGGAGGAAGGTATTTTATGAAGCTTATTCTTTGTTTCTTTGTTGACTCAAAATCTATTGTTATCTAATATATCTAAAGTCTGTGAACAGCATTAGAAGCTCTCGTAGAAAACAGAATAACTGGTTTTCCTGTGATTGATGACGACTGGAAATTGGTGAGTTTTTCATCTCTTTCCCTCCCTAACTAGAGAAGTGAGTGAAATATATGAGGGCGCTCAGCCCTTGAGTGCAACAGCTTTACTGATAGCGCTACTTGTGTGTGCAAGAAATTATTGCACTAAAAAGGAGAGGGGGTAGAAGTTTTTTCAAACAACTTTCCCTTTCTTTGCTGACTTTGGAGAGAAACTTCAGGCGGTGAAATTAGGCTTACATGCCTTCGTCTATAAAGAAATTGGTTACTCTGCTTCCCTTTCCTTTCTCTTCTCACAACTCAAAGAGCCAGAATAAGAGATTCCTTATGCGTCTTTTGTCATCAAGTAATCCCCCAGCTTATTTGAGATTACTCAGAAACTCTTTCCATTTGTCAATTCATGTAAATTTTTGTAAGTGATTATGCAAAGACAGCTGTTTTGCTGTTAAAGGCATTCAGAGGTTATTTGTTCCTGCAGGTTGGTCTTGTTTCAGACTACGACTTATTAGCACTGGACTCTATATCAGGTAAATCAAGGAAAAAATGTAAAATAGTTAAGTTTTAACATGTCATGTCATTGTTTCGGAAATTCTTCAGTAATTTGTTGTAATAGGTTGATACTATGTTTTGCTTCCTCTAAAGTTGTATTTGATTGCCATTTGTATGCTCCTGCTGCTGATTTCTTTTCAGTTTTCAAGCATTTTGGTATTGATTTCTTTTGTTTACGCCAAAGGTATAGGTAACAGCATTGACTAAAAACTGTCCTTTTTGTTCTGTGATTATATAAGACTGCTAAGGAAGGTTAGATATAGTGGAGCAGTAGTTTGGTCTCTTGTGGAATGTCCATCTGCTCATGCTCTTCCTGAGTTACTCAAGAACATCACTGTCACATTCCATAACTTGATCCACTGGTATTTACCTTTTTACAAGTAACGTATTTCTCACAGATAACGCTGCAGACAAGGTTGGGGGTGGGTGGGGGGGGGGGGGATTCATTGCCAAAAAGGAAGAAAAATCGACCGCCCGTGACCGCAAGAAACTGTCCAAAAACCTCTACGGACGTCTCATTGGAACCACTAGTCCCCCAGGCCTCGGCACACTTAAAAAAGGGAAGACAGAAAGAAAGGCTTTAGCTGACAACAGAACACAGCATAGCCCATTTGATACTCTGAATGGTTATGTAAATTCGTAATAGTCATACGTGCTCCTGCATTTCTGTTACACCTATTGCATGTGAACTTTGTCTAAAGGTGCGTGGTGAACTTTTTTAGCCAAACCAGACATGCTATGAAACTGTTTAATCCCACTACCATTCTGATACTGTTCACAATTTTGCCATAAGTTGCAAAATGTTGCTCTCTGTTTGTTCTTGGCTATACAATTTGTCCAAGTTATACTGTTCCATCATTAAAATGTATTTGGCTTTATTAGGGTCTTGTATTATAGAAAGGTTCAGAGGCTATAGGGCAGAATTTCCTGCGCTAGGGACTGGATGTTATATTGAAGAGTGAACTCCACTTTGATATTTTAAGGAATATTTTACGCAGTTTTGGGGCGTGCACACGTGTGTGAGTGGCAATGTTATCCAAGTATTGGACATTGTACCCAATACTGAAGACTAAGTAGATACTGTAAAATGGCTTGTAAGACATGAAGATGAGCACTTCTAAAAATATGTAAGAACTATACAATAGGTATGAACCACTTTAGTCTCCTTATTTTAGTGAAATGGCAGAGGGGTGCCATATAGAAGTAGGATAGCATTTTCCATTCCCAGCTTTCTTTCTATCTATTTTTTGTGCACGAGTTGCAAGTAAGTAACATAACAGTTGCTGGCTTGACAGGCTGTCTTTTATGGTTGCCATGGTTGAGTTTATAGCTTAGCTGCTATTTGTTGGGTTCTCTGTGAAACATTAAGTGGTAATCTTCCAAGCAGTGATCGTGATTCCTTCTTTTGTTTTAAGCTACTTTCAATGCTGACACTCTCTTATTCACCTTTATATCACAAGTGATTGAAGATTTAAATTCACAAACCGTCTTGCAGAATCTAAGGCCTAGAAGTTACATTGGCTCAGATGCCGACCTCTTAGATAAAGCTTGCAACTAAAAGAGCGAGTTTTTTTCCTTCTCTCTTCGTCTTAAAATTTTCTGTTTAACAACTAGTTGAATGATCAAGCATATGATGGATAGTGTGTTATCCTTTTCTGTTTTGTATTTATTTCTTATCTATCCCTTTCCCATCTAACTTCAAATGGTCTTGTTTTGCCCTGACATGATATGATATTTCCAACACATTGCATTAGGTACTGGACGAACTGATACAAACATGTTTCCTGAAGTTGACAGCACTTGGAAAGTAAGCAAGCACAATCTGCATAGAAGTATTCTTAGTCTTGCAATTTCCTGTGTTGTTTTTCAATGTACACATCTTATTTTTTCGCTTGGATATGGATTTGCGTGTATGCTTATTCCTTTTTTGGTGGTTAGTAATTCTACTTGACAGTACCCTTTATATCACCCTCTATGTTGCATGTCCATAATGGACAAGCATTGCATCAGATCAGATATTTCCTCTATGACAGTGAGCAGCTGTTGGTTGGGACTCTTGATATACAACTTTCATGTATACAGTCTAGGAGTTTGGAAGTATACAATATTGGTCTTGAATTTTTCTTTTTAATATATGAAAAGAATCAGCCATGTTAGGTCTTCTTTCCTTGATCTTTTATTGTAATGGTAGAAAAGGTAAAAAGAAAGATGTCTTACTATAAGAGCAGGCCAAAAATCAAATTGGAGGTTGTGAAGGGGGTTCACCATTTGCTGCAAAAATATCAGCACGATATCTCGAAGCCACGACAAGGTTAAACCTGTGTTAATTTAATTGCTAATCAGACGATGACTATATGTGATGTGGTAGTTCTTTCTCAGTATTTCCAATTTGATTCCATAAAATCATCCACCAAACTTGGCACTTCTGATTCCAGATTGTGGTTGCAGACCTTCAATGAGGTACAGAAGTTGCTCACAAAAACCACTGGGAAAGCGGTTGGTGATTTGATGACGCCAGCCCCAGTAGTTGTTCGCGAATCAACAAATCTCGAAGATGCTGCTAGGTTCAGCATATTTTTTCCTTATCGTTTTGGTTCATCTTTCCTTCTTGTGAATTACTGGAAATTGTGATGTTCTTCAAGTATTTGACGTGGGGTATCGGATAATCTGAAACTTTGCATTTGGTTACATTTTTGCAGAATATTACTCGAAACTAAATATCGTCGACTGCCAGTTGTAGATGCTGGCGGTAAGCTGGTAAGTGCTTTTTCCGCTTCTGTGATTTATATATACGTGTCCACATTCATTACCAGTCAATCTTTCCTCTGAAGGTTGGCATTATCACAAGAGGAAATGTTGTAAGAGCTGCCCTTCAAGTAAAACGTGCCAGTGAAATGAAAGCATAGCATTTGAGAATTCGTTTCAGCTACAGAGAACTTGTGGCATGGCAAGCACGAGATGCTGTTCCTGGTTACCTGATACCGTGGTGAGAACCTTCGCCTACTGGCTTGCTTGCTTGCTTGAACCTGCGGGATCCGTAAAACGCATCAAGGGTGAGGTTGTCTATCGAGTCATCTGTATAATTTTGTTACATGTAGAACATTGGAGGTTTTGTCCTTGATAACTACACATTTACTCTCTACGGCGAACCGAGGAGATTTTTTTTGTTGGAATAGTCAAAACTGTAATTCATATGGTCCGTCAGTATGGGAATTCGAATTCGGGACCTTGGGTCATTCTTCCAGGCCCTTTGCCACTCCACCACCCCTTGGGATTGTGAACCGAGGAGTTAAGGTTTATGCCTTTTGAACCTGCAACCGAAGGTTTGACTATTCTGTTAAATGAACAAATAAAGAAGACAATTTAAGAAAATATAAAAGCTCAATCACACGTTACACTGATTTTTCTTACTCTTAAATCTGAAGTATGACTTTTGGTTTGGAAATTCCGCTTTTGTGCATCCGTTAATTGACTTATTTCTCTGTTAAGTCAAGGCATTCTGCTGTTGACCTACAACACGGTGGATAAGATCTCGACGAGAATTTTGTTTGCATGAATCCAGTTAATCTCTATGATCCGGATTTGGTATTGAATAACTGTACCATCACTTTTGCATTAGGGAGAAAAAACAAAATACCGGTTCAAGTTGCGTGGAGGTAATATATCAGTTATGATTAACTATGTTAGCGGTATATCACTTGTTACGCATTTTCAGCACTCATAGTCACTTAAAAAGTGAAAACTTACTTGTCACTAGAATTTTAACGATAAAAATTACGATACGAACTGCTTTATTGACTTCATCGAAAAAGTATATCAATGATAAGCGTTTATATAAAAGTGCATATAATGATATTATAACAGTCAAATCAAAAGCACGATGCTTAAAAGTATATAGTAAAAAAATCACTTATTTATTTCTCTGTCATCATTCGCAGCTGAAAAAACCGTGATAGCAAGGGATCGCAGTAGACACTAGAGCCTCAGGAAGTAGGTAGGGGGCGAGCTTGGTGCAATGCAATTGCAAAGCAATGCACAAGTGGGCACCCAAAACATATAAATTTCGGGCAAGCTGCCTCGAGCCGTGGAACCCATGGTCCAATATGTGTTGGATTGGGTGAAAGCAAAAGGACAAAGAATATGAGAAAAATGCCAGCTATTTAGGACCAAAACATGTCGGTGAGTGGAAGAGGGTTCCCAGATAATCGCGGCGACTCACGATGAACAGTCAGATGAGGTATGTACCCTATTAAATTTCAACCTACTAAAGTTAAAGAAATTAACTTTCTCATGTGTCATTGAGTCTTGTAAAGAGCCATATTATTTTTTTTTAAAGCGGTGTGAATTGATTTGACAATCGATATTATATCTTGGGAAAGTTAGTTTGGTGGTGGGTGCCCGCAATTTCGACATCAAACAGCAGTGGAGAACCAGAAAAATACCTAACTCAAAATCTTATCACCTTTTCATTTGCTTACTAGTTTTGCAGATGGCCACTTGCCCACCAAACTCGTAAACAATTTTGTAGGCCCCCTTGCTGCTGTTCCCCCTCCCTCTCTTTTGATTCCCCCCCCCCCCCCTCCTCGATCATCGACAAAAGTCCTTGTAAAACTCATCACAGCATGGCGAGAGCGAGAGCAAAAGAGAGAACCCGGCTACATTTTAATGGGTCGAAAGCATCTTCCCAGCATCACAATCAAGTGACTCGGTCTACACTAGCCGTAAAACTTCTCACAGTCGGCCCCTTCAGACCATCTATAGTTGTACTCTATGTGAATTGATCAACCATCTATTGGAGTCTGATATATGCGTAAATAAGCTTCTCCAGTATGAGGCTATTCACATATGATTACTTTGTGCAAGCAGCAAAATGTAATCATTTTCAGTTGGCATATGCATAATGAAAACCTACATTTTTTTTTTGCTTTAGACAGAAACCCCATCAATCATATCACTAATATTAAAAAACCATGCGTCTCACAAATTCAGTACTGGGAAGTCACTTTCGGGTGTGCAACGTACAAGAGATAACTTGCTAATCTCAAATGACTCTTTGTTGAAGATTTTAGCACTATATTACCGGTCACTAAAATTATCATTTTCCACACTTCCGTTTATCACTAAAAAAATTACGGTTCGTCTAATGTACTTCTTAACGATATATAAGATAAAGATGTGGACCGAAAATAGAGGCGACAGCTCCGATTCCCTGATTAGGATAAACATACAAATTAGATAAGGACATAAACCAAAAGATATATACATGATTACCCTTTTACAACTCATTTAACAACAAAACTGCTTTGCAATCTGTTTCCAAAAATCTAAAGAAGAAAAAAAAAATTACATATACATGCCCCAAAGTTACCCGTAGAGCATGTTACCAAGAGGACAAATACACTAATAACATAAAAAGCCTCACCAATATTCACCGTCCGGGTCCTCGGGCTCGGGCTTCTCGTTCAAGTCGGGCTTCTCCTGAAACCAGCACGGCTTCAACTCCGAAGGCGAAGCGTCGTCCTCGTGGGCCGTAACGGAGGCCTCAACCGCATCGACCCGGGCCCCCACCTCTACGGCCTTCTTGCGTATGGAGGCCGCGGACAAATCATTGAGCCCAGCTCCGCCGCCCCCACCCGACCCGAACTCGGCCACCAGGAGTTCGGGGAAGTTGAGCCTGGCCGACGGCCCGCGGAGGTAGTACACCGCCGTGTCGTACGCACGCGCCGCCGCAACCGGCGTCGCGTAGGAACCCAGCCATATCCTGGACCGCTTGTTCGGCTCCCGGATTTCAGCCACCCACTTGCCCCACTTCCTCATCCTTATCCCCTTGTACGGCCTCTCGCTCTTCCTCTTCCCTCCCTTGCCCTCCATCGCTTCCCCCTCTCTCTGTCTCTCCCCACAATCTACCGGCCGAAATGAGAAGGAAAAAAAAAAAAAAGCCCTTTCAGAGGAAGCTGGAGCTCTTTCCCATCTGGGTGACACTGAAGAAAAAAAACTGTGAAGGCACCGACATCCAGGAGGCTTTATTACGGGGGCTGGTGGGTATCTATATGAAATAGCAGTGGTTGGCCGCCATGTCTGTTTGGTTTGGGTAGGCTATGGAGGAAATTGAACAAGGACAAAGGGGGAGGTGCCGTTCGGGGGAAAATTGGGAAGGGAATTGAATGCAAAGGGGCAAGAGGAGTTGTCAATTTGCTGTATCTGGTGATGAGAGGGAGGGTGTTTGGTTGCAACAAAACTAAGTAAATAATACTGGCTGCTAATTATTGGTTCGTCGCCTTTGTTTATTTATTTTTGAGTTGATTATTATTTTTCTTTTTTTGAAGGAAGTGGAGGGGTGGGTCGGTGGAGGGATGGATGGATAGATACCGTTGTGACTTGACTTAACGATTTCTGGGTGAATTGGACTGTTTTGTCTATTTTCAGCTTGTTTTGTAGCTTTACTTTCATTGCTACTTGGGGGAGGTATTTGTCATTTTCGTTTCATTAATGCCCCTTTAATTGGGCTTTAATTTTGGAAGATGACATTTTAAGAACCTAAGGCATTGTGAAGTAGACTCGGTGAGGTCATAGGGAATTAAATTGATATTATTTTTTAGTTTCGCATTTCTCATTCTCTCTCTCTCTCTCTTTTTTTTTTGAGTAAGATTCACGAACATATATTAAGTTTCACAAACAAAAAGTACATTTGGCCTCTTCCGACACCCACCTGGAACTTCAAGCTCATAATTTTTATGTTCATAAAATATGAAACTAAAAGGTTTTAATGGGGAATCAACAACCAACAACACACAAAGTCTTAATCACGTTATTGGATTGGAATAAGGTCATCAATTTAATATACTCGTTCGCATTTGTATGTATGTTTTGGGGTCGGACTTAATGATATAAATATGTTTGGTGCAGTGGCGATGATATCTATTTGCTCGTATTTCCTTGCTACCGTTTAGCTAAAAAAAAAGAAAATAAAAATTTCAATAGAATAGAATCATAATTAATTTTTTATATCCTTAGAAAAAGGCAAAATCATTATTCCAACGGCCGCAACGACACGTTGAAACCCCGTCACATATGATCAAACTATTAGAAAAGCCTTCACCTGATCACATCATTCTATGCATGTATCACAACGGATGACACCATTTTGGTGAAAATTTACAGGCAATGATTAAGCAAATATTGGCGCAAATATAATTGGAGTGGTGATTGTTATGAGTGAAGGTAAATTATGGAAAAACGTTCGTGCCAAAACTAGGGTTTCTGGCCACATATATCAGTAGGCACCTGACATAATTTGATCGTACATCATCAGGTCCCAGAGTTGCATTTTGGGTTCCAGATTTGACTGAAAAAATATAAGATCCTAGTACTTTATTTAATTTTTAACTAGACAGGGTCTCCAAAAAAACTTCTCCTACCTACGGGATGCATTTCAACTTTATTGTCAACCCCTGGCAGGCAAGAGGTTAATTTTTCTTTACCTAGACCACGGAGAGAAGAACTTGTGTGTGTCAACTACGAATTTGGAATCTTCGGCCATCACAGTAGACGAAGGGCGGCGTTTACAACCTTCTCCAACTCAAGCTCTTCAAATTATTTCCTTCATGGGACCTCTTAAGGAGACCTTTTGAATTATTTTGGTCATTTTTCAAAGTACATATAGAAAAAAAATCTCGCGACGCTTCCAACACATCCTCAATTAAGGTTAATTACAAAAAAAGAAATTAATTATTGAAGACCGAAAGCGGGGACAAAATGGGAGTATAAAACCGTTAAAATCATATATTTAACACTTCCAAAAAATGGAAGCGGAAGATTGCAAGAGAGCCCATCTATAGATGGCCGGCCGAGGAGAATCTGTTATCTTACCTTCAAAGGGGGAAGAAAACAGAAGGGACAAAGCCAAGGAAAACAAGAAGAGCACTCCAAGAAATTGGTGCCTCCAGTTGTCTATGAAAAAAGACAAGCAAGAATTGACCATTTAGACAGCCTAAGATTGGGTAGTGCAGACTTTAAGGTGAAAAATCGCATAGACATGTCTGCATCCTCCCTAAAGTCAAGTGCTACATCATTTTAACCACGAGCAGTGCTCTTCTTCTAAAATAATTACTCTCTAGACTTCGAATACGATTAGTAAAGATTCTGGTTCATGCCTTTACCGCAGGAAAGAGTGCTGAGTTCCTGCACATTTCAAATTATTGTAGCTCAAGAAAACGTCGAACAAGAACCATGTAAGCCACGAGTGTTTTAGGTGAAGCCTATGGTTTGACTCGGCCGTTTGACATGGAAACTTCATCCTGTCCTGTCATCATACGCTAGCAGGGAAGCCAAAAAGGTCAAGGCTCAATAACAGTGCATATCTGATTCACAAATACTGGCTCTTGGTTAGTTGAATTTAGTCGTGTGCTGGTGTGACCTGAGAAGGTTGTCAGTCACCCATTTTATTTTGTTGGGGAAAATAGGGTCAATGTCATGCATGCATAATAATGCACGTTAAGGGCGTAGCTGCTTGGGGAAAGATATTTTGGCATCTCTCTTCCAAGATAGGGAGGGAGAGAAGCAGTAATAATGGCCGCCCAGCTATTAGTTAAAAGGTGTGAAAGTCAAATTTTAGGTGAAGAAATGGGAAGAGATTTCAATGTTATTGACTCTCCGATCCTGTTGTGTCTATCCTATTTCAATATGCATTTTGTCATATCCTGCTGTATGGACGCTTTTATCCAATTAAATAGGTCTTGAGTAACCACTGAAATGACCCCTTTGAACACTTGCTATGTTGCTAGAATTGGAAGGGGGTTGATAAATCCACTCCAAACTTAAACCAATCTACTCCAAACCTAACCCATCAATCTATGCGAGACAAGTAGGTGTGCCCCGGTTCATTTTGTAGTGGCAACATCAACTCCTGATATAGAGATGTCTTCGATCAAAATTAACAACTCTTTTTATTTATTGTTTTTTTTCTTCTAAGCAAGTTGCATTAGTTTAAATTAACCATTATAACCTAAAGACAATACCCAAATGAACATTCCTGAAAAGACAGACAATCGCATCCAAACGGATGGTCCCGGGAATAGCCAACAACATGACTTTAGAAGAAAACATAATAAACTTAAAGGCTACCTTTATTTGGAAGTACCAAATTAAGGGATAACCGAAGATCAAAATTAACGACCCTCTCTTGCCAATGCCCTCCACTTATTTCACCTAACATGTTTTATGCCCAGTAATCAATTTTGCACAAAAACTTTAGAAAAACACTTTGTATCACTGTTAGATACAAATCTCGAGCCTTTAGCCGAATCCGCTTTTTTTCCTTTTTGGGTTCTAAAATGTCTCCAATTTTCTTGTTTTAAAGCATGAATGTCTCAAATTGTATTAGTCACGGCAACAGCTAGGAGTATATCCAGTGTCTTTAGAGGTCTTCAGGATTGAAATTTTTCTTGGATGAAGGGGTAAAGGAGGTCTTTAGAGTTCTTCAGGATTGTAATTTCCCTTTGACTAAGAGGAAAGAAAACAAAAATCCCATATAGATGATGATTACCCAATTTTGCATCCGTGAAGTTCTTTCATTAACCCGAACCCCTCGCCATCCACGAGACTCATGTATTAGGTTAACCGTACGTTTGCCCGACTTGGTATCAGAATTGTCATGCTATTTGCTGAAGTTGGCCTAAGGTATAGGCGGACACATTAAAGAAAAATAACCATCAAAGGAAAGGAGATCATTTCAAAAGTAGCGCGGAACTATATATTAAGGTCACATGTGCAGATAGATTTTGACACAACCAGAAAGGGTGCCACTGCGCGGTGAGAGATGAGAGCCTAACCACACTCGAACAGAGATCATTAGATCTCTGGTAAGACATAGCAGTATATGATACGCTAGTACAAGAAAGGAATTCCAATTTCCCATTCCACCTAAGGGGAGGAAATCAAAAGCTCATCCTATTTATGAATCAAGAAAAAGTGGAACAAAGAAAAACAGCCATTACTAGTTAGGCCTGTAGTTTTATTGAGAAAAGTCGTTCAGGCTAGAACTGCTACAAACGCACTGTGATTCACAAACAAAAATGTTAAATTAAAGAAAAACAACCAGGAGGAGTTCATTTAATCTATTTCTTGGTACAAAATATGCATGTACGATTCCAACTTCCCTGGTGATAGCACACTACGGCCGCCTCACTTTTCATGTAATACATCGGCATTTACCTGGACTTCTTGCTACGCATTCCCATCCGTGATTTTGCAAACTCTAGCCTCATGGCCTCCCCAGGCTGTGATGAGTACAGAACAGTGCCTTGTAAATTAGTTAGTGCTTCACTTGAACAGGCAGCATCCTGTAATTTATAGAACACAAAAGAATAAGGGATGACAAAGGAGACTCGAAATTTTGTTTCCATGTATCAGGCATCAGCCTCCTGCTCGTGAGAAAAAAAAAATTCCAAATGGGTTAGCTACCACTATTATAGCTGCATTTACATGACCATCGTGGTGACCTCATCCAGACTCAAGCATCAACTCATTTGACATGCATATTGATGAGTGCATATTGATGAGTGTCATAGTAACCAAATACGCTGCTCATAATCTTACCAGCTCAAAAATTCTACCCATAAATTGGCATATAAGTCAAACTCCTTCCAGTTTCGGGTGGTTAAGAGTTGAAACTACTCATACTGAGTTCAATCACCAATCTCTGATGGATTGCAAGCAAAAACAAACACTCACGGATATACGCAGCCGCGCAGATCATTATCGCCAGCTGTGTTCCTTCCATTTTCCTCCACAACTGCTAGAACAAAGTCCTAGCACTAAGTCTTGTCTCAGTACTTCGCCTCATGTTACTTATGGTCTATACCCCAACCCCCCAAACGATGCTCTGTACATTTTTGTTCGTGTCAACCACCAAGTCGCCATCCATTCATCAACCCAAGTATTCGCATTACAGTTGCACCGACATTATCTCCACGATGCTTTTTAGTTATCCAACATTTTAAAATACAAAATTCCCCTTCAGCTTGACGGAGAATTTACAATCTCATAGCACTCCAAAAGAACACCAACGCATAATTAATCTAGTCTTATCCCATCGGCAACATCCTTATATTCTCCGTTGTGTAAGATCCTTCTTTGGGTCTTGTTGCTCATTCGTATTTACTTCACTCTCAGACTTTATCCATTCCAATTAATCCATCCTAGTCCAGATTAACCAAAACCTATAGATCACAAGGTAATTCTCTGTAACTCTGATTTAGTCCTATTCTAGACTTGATAATTGACACCATCATCAGAAAATTATATACACCATGGAACCTCGCTGTGACCATTCTTAGCAAGCTCATCCTCATGTAATGCAAACAAATGAGCTTAAAGCTGAAACTTGTGAAGTAAAATTGTCATCAAGAATTCCCTAGTCATACCATCACAAATTACTTGGGCTCCATCATGCATAAACTTCAAATATCAACTTACTCCCACCACATAACATGCTAGGTACCTTATTATATACTTTTTCAAAAAACAGAAAGACCACTAGAAGATCTTTTATCTCCATCAATCACCTAATCAAGAAAATAGCTTCTTTACTAGATCTCCCCGGTATGAAACCAAACTGATTCTCAGATATTCTGGTCTACTTTCTAGTCCCTCCTATTCATAAGCTTGGCACTAGATAGTTGTTGCAACTTTACATCTGGTACAAAATTCTTGGAATTAGAAATTTCGCTAAACAACTTAGTGAGCCCACATCACCCATGCATCTGCAAACCTCAAATGTCTGGTTTGATAGCCATTTCTATATTCATAATGTCTGTTTTGATAGCCATTCCTATATTCATCCTTTTCAAATCTTCTATACCTCATATGTTACTAGTTCTACAAACAAACCTCTAATTAGTATCATTCAATGATCACCAAATACTATATTTGGAGGGACTTTTCATTTCAAGTTCTAAACAAATTGATTTTTGTAACTATTTGCACACCCTTCACTAATTAGTGGTACATTTGTCGTCCGTCCCTAATTAGTTGATCATATTTCGTTTTTTGGGCTGTCCCAAAAAAATTGATTACTTTTTCAAATTAAGAAAGATTCCATAGGTGATTTTCATGTTTACCCTTATTAGACTTTTTTTATTCTATTTCTCTCTCGACATTTAATCCTCCCCTAACTCAATTTTCTCTCTCCTGGCCCACTTTCTTCCCTCCCTCTCTCTTTCCCTCTTTTGGGGGAGAATGGGAAACTCATCAAATATGACTCATATCCTAAATAAGCGCAAGTCAAACACGATCAATTAATTAGGGGCGGAAAGAGTATAATACTTGTAATTACTAACTCATATCATGCGTGGTAATAACCCACTTTGGGATTCGCCCAACTCATTTCAGCACCAAAAAAAAAATGGAATCCTAACAGTGGTATCCTAACAACATATTAAGATGATATATAGGTAAGTTTCGTTATTTTGAACTTTTGAGCACATCATCTGAAAAGTTAATGCTTCTTTTCAACTTTTCTGTAAGGCATTTTATAATCATTCCGAAGACATGACAATGACAAACATAAGAAATATACGAACATAGGCCAGCTCATCCAAAATTCTCTTCTGTTTTCAATTAAACAGCTTGTAAAAGGCATGTCCACCTCACTCAAAACTAACTTTATGATTCTCACCGATGAGACATGATATACGATTCAAGTCTCTGCTTCTTTTCCATAGCTTGGCCAGCTTGAAATCATTCTATTAAATACCTAACATTTGGTATTTTCATAAGCCTCATCTCTAGCCTCTCTTATTGCCTTCTTTGCTTCCTTTCAAACCTACTTGTACTTCCCAAACTTGTCCTCATTCCAACGTTCCGTCTTCAACTTGGTTGCTTGTTGTACCTCGTTCCAACAGCAAGCTCTCCGACTATAGAACCATTTCCTCTAGATTTTTCATTCTCTTGATACATGTACAGAGTTAATCCCATTATATGAGACTTATCATCCAAGCTCCACAGTCCTTTGCCAACGCATCAATGGAACTTCTTAACTTTTCCCGTTTGAAACTCAACAAGCTAGTGCGCAGATGACATGCCTTTGTCCTCCATATTTATCTCTTGATATAAATGCATGGTTCAAAGACTCGGTCCTGGACAAGGCTTTGGTTCAGTATTAGTATTCGTTACGTCCCTATCAATTTCGATTGTGGCCGATGCACAACTTTAAGCTAGTTAGAGGTGTCAATTTTGTTCTACAAAAACTGAAAATTTTCTAAATAATGAGAACCACCAAATATATAGATTAAATAAACAAAAAAATATCTGACAGACTTGGCATTGTTTAAATGTTATTCCAGACATATGTCGAGTTTGCTTTTACGATAATATGAACGTTTTACCAGTTTTACCATTAATTAATAATTTAATAAAAGACAAACGCCAAAAAGAGCTTAAAGGAACGTACACTCCACGATTTAGCATTTCTTTCTCTTAATTTCTATAGCTGGTCTTCATTATGATTTTTTTTTCTATAAGTGAAAACATATGTAATCAACTGTAAGTGAAAAATACAAAACACTAACATGACAAAGCAATAAATAGCCCAAAAAACACAAGACAAGACAGCAATCTTAAAATGTTTAAAGTAAGCCAGCTGCTCTCTTTTTACGGAAAGTAGCTGGCCAAACTTTTAAAAGGAGAAAGGACAGCGAAAAGTAAGGAAATCTATAAGGAAACGTTGAGAACGATGTACTCCAAAGGACATGAAATAGATATGGAAGAGAGACATTCTCCAGCTATACTTGTGGATCTTGGCTTATAAAGAGGAAGGAGATTAGGGCGGTTTGCAGCCATGACTGTGGATATAAGTACTGAGACGTGGTATTCACGGGCTGTACATCTTCTGCTCCCTTCTCCTTTTTCTCCCTTCTTTTTCCATTCTTCCATGACGCGCCGAAATTGCTGATACCACAGCCAATATTTCAAAAACCTAGCCGTTAAACCAAGATCTCGGCGAGATCCTGGCAAAATCTCAGCGAGATCTAGTATCCTTTTTCTCCCTTCTTTTTCCATTCTTCCGAAACCGTTCCTATACGCTGAAAGCTCAGGGTCTCGGCCAAGTTTTTGAGCCATGAATATACAACACCACCACCAAAATATGGGCACTCCCCCGAGGAATGACTTTACTGTCAAACAAGCTGGACCTCTTTTTAAAACCGTAAACGACAAATCCATCCCGCTATCATGTGATCAACTACTAATGCAATTGACAACAAATTCTTTTTTCTGGAAGAAGGTGTTTGCTGCCATCACCTCATAGCCACTGCAAAGTATATACTCCCTCCATCCCAAAAAATTTAATCCCCCTCCCCCTTCTCTCAAAGTAAAATGGGGAACTCATAAAATATGACCCATATCCTAAAGTAAAAGTGCAAGTCAAACACGATCAAATATTATGGGACAGATGGAGTAGTATCTTGTCCTAATTCATTCCTATCAAATACGATCAAATATTACACCCATATCTCCTCCCAAAATTCCATCTTCATAAATTCTAGTCTTACTTTAGGGGAATCACGCTAATTAAATTTATTGCCTCCTATTAATAATTTAACTTACTAATGGTTTCAAAATGACTCCTACTCCATTTCTATTCCTCCGATCTCCCTGGACTTTTCTCCTACCAACTCATTGTCCTCCAAGCTAGCTCCCTCGTATAGCCTGTTGAATGTCAAAATAGTGAGCCGCACCTGCACTGGTTACACACCCAACATGGACAATCCAACGAAATTGATGTATGTGCTATATAACCTGAGAGTCCAGTAATAACTGCTTAACAAAAGTTGCTGTTAAGGGGTTTTCTAGGTGTTGCTCACGAGGGATATGTAGAACCCTACTGGGGCAGGCAGAAGAAAACTTCTTCATGTGAGGCGGCGCTCAGAAGATTAAATGCAGGACGAAACTGATCCTGTTAATTATTGGCAGGACGTACTCAACACTAATGCTGGAGACTAAATAAAGTGGAACTTGAAAGCCAAAGATGGCTCTGATATAGAATGGGCAAACTGGAACTTGATGTTTGCTGAGAAGCTCACTCTGGTTGTGGAGGAATAAGTTGGTATTTGAGGAAAATGTAACTGCCCCGCCAAACTTTAAGTGAGGTGCTATTGGAAAGAGTTACCGAGGGATTTCATGAATTGGACCCCAGAGCATTGGGTAGATTAACATACACACAGATGGTTCCTCAATTCCCTCCTACTTTCATTTTTTAATGTATTCCAAGCTTTGAGCAAACAGCTGGACGTATTTCGTAAAAATTGGTCACAATGATGTGGCAAATTTACAAGTTTTGGGGTCCTAAATGCTTTAATTACTTAGTTTACCATACCAGTCTTTATTATTTATTAGTTGTGCCTCATTTTAAAAGGCCTTGAGCCTAGACTCCAGGAGCCCCTTGCGCTTTAGGTGCGCCTGCGCCTTCAATCACTACAATAAAATGGCTGAATTTCAAATGGGTAAAGATTGTGCGTTGCAGGGAAGTAATATTTCGGCAACGAAAAAAACACCACATCGGCAGCGAGAAAGCACTATACCTGACTACCAAATGAACTAGAACAGTCAATGAACTTCAAAATAAGCATTCATCTTAAGAAGCACATATCTTTCCGTCCCTAGTGAGTGGACTTGTGGGTGTTGGGAGTCAATGAAGAGCTGAGAGGCCACCACACACACTCAAATACTTCCTATCAAGCTTACTAGATACCATGGGAGGGACAAGGCAGCACCCTTATACTAACCTTGTTGAGATATAGGATCCCTTCATTTCAATTCATCAATAGAAAACATAAGGTCTCATTATTTCCACAAACATAAAAAAAGTACCCCATGTCAAGAAAGGGTGTACACGTAAACACGTCCATTCATAAAACCGTGGACAAGCAACCAAAGCTTTTTGTCCAAAACACATCCATTTACCACTAACGAAAACCATGGACATGCAACCAAAGCTCTTTGTCCAAATCTCCTAACAGAGCAGAGAGTAGGAAGTACCTGAAAGTCAACAAATGCAACTGGAGCTCCATAGGTGCTCTGCATTTTCAGTTTCAGATATCCACGGCATCTAGAAAAAGATGAAAACAAACATCTAGAAATGGCAAGATATTAGGGGGAAAACTCAAACAAACATTAAAAATTTCTCCGAACCTTGAAAAAACTTGAATTAGCTCTTGTTCTGAACAGGTCGGGCCCAGATTAGCAACAAATAGTGTTGGACATGCGCCAGCATATTGTGGAACATAAGCAGCCGAAGAGTTAATCTACAAAAGTAGAAGCATCCGCATATTACAAAATACGTATAAGATTTAAGTGCAAATCAATAGATCATATAAGACCTGACACCATGACAAAATGGCAACATAGAATGAAAATGCAAATGAGAGCCAAGGAAACAGTTGCTTCTTGTACTAGAAAAGAGCAATGATAAGCAAACTTCAGGAGTTCAATTTTGGGATACCTAAAAGAAGTGCTACCAGCACAAAGATGGAAAAAGTACTCATAGAGAAGGAAGTTTGGAAGAACTAATGATTGATTAAACTAACATTACTAATTTTAACATAAGGAACTTTTCGGTGTTTTAACCTTATGGCAAAAGATGGAAACCCAAGCATTGATTTTACTTTTCAGAGCATCAAATACTGGTTTGTAAGAAGTTGGTATTCCAAAAGAGACTATTATTTGGGACAGAGGCAGTCTGATTTAACTAGGCAACTCCAACTGATTAGGGACAACGGCTTGGATGATGATGATATGATTTAACTAGAAACAGAAAGAAACTATAAAATTATCAAAAGAATCACAAGTACGATAAAATAAATCAAGAAGTATACCATACCAAATTAGCAGCAGTTGTCTCATTGACAGCTCTACCATCATAGTTTACATGACTGGATCATAAAAAACAAAATAATAAAAAAATAGAAGAAGCTGCCACAAAATGATATTTCATTAAGCTAATATTGAACTCCAACTTCAGGAAAGAGGGCATGTAACAACTGCATTTACTTTGCCCTTGACCTTTCAGCTAGAAGAACTCAATAGTAAGAAATGTCCTTATTCGGCTAGAAGCAACTATTTCTAAAATAAAGATGTGCTTAAGTAGTGCAGATGACCTTTGTGTAGATGGATAACCACTCGTGTTGTAGGCAGAATTACCCATTCCAGGCAAGTGAACGCTGCCAACTCCTGCTAGTGCCCAAGCGTGCAAAAAATGTGCAATGTGAGTTTATAATAATGTGTCTCCATGTGTCTAACTAGCTACTATGCAGAGTAACACATCAGACAAGTACCATGTTACTAAGAAGAGAATAATGAGAGGGAAGAAAGGGGAGGGAGGGGGAGGTGATTTTTACTACAAAGAGCTCTTGATGGAGACTCTCCTTAGTTCATTTTGATCAAGTATCTCGAAGCAACCATCTTACCAGAATCGGAAGCTCCCCTTTTAGTCCTCTTCTCTGATCCAGGTCTTTCATCATCTGATTGTCACACCCAACAAGTTCAGGCAATTCAATTTCCAACAGAGTTAATACGTGTAAAGTAGATCTTTCAACTAACGGAATGAAAGAAATTCAACTTTCAATTCACCTATTCTTGAACGCTTAGATCTGGAATTAGATTTTGCAAGGTCAACGTACAAAGTGGACCCCTTCTCAAGGTCAAAAACCATCCCCTGTACACAAGATTGGAACTAAGAGCTGAATAATATGCACTCACTGTTATAATGCTCACCAAATTATCAGAAGGTAACATTTATCCAGTTTCTTATTTTAGTTCCTTCAACACAACTACAATGTCTCCACGTTTTGAATATCATCGTCACAAGGGTCAAAAGTTACATATCACATTAGAGCTATCCTTAAGAACTTGATAAATAGTACGACAGAAAAATAAAAATTAGAATGTAGGTAGTTTCAAAAGTAAATATACTTTCTTCAATACTGTACAAGAAGGTTTTGTTAATCATATTTTGGCAAGTCTTCAAATGAAAGTCAAACCTTTAGACTTCACGAAGAAAATATCGTTTGTCAAATTTCCATTGAGTGGATTCAAGGTTTAATGCAGTAGTTTAATCAAACTAAACGGTCTGGATAAAGTTTTCAAAAATCATCACGTAAGGCGCAAGCATTCTTACATTTACTCCATGCATTGCTGCAACTGCTGATTGTTGATCCAAGAAGACGGCAAAAGCAAATGGCTGTCATCATCCAAATAGCATAATTAAGGACCAGAACCCCATGAGAAAGGAAGGGAAAAATGTGCTTGATGAACAGAGTTTCAAGCATTAGCTTCGACCACAAACCCGAAATGAAGTAAAACAATATTACTTGGATAGTAACAAGAAGAGTGCTTCCTCAAGCCAATCGTCTCCAAGTTTCCCTTCCCTTAGCTTGATTTAACCCAAGAGGAAATAAAAAAACATCAAATAACGAAGCCTTTGAAGACAGGAAAAACACTGGTTTACCATGTTGGCTTGAACTAGACAAATATACTGTTTTCCTCAAGCAAATTGTCACCAACTCTCCCTGTCTTGGCTTGACTTTTCCTCCTCTATTTCTTGAGTTTATTTGCTCACTCTTCTTTTTTTCCTTTCCTTAATTCTATGACACAAAATTCGTCCGGAATGTGATTGATATGACTCAAAAATGGTGTTCAGCTTCAAAATAGAATTACCTTTTCCCTTTTTTTGGAAGTTAGAACTGAATTACCTTTCATCCTAGGATCTACGGAGAGTATATGCGTGTAGGTGATTAGATCATCAGAATATTTAGACAAGTACTCAAAATATATGCTTAAATGATTTTGCTAGATAACCTACGCATAGGGAAATCAGATCCTGCACCAACAGGGCCTTCACACAGGACAAGTGAAGCCCGCAACTAAGTCAATTTCGCCTTTCACCAACGACGTATCTCCCCCGCTAGAACAAATAATGTGCTTAAACTATTTTCTAAGATAACCTATGCATAAGAAAGTCAGATCCTCCCACCAACAGGGCCTTCACTCTAAATCAGAAAAGTCTGTAACTAAGTTAATTTTGCTTCTCATTAACAACATATCTCCCCTGCTGGTAAGGCCGATGAGGAGGGCGGCTACCTATTCACTAGGGTTGGCGGAAATGTTAAACCAGCGTATTGGGCCAGTTTCAAGGCTCCCAGAATGCGGAAATAAGGTGCTGTATGTTCAAGATACCAAACATAAATTTAAAGGAAAAATCAGTAGTCAGAAAATTGAAAACATGTAAAAGTAACAAGAAGATAAGTATCAAGTTGTGTCACTGCAGGAGAGCAGTACCAATCTATGTAAAAGGTTGGGCCATGTCCCTTGCACCAACAGCACAAAGTTAAAGAGTAACCAAAACACCGCTCCTAAGCATGGTCCTTTAATCCTCAGGAGATGGTTTTTCCCATGTTTTCTACCATTCAGTTCAAAAACTACATAATATCGTCCATTTACTGTAGACTGTAGTACACACGTAAAATTTCATTATTAACATGCAAAAAGCATTAGCAGACACTTAATATACAAAATAGGTCAAAGCGATGAAAAATCAGTTTACAAAGCTTGAATGTGAAGTCTCAATGAAACCTAAGGCTAAGTTTAAGGTAATTTATGTTTTCTCGTACCGAATAGGCTGAAGCCGTGATAATCGATCAACTTCGCATAAAATTACAAGAAAATTCATTTTATCACTCTTACAATTACAATGCAATCCCGCCTCCATCAAACCTAAAGCAAGTGTGCCTCATCAGTTCGATACACTTAAAAATGACATCCGCACAAGCATGTCACTCGATAAACATAAAATTAGGTCATAATATACCTGTGTTTTGGTGGTAGGGTTGCGGAGGTGAGAAGATTCGTATCCGGGGAACTCGCGGAACAGATTGTAAATTTCGCGAGCCTTGACGTCTTCTGGTAGACCTGCGACAAACAAGGTTCGGACATCGTCGTACGAAGACTGCGGGTACGGCGGGGGAGCATAGGAGGCGAACGGGGATGGCTGGACAGGGATGTACTGTTGGGCGAGGTGGTGGTGTTGTGGCTGAGGCAAAGCCGCTAGGGGCGGCGGCGCCACCGTCAGCGGCGGGTGGGATTGGTAGTAAGGGTAGTGAGGGTTGTGGACACCCGCCGGAGGAGGGTAGTAAGCTGCCATGTCGTCCATTATTACAAGCGATCTGAATGTGAATGAAACAGTTTCGAAGCCCTAATTTCGCTGCAATGCTTAATGCTGCGTGTTTCGTACCTTTTTGTTTATAGCAAGTTTATGGATTGGGCCAAACGTCGAATACTGGGCTGGGCTACACATCTGTCTACTCTACAGTGCATTTGGACACACACAGAGTCCAAATTCTCTCCAACCAGAAAAGTAAAAAAGGGTGGAAGGCCAAGAAAGAAAGCCGTTCTAACTTACTGTTATGATAGATATTCCGCATGTTTAATTGGTCACTAAAAAGTCATAAGATAACAAGTCCATTTTGATAATGTCTGTCGTCCGTTTTAGCAGGTTTGGCCAGGTTTGAAAAGTCAATTTCATGAATAATTATAGGTTTGTCAGTACATTAACAAGTATACAAATGGTGCTAAAAATGAATCCTCCATGTTATCGTTTTGGTATTTACATATTAGGTAACAATAGTGCTTCAAAAGAAGAGTGGTATTACTTTATTCTTAGAGAGATTTGGCATGCAATGATATGTCCACTCCTATTGCTTGATTTTCTAATTTCACCTTCATCCTTTTTATTTTCTTAAATATAAAAGAGAGTTCTAAATAGACGATCATGTCATCGATCATTAAACTTTGAGTTAAATCTTTATTATTTACGCATCAAGGAACAATTTCTGCCGATGTTATTGCTATCAAAATGTCTATATCATGGCTACTTTCAGAATACCAGCATGCACGTTATTTTGCTAATTCCTTCAGTTAGATTTAATTCAACAGCCGACTTCTAGTACTTGATAGTCGTTTTCCTCTGCACAAACCTCGGACTTGGAGGATATCATGACTTGCTACGGATTGTTGCATTCTGTACATGTTGCTCAAGGTAAAGGGATGTTGCTTAGTTTGGCTCATGCGTTGACCATCTACGCTGGTCAAGAGGAAATCTTTGTACGCCAACCATAGTTTGCCCATGTGCATGATGGTGCTTCTCCTCCCCGTTCTTGCCAAGTTTTTTTCTATTTACTCTTTTCCTCATTTTTGTGTTCTCCTAGCAAGCTATGTGTTTTCCGAGTTATCAAGAGGAATTTTTGGTTTGTATGACCTATTATATGGGGATATCATCCGAGTGCGCGTGTATGGACTTACGTCTGGTGTCATATCTCTTTACTGAAACATGACTGCTTGCAGCCTTCTGTGTATGCACACACTTCTACGAAGACCAAAAAAAAAAGAAGGCGCAATTCAACAATCAACTGCATAATTATCGATTCAAAATGGCATCTCGGTGAAATTCTAAAGCAGGCTGGAGAAAGGACTCTTCCCACTTTTCACTGCTCAGCCACTTTTGGGAAGTGCTGCTTAATGAACCGGATGTACTGAAACTTCAAATTCGAAGTTGTTGGATACGCTATTTTCCTGGCAAATCCAGGTAACAGGCAGTGTGGATCGTCGCTGCTTCGGCAATGCCCAGAGAGAGGGAGAGGGGCTGGCCTGCAACAGGTTGAGTGGTGTGGTGGTGGTTAAAAAGGAGTGCATGGTGCTTCTACATATAGAAAGAGTCGCTGGGGAAGGGGGTTTGAGCGTTGCGGGAGCAGCTGGTGTGAGGTCATGCCAGTGGCACGTGGTCGATGCTGTTGACGACCACGGTTCGAGATGACAAAAGAGCCAGTACGGCTGCATCACAGCTTCGTATAAAGGTCAACCCATTTCCATAAATCTGAAAGACTCGGAACATGATGAAGTTCCTTAGATGTAGAATACTAGGTAAATAATGTCTTAGAAAGATCAGAGGGGAAATGAGAACAAAGCTCTCCTTTTTCAACCAGAAACAGCGCCTAAACCTCATCTAATATGAAGAAACATATTCATTCTTCTCCCACAAACAGAAGCAAAATTTTTCGTATCACGCAGTGGATAAACAACTACGCCGTTTCTTCAAGCTTCGGAGCCTTGGCCCGCATCCTCATTGTCCACCGCAACTGTCACGCCAACTTCAGCTGGTCGAAGAACGCGGTCAAATAGCATGTATCCCGGCTGAAAAACAAGCATAGCGACGCAATAAGTACAGAAATTACAGCCATTGAATTAGCAGTACAGAAATCCCAACATTCAAGGGAGAAAGAAGAACTACAACACGAAGACAATAGTAAAAGAAAAAGTTTATACGACCAACATATTCCCACATTTGCAATGGCTTTTAGGATACTATTGTTCTGCCTAGCATACCTTCAAAACCACAGCAACCATGTTAGGAGGCTTAGAAGAATCTGGTACTTGAAACGCCGCATTATGCCTATTAGGATCAAATTCTTCATCTGTAGGATCATATTTTTCCACTCCAGCCTTCTTAAATACCTGTAAGCATTATCATTCATAAGCTCTGTTGCTCATTTCTTAAAAGTTACTCATCATTCTTAGCACAACTTGCAGGGACAAACTAGAACATAATTGGCTGGCAACATTTCCCTCAATGAAAGCGGCACAAACTATAAAACAAGCCAAAACAATAAATATATTCTTGAGGTAGTTTGTTTCTCAATCATTGTTAATTAAGAAAATCCAAAACAAAGAAGTTATTGTGCGAATCCTACAAACAAAATGCTCTTGTCTTTCTCTCTCTCTCCGTCCATATCTGCCTGTACAAATAGTAACATATTGATAAGCTCCGTAGCACTGAGAGCAAGGCCGAGCAAAAGAATTATTTACCTCTGCTAGCTGTTTTTCGGTCATTGCAACACCATCCAGAAGCGTTTTAAGAAGTTGCACAGCCCCTGAATTGTCTTCTGATGTGTCGATCTTTGAGAAACTGTCACTTACAACTGCAGAAGCCCTACCCAGATTATCTGCAACGTCCAGTAAGCTCTTCGCAAAGCTCTGCAGAATACGAGAAAATTAAGACTAGCAAACGCGATATAAGGAGGTTGTTCGAAACTAGGCTATCATTTGATAGGATGTGTGGACAATAAAACCTGTATGGCAAACTTCTTAGAGGACTCTGCTTCACGTTTTGTCCTGCTCATGACATTCTCCATCTCAGCATAACTCCGCAGAACTTTATCTTTCATTACTTCAATCTCTTTCTGCTTTGTCTTTAGAAGTACTTCCTTCTCGGCTACAAGTTTCACCAGATCTTCCATGGACACGTCGCCCTCGGAATCTGAAACAGAAAGTGTAGTTTGTTTAGTAACCCTACCCTTCTTCGTGAAAGATTATTACATGTCAGTCTGCAGCTTTGAATTAGAACCTGATTCCTCTTGCTGGTCTGCTTCTGTTTGATGAGTATCTACACTGGGTTTTGCAGCATCTTTCTTTTCTGCAGTACTATCTTTTCCAGACTCCTCATTGGGTTGGGGAGATGCAGATGATGAGAATCCAAACCGTTGACAGACAGATGTGTTTATGACTGGATGATGTAACAGAGACACCTCGCCCCTAACCACCTGGAAAGAAAACATTATGCACAATTTCCTTTTGGCAAGTGAAAGCAATTATTATATCTGGTTAATCAATGAACCCAGTCATGGACCATCCCTATCTCCCAAGGGAGATATAGGAAGAAACAATCCCTCACAGAACACCTTTGGCAGTTGGCACCAAGCTTCAACCCAACAACCCTAGGAGCTTTGAGTAAAATGTTCTGATGCTTAACAATGAGCAATCTGCAGGAGGATGTCTAAGTCAATCCCAAGAGTTGGTGCCAAATGCCAGGGCTTGCTTCAGGATGGGAAACAAAAGGAAGGCAACACTTGCCTTTTAGAGAAAAAGGGGGAGGAAATATATCAGCGTGTCATGCACTAAGTCACTAACCAGAGGCTTTTTGTAAAACAATTAATGCCAACTACTAAAATTCCCAACAAAAGGTGTTTTATCCTTAATTTTGCAAGTGGTACGAGAAGGAAATATATGTGCGGATTTCCCTGTCAACCAGGGAGCTAACCAAAAAAGGGGTTTCTGCTACCTAGATGCACCCCGCTGAAGGAATCAAGACAATCTTGCAGGACGCTAAAGACGTAGGCCACATTAGAGAGTGGAACATTTTCAATTTCCTTTGTACCGGGAAAAAAAAACTAGCATAGAAAGTATAAATTTTATGGGGTTGGAGTCTTTACTTGAAGCATAACAAGCAAAACGAACATAAAAATTGGGAAATTAGTGTAGCACATTACTGAATCTTTGATACATTATGATAAACCGAAACAAAGAACAAAGCACGTTTTATGATTTCAAACTAATCCGAAATCACTTTGTTAGGATAAATGACATTTATAGTTACTCTAACGGACAACTTGTGCAGTGACTAGAAATTACTCCTCCTCATATCTGTGTGCATAGCTATCACAGCTAAACTTAATTTACTACAGGGATGAGAACTCGCTCTTCCCAGCATCCC
This sequence comes from Escallonia herrerae, assembly GCA_033070095.1. NCBI lineage: Eukaryota > Viridiplantae > Streptophyta > Magnoliopsida > Escalloniales > Escalloniaceae > Escallonia > Escallonia herrerae. Next base: position 106,648 of record JAVXUP010000718.1, read on the forward strand.
GTGCCTTACAGTCTACAACTTCCAGGACACGGCCTTAAAAGAAAGCATAAATGTCGAGCCTTTGTTGTCAAAAGGATAAAATGCATGTCATCAAATTCAGGCATTCAAGAGGTAACATATAATCCTCATATATCCCAGTTGCTAACACCAAAAAATATCTCAATCAATGCAAAGCATCATGACAAACCTTGAAAAACTAGTAAGGACTTGCCTATTTTTCTCAAAAATAGCAAAACAAATGAGTGGAAACCCCAAAAAACCCCACATGCTAGATGAAATCTGATCAACTTAATTAGAAAAAACACCCAAAATACAGAGCCCATTAGTGGAAAATGATAAATTAGGCAAAAAAAAATTAACACGGAGAAAATGATGTATCAAATTCGATGCAACTGCTAAAACCCTAGTAAAACCCTAGCCGTAAGACACGTGAACAAATCACCTCTTCTGAAATTCGACTGGCTAATTGGACGGCATACCTTGTTTTGAGATTCAAAGAGGGAGTGAATTTGATTGGACAGGATCGAAACGGGCTGCGATTTCTGGCGAGCGGAGATGAGTAGCGCGTTACGGCACTGAGCCGACACGCTCCTCGAGAGCCGAGAGGTAAGCCTGCCTACCAACATATCTGATTAAGCTAATTTGTATTAGCTTCGATAAGAGGGATGTGTGCGCAAGAGAGAGAGAAATGGAAATAGAGCGGTGCAGATAGAGAAGGGTTTTAGAAGAACACAGAGAAAGCATAGAAGCCCCCGGCGTGTACTTGGGAAAAAAGAAAATGGCGAGAAAAGGAAAGTGGAAAATTAAGACGAATGTTTTACGATAATAACCCCCTTGCTATGCAACTTTAAAGTTTAAATTTGGATTTGAGATCATTATTAAAAAAAATTAATTATTTCAAAGAAATTGGATAATGGTGAGACGATTTTAAAAGTCAACCTCTTGACATTACACAATCCACTTCTACACACTTAAAGTAGACGTCACTAAATGACTTCGAAAAGCATGACTATCAACTTTTAGCGACAAAAAATTATTAAAAAGTAGAAAATGATTATCAATTTTCAAATAGTTGTTATGAGATTGACATTATGACCCAGCACAACACTGTGATAACATTAAAGGGTTCTTATTTATTAATTATACAATTGATGAAACGAAAACGTAAGTACGTAGTAGTGTCACCTCGTTTTTTTTCAAAGTAATTCGAATTGGCTTCAAAACATTTTTTTTCCCTTTAAATTCAAGTTCATGGAGTTGTAAGTATGTTGCTATTCTATTCTCTACTCCCATAAACCCAACAATCTCCCTGGATTTGATGTTAGATATTGAGAGAATTTTGCATCTTAAAATAAAAGGAGAGGAGCAAGACAAAATGCATCATGGGGTCATTTTAATGATGAAAAATTCCAGATATCAATGTTAGAAGACCTGAAGCAGATTATTTCGCTTCCATTTCATTGTCACAAACCACACACCTAGTCAACTAATGATCCATGCGTAGTTTAATTACAAGAAAATTTACAAAGCCATCTGAGGCATCAGAAATCGAGTAAAAGCGAGAACCCACAAACCACGACTCACCCATCACATAACGGTACGGACCTGCACCTAGTAAAAATAAAAATAAAAATGCCTTCCTGGTCCAACATTCCACTGGCAATATACAGCAAGACAATCTACTAAGCAGATAGACAGTTAGGCTTTTACGATAGTCAAAAGATTATGATATAATCACACTGTAGTTACCTAATTATTAGGTGCAGGGCTTAGTTCGTCGAACAACAAACACGAATGAGCATCATTGGCTGGCTAATCAATGGTCACATCTGAACTTTGAATCCAAAGAAAGTTTTCCAACAATGCAGTCACAAAGAGCAACTCGACAACGCGTTTAGCCATTAGACAGGCGGTGGATATTGCTTGGCCTGTTGTCGGATCCTCTTCTTGTACTCCACGGGATCCTGCATAGATTTTCTCACGACTCAGTATTTAAATGGTAGTATGAACTCTTACCCTAAGCCTACTATACCGAAGCAGCTTTGCTCCGCCATCATCCAACTACATGACACCATGTTTCCTTTTTTGAAAGATTACGACTCAACCAGCCTTATGATCCCCAGTGTTGTCGAGTAAACTTATTACGAGTATCAGCAACATTGGTTGAGTGTAAGTTTTTAATCACTTAATAAACACAATCTCTCTTCTGGCAACGGAGTAAGTCTTGCCACATAAGTATATTTTCCAAACACATTGGCTGAAACCTTGAAGTCCCAACTTCTACAACTTAGAAGGACAAAGATACGGTGTTACTTGTGCAGGATGCCAAATTACTTGGATTAAGAGGTAATATGCTTCGTTGTGGACACGATGAGCAGGGTTGGGCTGGTCCAGCAAGTCCTGAATGCCAACTAGAATTTGTTTTACTGATATGGCTGGTCTCCATCCCTAGAAATAGAAACAAAACCAAACAGCCACGTGATTGGCTAAAATCAGATTATCAACCTACAAAATTTCAGTACTACAGTACTTACGATGTCTTTGTTGAAGAAAGATAGGTAGACAGATCCGGTTTGGTAAACATTTGGGTGGAAGAAATCTGCAGGGAAATTACACCTTGGAGGTTCGCTTGGGCAAGATCTACTAAAACGGACTGTAACTGGGAAGTAACCACCCTCCCAGTCAGTCTGCAACCATTACATGTCACAAAATGTCCATACAGCCCAGGCAACAACAGAAGTCAGAATAGAATTCAGTAGAAGAGGCTTCACTTTCCATTAAATTTGCTGTTATTGAAACATTATTTTTGAAACACGGTGAGAAAAGAAAAAACAAAAGAACTTCATTCTCAATGACCCAGTAGTATAATGCACATCATCAGTGTGAAAGAAATCATGATAATTCAATTTCGCTGCAAAGCATCCTAGCGTAAATAATATTACAAAAGATGAACGTCAACCAATGCAGAACGAATTGCCTCCAACATTGATTAGCATTTGAAATCATAAAATCCTAAGCACCGATTCTTAAGCTATAGGCAATTAAAATAGCTTATTACAATACCCTGTTATGTGTCAGTTACTGCCCCCTGTCATTGCAAAGCTTCGCAATAGAGTTGCATACCCGTACAACCCTTGACATCCATCATTAGCCACGTATTGACGCACACATCTTAAACTACTTCCAAGCCAGTAACTATTAGCAAAAATCATATCCATTTATTCTATAAATAAGTAGTTTCCCAAATAGAGTTGAGGCCAAGTATACCTAATCCCCCCAAAACCTGCAAGGACGGAAAGTATCCTGCACTGGACTAACCCTCACAAGATGCTTTTCTCTAATCATAGCATACCAGCTCAATATCCTATGCAATCTAGACTTAATTTCACCCTCATGATCCTTTAACAAAAATGAAACTGGATTAACAACCTAGAGAGCTTGGTTAAGTTATTGCTAGCATTTGACAGCCTTCTTCAAAATACTCATACCAGCCATTTTTCTTCATCCATTCTCTCAGAAAACCTAGACAACGTCAACAGGGCCAGAAGGGAGGCCTCTTCCATATATACATACCTTACTGACCTCCTCTGCCAAATCCATGAGGACCAAGAACTCATGGACGAAGAGAATAGCAGAGACAAAGGGATGCTATATCAAATTCGTTAACACGTTTTTCCTTTTTAAGATTTCAAACATAATTATGACTAACGGGTTATTGACTATGAAATGAGCCCTAATTCCATTGCCTAATTTCGATGACCTTAACTTATAAAAGGGTGCATCAAGTCTTTAGTTCCGATGCCAATAAGGAAAGGAGTCATTTCTAACAAAGTTCTCATGTTGTTGATTCCTAGACGTAGTGTTTTTTCCCCTACGCCACCTATTGGTACTAGTGTGGTCGGACCTGCAATAAAGACCCATAGGTGTAGCATTTCTTTCCTGAACAAATCAAATAACGTAATGATAGAACTCATCCTTGGCTGCTTTATAAGTTGCTGGCCCCTGCAGTAATCTCTGAACCAGTCTCCAAAAGCTACCTCAACATCCCCCTAAGCACAAAATTTTCGGATAAACCAAACAGCTGAACACATACCACCCTCAACGTCAATCTCCAGGTACAGCCATGTGCATCAATGGACCCAAGTAACAACTCTCCACAAACATTATAAAATCCACATGAACAATTCTTCAATCTGCAGCAAACTGTAACTACACATAGAAATAGACATTATAAAAAATAAAAATGTATTGCCAGTAGACTCACCGATACAAAAATTGGGTGATCAAAATTTTATCCTTGATTACCAAATAGCTTTGCCATAGAAAATACTGTCATCCTGCCTTGACACACCTCAAATATCCTTAAACACAAACAAACTTTGCACTCCTTTTGTGTTGAGTATTCAGAAACTAATGCTCACTGTTGCAGAAACAACGAATGTCATTCTAAAATCGCTTCACATAATTGCTATAGAAGAAGAATCCTGACCATATCACATGACAATGCTATGAGTTTTTAAAACATTTTAATTCTGGGAGATGGTACTGAAAATGGTCTTTGCAAAATAATCAGTTATAACTTCCCAAAATAATTCCTGAACTCCTCCTTTCCAGCAAAATAGGCATCTTTTAGAACGTGAAAAGAAACTATTGCAGTGTTTCTAGACAAATATGCTTCAAGGAAATCAGTTTTTATTTATGGGAACAAATATGCGTTCTCCTCTAGTTTCTCCATCAAAGTAAGGTTCCGTCTTCCGCACTCCCATCCAAACAAGTTGTTTTCTCAGAACCGTGGAGGATAGTATCCACACGATGTGTTTTCATTTGTAAATAATACGACAAGAACAGTCTTCAATTTGTTGTTTTCAAAATTCCGAACAGCAGCGACATGAATTCCAAAATATGGCCTTGATAAACAGAGACTTCATTCAATACAAGATACTAGGTCCTATCAAACAGTCATAACGAAAATCACCCGAGACCATATAGACATCACAGAGTACCATGTTGGAACACGCTCCTCATACCATAAGCATGTTGATATAAGCCGATATCCGGTCAAGAGTTGTCATTTTGCATCTTACCTTCTACCACACATTAACAAAGTTCCTAAGTAAACGCCCAAGTCAGTCACCAACCAAATTATCTCCTCAAACCATCCTTTCATCCGCATAATAAACATTATGGCTATATTAGCTGATGGTACTCGAGAACACAATCCTATTATTGACATACTAGACATAATCCAACTTTCACAAACCTACCTCAGTCAAGTAACAAATGCAACTTGACACTTGATAGTGAATCGGGATGCCAACTCCGAATAGGTACTTCGACTACTCTTACCTACCTGGTTGACTAATCACAATGTAAGCATGTTAAGGTGAAGTGGAAAATAAAACTTAATGGTCCTTAGTATGCAGAGGATGCTACTATAACAAGTCACAAGTCTCATAAGTGCTATATAATCTCTTATACTTCATGATTTGGATTCCGGGATATTCTTCTTTCACAGGACTACTTCTAAGTCTTCTACTTTGTTAATTACATTAAAATACTCCTTGAGTACATCAAAACTGGTCAGTTCAGCTGATACCTCATAGTATAAGGGATTGTTCATATACCTAAATCAAGTGGAATTACCTCCTTCCAATAAATACGTCTCGGAATTTCGTTAGGCAATCTAAAAGTACCACAACGGGATACAATTCTTAGCTAAAGTGGAGTTGAATAAGCTAAAGTAGATTGTCAAATTAATTCGAATTAGTTCCCTATCACAAGTAGCAACACATACCTATTCTTGGGAAGGCATCATCCTGTTCCCTTTTTATCTGAAATCAACAGTCCTTGTCTTTAAATGCACTGACATATCTTCTAGACTAGCACCCAGCGCCCCAAAGAAAGGAAAGATTCTAACACACGCTTAGTCAATGATAATAGCGAGAAAACAACTATCCCTACAAGCTTTAATGCCACATACCAGATGCCCCAAAATCTACTCCTGTAGAGATGGAATCTTGTCCAAACAAAGTCTCAATACCTATCTGCCTTGCCTACCTTAATTTATGGGAAGCATGGCATCTGTCCTCATGGCTCTTGATTTGGAAACTAAGCATGGTAAGCATAACTATGTATTCAGGGAAGTGCTCTACTATCCCTTGAATTCTTCTTCTCCTTCCTAGTCCACCCAAAGTATTCATATCAATATTAAGCACATCAACTGAATACAATCCAATGCAGCCCAAATGTCTGATCAAAAAATCAGAATCAACTACAGCAGTTCCAATTGAAAGGAGAAATCAGGACTGAGCGGTCTCTCTTTCTCTCACAAATCAAAAGACCACCGAGGTTCTCACGTATTTTTGCAAACATATCAACTTAACCTCAGCAAATCTGTTAATGTGGCCAAGAGTTGTCAATCTGCAGTATACTTAAAACAGCCAAAATCCTTGAAAAATCCCTTAATTCTAGTTTACACACTAAATCTTCAATCAGGCAAAACTAGATAAAAATAGGAAACGTAGAAACCATATAACAAACCCCTCAATGCATATTTGTAATGAAGTGTAATGAATCATCCAAAAGCAACTAACAACACCATCTTGAAAGCAAATAACCCTGATAGAATTGGTGCAGTTACCTGTGAAGAAAAGAAGATAAGACTTACCCCGGCCTTACCAGGGACAATGCACTTCCAGTGACATAGATTCACTGTATTGTCAGAAAGGGTCCCCTGATCCGCCGCAAAACCCTAGAAACCAAAAACTCAAATTCTTGATAATAAAGACGCAAAAAATGAAAACAGTGGTCGCACATAAGCAGATCAAATGAATGCGAATTTCCACCCTCCACAAAATATGCACTTAGCAACAAGTTGTTATCATTTAGCATTGGAGCAACCCATAGATCCCAAAAAGTTTTCTCGTTTCATAATTATTGCTTACATATTAGCAACATCGCGACTTTTTTTCGACTTTTAGTGTAAAATTTGAAGATATGGCCATCACATCGTACTAAAACCACAATTATGGATCGAAAGAGTATCGTTTCACAACAGACGCAGTCAGTGTTCGTATCTTCAAGTCCGATTTAAAAATCTTGCAAAAAGGTCAAGGGAGGAAAACTAGGAAATAGAGAAAATAAAAAGATATTAGAGAAAGAGGTCGAACACGGGGGTGGCTCTTCCGCCATGCTTTTCGCTCGTCGCCGAGACGCTGAAGAGCATCTGTTGAAGACATTTTATCTGGTTCTGTCTCTAGATTTGTTAAGAAGAAGGAGAAGTGAGCAAAGCCTGTCGTTTTAAACACAGACGATTTTGGAGGGAGACCTGTAATAAATAAATATATTAACCATTTCTGCAGCAGCAATTTTATCTGGAAAATTATTTCCTCTAGACAAAAAAGAAAATAAACTTTTTGACTTATTAGCTAAACTTTGCCCTGTCAGTCAATCAATGGCTTGGTGTGCAATATTTACCGTCTACCTTTATTTGCTCGGTCTTTTGAGCGAGTTATTATTATTTTGATGCCGATAATGATGTGGGTGTAAGTTACCTCATTTATTAAGATATATATATATATATAATAATAGTAATTAAACACGCAAGTGTTTCAAGTGAGTGAAGCTTTCTAAAAATTGATAAGCAACTTATCAAACAAATTTGGCGTACTCGTACTTTTTCAAGTCTGTTTGTTACCGAATGAAATCGATCTATTTGAATCAAGAATGAAAGTATACAACGTGAAGAGTTTGGACATTAAGTTGCACATCTCGTATTTTCTCGCATTCTCGTGCGATACTGTCGACGAACTCGGGCTTATCATTTTTTTTTTATGCCGACAGTGACATGGGATATAAATTATCTCAGTCATCAACAAAACTGCTTGATGCTATTTTTAGAGATTGTCGAGCAACTTATCAGACAAAACTTGTTGCATTTGTACCTTTTCAATGCCGTTATTGTAAGCATCGACTGAGATTGATTTATCTGCAGGAGGATGCAGCCAACTCCACCCCAAGAGCTGGTGCCCAAGGCCAAGGGCCTGCCGGCACTCGCCCGCTTTGAGAGAAAGGGACGGGTACATAGACTTTTCGAACGAAACCACGGATAATCAATTGCCCATCCAAAATATATGGCGCAGCGGATAATCAATTGCCCATCCAAAATATATGGCGCAGGATGTTTTGTCCTTACTTCAACTTTGCAAAGTAAACAAGCATAGATCTTAACGGGGAGAGTATACTTACATAACAAGTAAAAGAGCTGAGTTCCTTGGATGAATCTTCTTCTTCTTTTTTTTTTTGTTGATAAAAAGAGAGAATTGCTTTGAAATTTCTAAAAGGTTATCAAGCCTGCTTTACATAAGACACAAACATCCAACATTGATACCGTCCAGATACCAAAGTACAACATAATAAATATTTTACACAAAATAGAAGAGTTAAATCACATTGAAACAAAACTCATTGACTCAATCCTGATAGACCTGGCAATTTTTTGCCCATACCCGTTCAAAAACCCCGGGTACGGGTACATATATGAGACACCCGCCGAAATCAGACCCGTACCCGCGCCCGGACCGTTATTTCCGGGTAGGATAACGGGTTACCCGATTTTACCCGAATTTCATGCTTATATAAGGCATTTTTGTGCCCTAACCCTCATTTTCAACTTTTCAGTGTCTCACTTCTCTCTCAGTCTCAAGCTGCCCATTCCTCTCTGCCTTAAAAAAAAACCATCACTCCGTCTTCCCCAGGCCACCGCCGACCGCCACCTATATTTTGCCACTCATCAGCGACTAGCCACCTCACTCTTCAACGAATCAACGCAACCGCCACCGCCACCGACTTCCTTTCCATCCCTTACCCCCACGGCCCCACATATCTGCGGCCGCCTCTCTCTTCTGCGGTCGCTCTATCCCTCACTGATATCTTTATTCCTCATAGATCTACAGTCGCTCTCCTCTTCACAGATCTGTCGCCACCACTCTTTCTACCTCAACCTCGCTCAGTCTGTCAGTCGATCTCCTCTCACAGATCGGCCGCTGACGGCCGCCGAGCTTCCAGTCCACCGCCAAACGAGAAACTCACTTCCCCACCACCATAGTGCCGCTTTTAACAACAGGTCGACACGAAATTCTACGAGGAATTGAAGACTTTATATGGATTATTTATGTATGTGATGTTGGATCTCTGTTGAAAAACCTTTGTATTTCGGATTGATTATTTTGTATTTGGATTGTTGGTGGGAATTGAGATTGTAATTAATTGTTTGTTTTGGATTCTAGGTGGAAAATTAGTTACGCTATTTAACGTGTTAGCTAATATAAATTTTAATTTTGATCTCTTGCAAAATTGAAAATAATTCTATCAGCCTCCTAAAAATAAGAACATCCTAACTCAAAAAAGCTAAAGAAACAGGGGGAAAAATGCCTAATTAGTTAGTAGTTTATTAAAATGTGATAAATTAAATTTATTAAAAAATAAGAATTTAATCATTTACCCGCGAGTAATACCCGACCCGCAAGGGTAGGGTCTGGGCATTAAAAATGGCTACCCGGAAAAAATCGGGTAAATTTTACCCGGATCGTTTTTACCCTGTTCCGACCGGGCATTACCCGTACCCGCGCGGGTATACCCGTTTGTCAGGTCTAAATCCTGATATACGGCTATGCGGGCATGACATGCAAAAGTTGCTAATGATCTGGCCTCATTCATATGCGGTCTGATGGTCCTGCTAATACTAAAGTAATACATATCGGTAGTAATATAACAGATAGCATACATAATCCATGTCATCATATCAGCGATGTCTTCAGAGTTGGTCATATGTGAAAGTACAAAATTTTGAATAAGAAACAACATTAATATGCAGTAAGGTCTTCTTGTGTGCCCAACATGATATTGTTAGTAGCGCATTTGCATAAGCAGTCATTTCGTCAGAAGCCATAAAAGAGATAGCAACTAACCCACATCTATGATTTCCTTGAGTTAGACACGTGATGCCAAGTCCGACGTTAAGTAGATACTTATCAAAACTTTGAGCCATTCTGCATAATACTTGCAAATAAAATCATGATCCTTGATTCCAATCGACAAATGGGTCTGTTGTAAGATAAGTAATGGGTCTGTCGAAAGATAAGTACAGAATCTAGATATATATTTTTTTTTCCAATAAACACCGTCATCCCAATAACCATGTTAACCCAAAAGTTAAACGGTTCTGAAAACCTTTTTCAACTTCGAATTTTTTTTTCTTCTGTTTATTACGTTTCAACTTCTCTTCGTAATACATCTAATAAAATGGTAAGATTGGTGTTTTTGCATCATAATTGTTTTTGGATCATTTTGTCACCACCTCTCCCCGAAATAATAGCAAGTTATCAATTAATTATGATTTTAAACCAGCTAACTTTCTCCGATTCTCGAGCCCCGCATTATTGTGCTATTTTGCAAGTATTTTATTGATTTTGAACGCACAGTACTATGCCACACATGCGGTCTAATATATCCAGGTAGATTTTATCCAGGTAAATTTTTGCAAATATTTTTGCCTATGTGCAAGACCTTTCAGAAGACTTATTCCTGATATTTTTTACTCCGATAGCCGAGTGGCCCATGTACAGTGGGAGCCTGCAATCTTATTCTATTTTGTAACTCTAAATATGATGAAATGCCGTTCTTAAAAACCAAAAAAAAATAAGAATCCAAGTGTTGAGCAAAGTGCACAGCAGCTAGCGCCCTTGATTGACAACAAGCTACAAACAAAAATTCCAGCACATCAAGCTCAAAGTAAAACACAATACGAGACCTAATCAACATTCTTGGTTAAAAGATGTCCACCCACCAAATAAACTTACCTAGCTGCACCTAGGAAAAATGACTTACTGCTCCAATATTCCAATGGTAATCGATAATACAGCCATCTACCAAGCAGAACGAGAGTCCTGCTTGGTATCTGACGCCAAAAGGTGATATAATCACACTGTAGTTACCTGATTTAAGTGCAGGTCTAGTTCGTCAAATAACAAACGCCAATGAGCATCATCGGCTGGCTGATCAATGGTCATATATAAACAACAGTTAACTTTGAATCCAAAGAAGCTTTGCAACAATGCAGTGATGGAGCAACTCGACAATTACAAATAACCAAACCAGGTTTAGCATTTAGACAAGAGGTGGATATTGCTTTGCCTGCTGCCGAACCCTCTTCTTGTACTCCACGGAATCCTGCATAGATTTTTCTCCCTCAGTCGGTAGGAAAATGGAAGTATGAACCCTTTTTTTCCCTAAACACTAGTAATATGGAAGCAGCTTTGTCATCCAGCCATCTACAGGCCAAAATTAGGACTCACCCAACCTAATGATTCCCAACACTGCCAAGTACGTAAAGTTGTTAAATCACTCAACGGAACTAATCTTCTCATGCGTCAACTGACTAAAGTCTTGCCACAGTCTCAATTATATATCATAGGCTGAAACATTGAAGTGTTAACTTCTACTTCTTCTTAGAAGGGGACTGCCATGTGGTGACAAGAAGTTCCCTACATTTGATGGACGTTAGGCAATGTCAATTGTACATGATGCCAAATTACCTGGATAAAGAGGTGATATCCTTCAGTTTGTGCAGGATCAGCGGGGTTTGGCTGGTCCAACAAATCCTGAATGCCAACTAGAATTTGTTTTACTGTGATGGCTGGTCTCCATCCCTAAAATATATATAAAAAAAAGTCATGTCATGAGAGGAATCCAAAAAAATCAACCTGCAAAATCTGGTCAGTCCTTAGTCTCCTTACACTGTCTTCATTGAGGATTGACAGGCAAACTGTTCCAGACGGGTAAACATTTGGGTGGAAAAAACCTGTAGGGAATTTACACTTTGGAGGTTTGCTAGGGTAATCTTCGCTGAAATGGAGTGCAAGTGGGTAGTAACCGCCCTCCCAGTCGGTCTGCATCCATGAATCCAAATTTACAATTGAATGGACCTTTTATTAACTAGGAGCAACATTTTTTCACAGAGTGAGAAAAAACAAGACAGAAGAAACTTTGTTTTCAATGAACCAATAGTATAATTCCTATATTAGTTATGTATGATAATGGAGAGTACTGTGTAAAGAACAAAATGTATCATGCACAACTTTAAAAAAAAAACTATTCTTCTTCCTTTTGTACTTTTATTCCTTATATGCTCTGATGAAAAAGCAAAAAAGACGAACTTCAAGAAATCATGAGAATTCGATTTTAATGCAAAAACATCCTAGCATAAATATTACAAGCAATAAGAATATAAGCCCATTCAGATCCAGTTGCCTAAAACACCAATCACACTTCATATAGAGTTGCATAGTTGTGCATCCTTGATATCCTACAATTTTTACGATCCATCCCCTACCCCATTCGTGTCGTATTTCAATTTGTTATAAGCCAATAAATACTTTCCATTAGATTTCAATTAGATTAGATTATTGCTGGGGTTGATGTGTCAGATTCCAATAACAAAGGCCACGTATATCCAAACCTTCAAACCTGCATGGACAGAACAGTGGACCAACCCTTTTTGACAACATTTCTTACAAGATGCTTGTATTTGATTCAAAGCCATGCGAGCCTTATTTCTTGATCTTGATAAAGCCTAATGGTCCTTTTACAACATGACAATAGTTTCACAGCCTAGGACACTAGAAAGTTGCGGCTGGCATTTGACAGCCTCCTTTCAAATACTAATACAACCTGCTTTTCTCCATGCACCCTTACAATGAACCTTGATAATGGAGAAGGGTAAGAACAGAAATCTCTTCCAATAATACCATGCTAAACTCCACTGCCACATCAATAAATAAGGACCAAGAAATCAAGCCATATGCTTACTGGCAAATTTCAGAAAGGCTGCTGCCTATCTGGGTTGGGCGCGTTGGGGCCGGGCAGCTAAAAAGGGTTTTGCTTAGAAAACTTACTCGTTTCATGGCTGGCCCAACCCAGCCCGACCCTAGCTCTAAACCTTTAACCCACCCCAACTGGAACCAACACAGCCCAGCCCAGCCCAGCCCAACCCTGGCCCGGCCCTGACCAGTGTTTAAAAAGTCTTGTGATCTAAAAGCAAATCTAGAGTATTTTACTACAATTTGCCTGTTGCCCATTTTCTTCATTTCATCACCACCGCCATACACACCACAACTGCCGCCATCGCCACCATAATACCAGCCATCCTCGCCACCACCATACAAACCCGCCACTATTCACACTGTAACCACCCACAACACCACTAACAACCACCAGGAACCTCTCTGTCTCTATCTATCTAACACTCTCGCTACTGCCACCATCAACCACCACCACCGCCGTCAACCACCAGTGCCACCATCATCCATACTTATGAGTAAGACTACACAAGTTGATAAATTCCAGGACAGATCTAAATGAAGTGACGATTGTGCAAACTAATTCTCTGTACTCTTGCACGGCGGGTTTGATGAAAGATGGATGTGGATGGTGGTTAGCTAAGGCAGTCGCAGTGGCTGTACACCGCTAGCAACGGCGGCAGTGGTCTGATGAAGACGATGGAAGATGAAGAAATAAAGAAAACAATAGGAAAGGAAATAAAAACACAAAGAAAATTAGTTTTTGTTTAGTTTCTCTAAAAACCGCAAGTGAAAACCAAAAGGGTCCCATGTTCTAAAGGCGAGTAGGGCTCGTCCGGCCCTGGCGGACAACCCAGACTCAACACTAGGTATAACTTCAAGAGTTAGGGATGGGTTAAACTCTTACCCAACCTGCTTTTGCAATTCTAGGGCTTGGCAGGAGTGAGGGGCTGAAGAACCCATTGACAGGCAGTCTATCCTCCTCCTGCTATTGTTTTGGGCATGTTGGGCTTACTGTTCTGCATACACAGTTAAATAAAGAGATTCAGACCTTAAATAGTTGTTCGAAACCAAGATATACAGGCATCCATCGGCTGCAGAACCACCTTGGCTAAACTTAGTGGCACGTTTAGTAATGGCATCCAGGTGAAGTCCAACCCTGAACACACAGCTTCCACCCCATTACCCTAGTGTCAAGGAGTTCAATTAGACCTGGCAAACGGGTATACCCGCCGGATACGGGTAAAATCCGGCGGGTCCGGGTAAAAATGGGTCGGGTAATTTATACTCGGGTTTTCGGGTAGGCATTTTGAGAATCCGTACCCTACCCTTGGGGGTAGGGTATTACCCGCGGGTAAAATCTAATTTCTTATTAATTATTTTTTAAAATTAACAGATTTTAACTACCTACTAATTATGCATATGTTAACCTCCAACAATCCAAATCCAAATTACAACGACAGTATCAATTTCTCCATCAAAAATCATTACACAACAATCAAAATCACTTGATTCAACAATCACAACAAACATCACAACAAAAAATCAAATAAAACAACAAAATAAAGAACAAGACTTCTCGATCTAACAAAATAAAACATAACAGAGAACAGTGAAGATGAAGGGGTGAAGATCTTCTCAAGAACAAGATCTGTCGGTGATGGAGTGAAGTCCAAAATCATGGTCGCAGTCAAGAGCAACAATCGGCGACCACTGTGGAGCCTTTACCGTCAATTACTTCTTCGAACGACAGCGGAGAGCTACGGTAGATCCGTGCGCAACTGATCGTGAGAAGGACTTGGCGCCGTGGACTTCATGCGAAGTAGTGTTGTCATGATCTGTAATTGTTGTTGCTTGGAGAGAGTGGATCCATGAATTTTGAGAGAGCAGATCTTCGATTGATAGGTTTTCGGTGAGAGTGAGAGACTGAGAAAGAGAGAGAGGCGGCAGAAGTGGAGAAGAGAGAAAACAAAAGGGTCTTAGGGTTAGTTAAGGGGATTTATATATTGCAATAACCGGGTAACTCGGGTAACCCATATCCGACCCGGACCAACCCGAAAAATATGGTTATGTTCGGGTACGGGTCTGATTTCCACGGGTAGCATGTGTACCCGTACCCGGGATTTTTGACCGGATACGGGTCTACCCGCGGGTACAGATAGAAATTGCCAGGTCTAAGTTCAATCCAGACAACCCCCCTTTCAGTAATCACTTAATGTTTCCAAAACACCAAAAGCTGGCTCCACATCCCAATACACACTGTAAATCCACTCAACACAAAATGATAGTAATGTATACGATTCTTCAGGCATTAGTAATGACCTACGCAAATAATCATAAATAAATGGAAATTTGTCATCATTAGACTCGTCTCCACAGAAAAATGGGTGATCAAAATTCCAACCTTGCTTAATAAATAGCATTATCTTCGAGAATATTGTCTTCTCTACCGTGACACACCTCAGATGTTCCCCACACACAACTGCTGATTGAAAAACTTTGAACGGTGCTCATTGTTCCAAACAACCAACATGCTGCAGAAACAGTGTAGCAGAAGAAGAAACTGTTTTACTAAATGTTATAATGCTACATGTTCTTTCTGCTTCTTTTGATAAATTTTAAAGAAATGGTATTTGCATTTTTGTTTTTTGAATTTCTACAAATTGTTTTTGCAAAAGTAACCCGTTATAGCTTCCAAATATTTGAAAAACAAGCTTCTCAAATATTTGAAAAACAAGCTTCTCAAATGGCTCTTTTCTTTTGAGAAATGGACATATTTTTTATGGCGTGAAAAGAACACAATGCTGCGTTTCTAAACAAGTATGCTGCAGATTGGTCTCCTAACATCTTACTGCAAAAAATCAGTTTTCGTTTCTGAAAAATGCATCCAAAAAAGTTTTATTCTTCATAATATTCAGTAAAGGTACACTCCCAAAACAAAAAAAAACGACCTTTGCCAGTACTCCGAGGGGTGGTGTGCTGGCATGCTTTTGTAAAGACAAACCACTTAAATCTAGTTCATCCATGAAACAAGCGTTTATCCTCCCAGAATCACATCCAAACAGGTAAAAATGTTTGAAAATTCCAAAATGTTAAATCATGAAGTGCTACGACAAGTTATCAATTAGCGTCATTATGAGAAAGCCAGCCATTATAATCCATACGGGGTACTGGGCAGTTAATTCTATCAATCAGTCAAACTATGGTCACCCGGAAACCCTGTAGACATCAAACTCTCACGTCGGAACCCTGTAGACATTGAATTCTATAAGGTATAAATAGGCTTCAATATCAAAGAAGATTGAAAAACACACATACTTAAGCTGCTCACCAAACAATTTCTTAGATTAGCTCCAAAATCTTCCCCTGTAGAGGCGGGATACTGTTCAGGCACAGTCATAAGTTGCTATTAGACCTGCCTACTAAGCTTTACGGGTAAAATGCCACCTAACAGAACTAGATTTACCTCCATTCTGCTGCTTGTGCATCCCTCCGTTAAAATCCATCCAGGCATATTGCTAAACATAATTACTTAGCTGGAAACTAAATCTAAACATAATCACTTATTTGGAAACTAAAATTATACATTATATTTTATCCCGATAAGTGCTCAATTATCCTTAAAATTCTCCTCCGTCAACCCAATGATATAAATCGTTATCAGCATATCAACCGAATACAATCAAATACAGCCGAATGATATGATCACGGAATCAAATTTCATCAAAGCAGTTCAAACCGAAAGCAGACAATAGAACTGAACGCATAAGAGTGGCCAGTGAAAAACGTCTCTCTTTCTATGTTTCTCACTCCATTCATCTTCACTGAACACCTCAAACCCTTATCAAAAGCGAGTGAGGTTCTTCTATATTACACATACATATCAACTTAACTTGATCGAGATTTTATTGAATTCTTTCACCTCAATTGTAATCTAAAACGCAATACCAAGTAGAAAAGTTAATGTACAAAAACACTACGACAAGCCCCTCAATGCACACTTGTAACCAAGTAACACATCCAAAAGCAACTAAGAGCACCAAGTTCAAAACAAATAATGGTAGTGATACGTCATAGCATAATTGAGCAGAATAAAAACAACAAATACCAATCGAAGAGCTTGTGCAGTGACCTGCGGAGAAAAAGACTTACCCCGGCCTTACCAGGGATAGTGCACTGCCACACCATCAGATTCACCGAGCCATCGGGAATAATCTCCGGCTTCGCCACGAAACCCTAGAAATCAAAACCCTAAACACTAAACACTCAAATTCGAACAATAAACACGCAGAAATTGAACAGCAACGACACGCTACCAAAAAGAACAGACAGATATATGGCAGAAATGAAGACTTATAAAAAAGATACAAGGGAAAGGGGGTCGAACGTGAGGGTGATTCTTCCGCCATGCTTTTCGCTCCTCTGCGAGACGGCCACGAGCAATACCTCCAGACATTCTCTCTTCGAACGATTCTCTCTCTAGATTACTGAAGAAGATAGTGTAGGCAAGCCTTCACCTTCTCGTCTTCCTCACCTGCCTCCACATAGAACAGACGACTTTCGGAGGGAGGACCATAATAAATATTTTGCGGCAGGAATTGTACGGTCCAGATGGAACCAAAAGCCGTGCTCGAAGTGGCAACCGGCTTAAAGTTAAAGCAGCGTTAAAAACCCGTGCCAGTATTAGATCGTTCGTTAATTATTTTATTTTTCGTTTTTATAATGATGACAAAAAATATATA
This sequence comes from Escallonia herrerae, assembly GCA_033070095.1. Lineage (NCBI taxonomy): Eukaryota > Viridiplantae > Streptophyta > Magnoliopsida > Escalloniales > Escalloniaceae > Escallonia > Escallonia herrerae. The sequence goes on from JAVXUP010000718.1 coordinate 124,247, forward strand.
TATTTTATTATATATATTTATTATTATAATAAAAAACACTTATTATTCACAGCCTTTCATCGGCATAGTATTTATTTAAAAAATAATATTAATAATACCTTTCAATCTCAAAAAATTAATCACTTGTTTTTTATTATGTATATTTATTATTATAATAAAAAACACTTATTATTCACAGCCTTTCATCTGCATAGTATTTTTTTAAAAAATAATATTAATAATACCTTTCAATCTCAAAAAATTAATCATACTAAGTATTCATGTTTATCTTTTATAGTTTATTTATTTTATTTCTTTCTCTTATATTTAATCTTTCTTCAATCTATTTTTTCTCTCTGACCTCACTTTTTTAATAGGATAAAAAATTTATAAATTATATTTTAAATAAAGGTATAAGTCAAAATAATTAAATAGTTTGAGACAGATAAAAAATAAACGAGCTGACCCCTGATTCTTGTTACGTTCCAATGATAAGTCAATGAATTGGAAATTTATAGCGTGAAAAGAATTGCAAATTTATATAGCGTGAAAACAACGCCTACACGAGAATGAAGATACGGGGCTGTCTTTTGGTCTTTCGTTTTCAATGTCTGCGTGCCAATAACTTGATTTGTATTTTAAAACAAAACCTTTCCAACTCATAGCCCAACTTGGCCATGTGGGTCAATGTCTGTGGCCCAGTCACTTTACGGACTGTGAGAGAGATTGTTGGAGTGCTATTTACCAACTTATTATTTTGACGTTTGATTGCGTTAAGAACGATAGTCAAGTAACATTGACGGTGGCCCAAATGGTGATCCAAGATGGGTGGTTGCCTGAAAAAAATATGGGGCATAGAAGGGGGGATGTGTAGGGTGGCGATGGCAACATCTACGTCAGAGATGTTCTGATAGGAACGCACCACCAAATGTGAGAGAGGGAGGGCATGAGGTTAACGGCGAAGGGAAACGTGAAAGCAAAATGGCATGCGGCATGAACACGGGATGGGAAATGATATACATTGGATATGATCAAACCATTCAAGTAATGTTCACTTGTCTTTTGCTTAACCGGTGGCGTCCGAAGCTTTATATATATATATATATATATATATATATATATATATATATATATATATATATATAGTAACCTAAACTTACAGGTAGAGTGATGACGTCGGTGTAAATGGTGGGGCATTATATGTGGCAGCTGCAGTGGCTCGTGGTGAGGCAGTGAAGGTGGTGGTGATGGAGAAGTGGCTATAGAGGTACTATTAAATTGAGTTGATAAAACCATTAGCTCGGCTCTTTTTCCCTTTCTTCCCACAAAGTAGGGAAAGACGGGGGGGGGGGGGGGGGGGGATAAGTTTACCTCCATGTGGAAGGTCGTCCAAAATTTTCAGCGTCAGTAGCACCCACGACTTCAAAGTCGAACTGATAACTGGGGAGAACAAGTAGAGAAGACTAGTTGCTCGTCGCCAATAAGGGGAAGAATGTTCACCGCAACCTTGATGCTGCAATTTGATGAGGCATCCATTGACAGAAGGAGACGAGGCTAGCAATAGAAAAATTGAGGGATGTATAGAGAAAGGAAGAGAAGGCAAGTGAAAGGGAAACTAGAAAGCGATACCAATCACTTCCCTTATTTAACACTGACGCCAAGGAAAGTGGGTTCGCAGTCGACGTGGAGGTACCACAAGGAATGCAGTCCGAGTTAGATTCCAAGTATGTTAATGTGGAACACAACAAGGGTAGAATAAGGGCAGAGACCAAGGGCTTCCCAGACAGAGCCTGATGGTGGCAGTGCCGTGAGGGCGACAGTGCACGACGAATATACCACGACAGTCACAGTCCAATACTTGGGTCCAGCGTCAGGGGTCCGATGTCAGAGGTCCAACTATGTTTCTCTCTCTAGAATTCTAGAGAGAGAAAGAGAAAGTGAGAGAGAATTCTGAGAATCTGAAAGTCCCCCAAATGAATTCTCAGGACCTCTATTCATAGAGGTTGAGATGATGATGTCATCACGCAACATGTGACGCTTTCGAGAAGTGATACGTCACCGAGGGATCCACAGCTATCGGTGATTCACGGACTGTCTAATCGCATATTCACCCACCATGCCTCGCACAGCATCACTCTGTCTGTAGGGAAAGACTGACTCCCACAGCGTCGATGTGGCCAGAGAACCGCTTGATCTAGCCACCAATCCAAGCCCTTGCAGAATCCCACAGGCCTGACAGCGGTGAAGAAAACCCGACGCCCAACTGTCAAGCTAACTGGGCGCAATGCCTTTCGAAGACTTGTTCCCGTCTCGGAGTAACCCGGGGTCATAGTCCCAAGGGGTGCTGACGCGAGCCCCAAGTGCCGGAGCATGTAGGCCAGTCACGCCGACACCCTGGTGGAGATAGTGTCCCGGAGGAGTCGCCTATCCTGCGGGTAATTCGTTGTGCCAAAGCACTCAAATCGCATCAAGGTAGTATCCCGAAGGAGCCGTCTACCTGACAGGCCGAGGTAGCATCCCAGAGGAACCGTCTACCTGGCAGAAGGGGAGTTGAAAAGCTCCATGACAGAGATAGTGTCTTAGAGAGCGAGCCTATCCCGCGCGTGAGTCATTGTGCCGGAGCACTTGGAGCGCATCGAGGTAGCATCCCGGAGGAGCCGTCTTCTTGACGGGCCGAGGTAGCATTCTAGAGGAGTCGTCTACCTGGCGGAAGGGGAGTTGAAAAGCTTCCTGGCGGAGATAGTGTCTTAAAGAACGAGCCTATCCCGAGGGTGAGTCCTTATGTCGGAGCACGTGGAGCGCATCGAGGTAGCATCCCGGAAGAGCCGTTTGCCTGACGGGCCAAGGTAGCATCCTGGAGGAGCAATCCACTTGGCGGAAGGGGGGTTGAAAAGCTCCTTGGCAGAGATAGTGTCCCGAAGGAGACGCCTATCCCTGAGGGATGTTGCACACTCTGGAGAGCGGGTTGAAGCATGTTCCACGTCCATGGCAGGGGCGCATGGTATGGTGAATGAGCGTGGTACCCGTGGGGCATGTAACATGATTATGGCGCATGGGCGCGATGAAGTGCGTGTGGTGCCCGGGACACGATAGAGTGACAGAGAGCCAGGGGGCACGGTTGTATCAGCGGCGCGATGCATGGGAGCCGCGGACTATGTATGGTGACGGTGTTCGGGCGACAAGGGTTGCGGCGACGGCGTGCGGCCGCAGGCGTCGAGTGTCGCAAATTCGGGTGCGGGCGATGGCGGACGTTGCGTGGATGGCACGGGCCACAAGCGACGGTCGTCGGGGCGACAGAGCGTAGCCGCGAGCGACAGTCGTCGATCGTCAAGGTAGGTGGCTGACCCCTTAAGGTGGCTGACCCCCCTAAGGCAGAAGGCACGCCAAGGTTGTTTCACGAGCAGTTTACGTGACTTGAGCATGGTTGCTTTGACCGGTTTGGGAGCGTTGAAAAATTGATCGTTGAACATGTGACGACGAGTCATGAAAATTGGGACCCCAATGGGCTTATATGTGTAGCCAAGATAGGTTGGGAACAAACACAAAAGGCTTTTTTTTTTGAGAAACATAAGAAATTTAATTTAACTCAAAAGGCTTGAAGAATGCATAAACGTCACTTCGGGGAAGTCCCCGGTATCATCTTACGATACTTTTAATCTCACACTCAACAATAGTACGATTCATATTCCCACTGTTTTATTATTTTAGGTCTCCTTTTGAGTTTTCTTTTTAATTTTCATGCTATATTTTGTAATGTATGAACTCAAAGAGTAATGACAAATCAAAAAAGTATTATTTGAGAAGTCAAATTAGCGCAAAAACAATGTAAGAAGTTAACATTTTATATGTTCAAATTCTAAGACGACAAAGGTACGAAACGTGGGGAGTAAATCTTATCGGTGAATCAATCTTCGTACAATCGAAATTTGCTGCACATAAGTTTAGAGTATATACCAAGTATTTCGAGAATGTCGTATATCTATTCAATTAGCGTTACAACGTGTAAAACATTCTAGTAACATATGATAAAGAATAGAACCTAGTATCAGCAGCAGCTGAAAGTAATCAAGAAAGTGCATATGGATTTGTGCAATTCAAAGCAACGAGGCCTTCATTTCACAATTGTGTATTGTACTTTGGAATTGCTGGAAACTGATGACTTTTTGGATAATTTGATCATGTTTAGAGTTTTGGCTTGTGATGCAACGGTCCCTCGTGGAAACTTCTTTTTGCCTTGGATCTGTGATGAGTGGAGAGGCGTTCTTCTACCGCGGCGGAGAGAAGGGAGTGGCACAGTGGGCACGTGCCCACCTCCACCCTTAGGCATGAAGTAGTTTTTTTACCATGAGTCTTGTATTAATGGTTTTGTTACTTTGTTGTCCCATTTCAAGAACTTTTTTAAAGTCATTATTGATTTTCAATATACAAGAAAATATTCATACCACTTAACAACCAAGAATACTCACACTTAATTTAATTTCACTTCTACCGCTATAGATCTATAGTAATATATCTATTCATTTTAAGAATATTTTATTGATTTTAATCTAATAGTAAAGTGCAAGTACAAAAAATAGAATGCAAATTTTATTTATAAAAATAATATTATAAGTTTCATCTTTATTAATTTTGAACTGAACGTATTAAGATACATTTACCTTATACATGGTTTCTGGCTCGCCACTGGATTCAACGTTTTGTTCTTAGTAGTCCCCCACTTTTGCATTTCGTCTTCATCCCACAGGCAATTTTACAATCATTCAGATTTCTAACAAGATGCCTAGTACCCTAAATATCACGGGAAACCCCAACAGGAACAGGACACACACCCAGGCACTAGAAAAAGAGAAGTACGAGAAGCTGGCACACTTGGTTCTTATTCGTATTTCGTACAGGTCTTCACCCTGTTTTAGCCTCCGCTCGTACTACACGGTTTTCGGGGCCCCGGGATTGGTTTACTAAAGGAACTGACATCCTGTGGACAATTCACCTTTCCTCTATGTTTTTCTGGCTCATCTCTTTTCTTCCCATCTCACTTAAAGGACCAGTTGGTGGCTTTGCTGCGCAACCGTGCAAGTAGTCTATCTCCTTTCTCTGGTCCTACGATGAAACTCAGAAGAATACGACTGCTCTTTTAGTATTCACTTCTATGGCAAGTTTTATTATTTCTATTCCACGACTATACGTTAAACATCCTTCTTAGCCACACCAGTAGGGAGGTGTTTGTGTGTGTGTTGGGTTGGGAGGTAGTATAGAACCGTCGAATTTTTCTTTCCTCTAACAAGTATTATTCAACAGAGCATAGTTCGTTGAAACATACATCTTGAGAAACATTCTGACCACCATCTGCCCGCCATTATATAAGGTAATGACGGATCATTGTTCTAATTATCCCTGAATTCCTACCTCCAGCACCATTGAACAAAATTGAACTGCGTTCAACCTCAACCCAAAACGGCCAACAACTCCTTAAGGCCCTTAAACATATACAATTGACCGTCTCCTCTCTGCCTTGTCTTCTCTGCAGCCGTGTAACTATGAAACACAAAGCTATGAATATACAATAAATGCATCCCCAGTGTTGTCCTCTGCCATTGCACTCTCTTTTATCTCTTGTATCATCTTCAGCACCTGCCACATTGCTGGCCGCTGTTCTGGTGATGTTAAGCTACATATAGAAGCTAGATGAACAAGCATTCCAAGCCGGTTATCGTCCCCACCATCATCGTCCCTCATTGCTCTGACCCAATCTGGCATATCAGCTGCCACAAGGAATGGGTGCTGAGACGGAGGTTTACCTGTCAAAAGCTCCAACAAGAGAATGCCGAAAGCATAAACATCACTCTTGGAGGTGGTTCGGCGGCCGGACTTGCGTATCTCTGGGGCTTTATAGCCTACAGAATTAGGATCATCATTTGAAGTAGAGTCTGCAAGGATGGCAAGGCAATAGTCTGTTAGGCAGGCCTCAAAGTCAGCACCAAGGAGGATGTTGGAGGATTTCAGGTTGCCATGGATGAGCCTTGATGCTTGGTGGATGTAGGCGAGGCCCAGAGCCACGTCTTCTGCTATCTTTAAGCATGATGTCCAGTGAAGAGGTTTTGCCCTTGTTGATCGTGAACCTATCCATCCAACCTCATGTCAGTGATAGCAATACGGCATATTAAGCCGGCGGAGTCGCTGATATTTGAGTATGGTACATGGCAATATAATCAGGCTAACTATCATCACTTTGTTGTCTTGTAGAACTGGCTCAAAAATCATCTCTCCCCCCCCCCCAAAAAAAAAATGAAAAAACATAGATAAAACCTATCTGGCCAAGCCTAATACATTTCAGTGTCTGTTCATCTTTGCCTTTAGTGTAACAGTAGCCTCATTCGGTAACCACATCGATATTTGAAATTTCATGCTAAATTTCTCATGATTTTCAGTAAGAATTCTAATTTATGATCGCGTGATGACAAACATGTGGCCATAGTCTAGAGAACCCCGCCCCCCCCAAAAAAAAAAGTTTCATGAATGCCATCGAATCTTAACGCATTAAGGTTTCTGCATTGTAGTTATAAACAACAGGAATACTACAATACGTCTATTCTCAACGCTTATCCTTCTTGCTACAGCAGGGTGAGGTAAGCCATAAATCGGTATTGTGGAATTAAAAAATACTGACCAGGGAACACCAATCTCTCCTTCAACATTATGAAAACCACAAAAAAGAATTTTAATTCTTCAAAAAAGTTTCAGGTAGGTAAAATAATAATAATAATAATAATTTGTTCTGCTTAGGGAAAGATGTGGTTCCACAGCCGAAATAGTCCCTACTTGTAAGCGAGCTGGACACAACTGTTAGTTCATGCCACTATGCCAGATCAGGCATGCATCATCTTACTGTAGCTAGGAAGCAAGCAAAGTGAGCCTTCAACCCTCTGCTATGTGCTTTGATGTAAAAGCTTTATCTTCAAGAAATACTCAAAGGTGACAGTGACTTGAGAGCTTTAGCGAGAGCATAATCCTCCCCCCCCCCCCCCCCCCCACCATGGATGTCCAGACACTCCTAAAGAAAAACCTGGTTAATGGACCCGGTCAACATTATCACTGTTGCTGGTGCAGAGTGGAACCCCGTTTAGCCCATCAAGAACTCGAGAAAAGCAATGGTCCATACGACATTGATTTGATGGATCCACACTACTACCAACCAAAATACAACTCGAAAACCACTTTATCAAGTGCGTCCACACCAATTTGTCTGTGCTAGTGCTAACTGAGTCGAATCACTCGACTCGATGCGAAACCAGAGAGTTAACGTAAAACACAGAAAGAGGCATTACCGTGAATGAGATTGAATAGGCTGCCATTAGGCTGAAAATCGTAAATGATCAGTCGCTCCTGCTTGGCCTGAAAATAGGCCCTAACCGGCACCAAATTCGGATGGCGGAGCGCTCCCACGGCTGCCAAATGCTGCTCGAACTCCTCTGCGCTTGTAATCGCAGTCTTGCCGGCGTCCAGCCTCTTCACAGTCACCGTCAGCTGGTTATCCATCGCCGCCTTGTACGTAGTCCCAATCGTACCCCTGCCTAGCAGCTCCGCCGAGGCCCTCATCAGCTGCTCCAGTGTACAGAACGGCGATTCGCCCACACAGAAGACCAGGTTCCCGCTCTTCTCCCTCTTCTGAGGTACCACCACATTCACCACTTGCATTTTCTTCTCTTTCACCTCTTGATCGGCACTGACATTACTCACAATTGGCATTGCAGCTGTACTTTCTGTTAAATTGGCATTCAAAGCTTCGGAATTGAACATTGTTGCATTAGATTGAGCTTCGTCCCTTCTTCTCTTGACAAATGTGAAAAGGCATAAAATGGCTGCGATTAGAAGTAGAGTTCCGATTACAAAACCTAGAATTAAGCCGACTCTCTTGTGCTTCTTTGAGGCCGGCGGAGAGAGGAGTAGGCCTTGGGAGTTGGCGTTCTGAAGGAGCGGAGACGGGGGCGAGGAGGCGGCGGAGGGCGGAGAGTCGAAGAACGGAGAGTGGCATACTTTGTTTACAATTTCGCCGCAGAGGTTAGGGTTTAACGAAAACGAAGAAATGCCGAACCGCGCGAGCGCTGGCGTGACTGGAACCGGTCCGGAAAGGTTGTTACCTGACACATTGAAGACCGTGAGAGAAGACTGGTTGAGCGGCGGGAGTGTGCCGTTGAACCGGTTGAATTCGAGTCTGAGGTAGTTTAACCTGTCTAGACCGGTTAAGCCGGCCGGGAGTGAACCGGATATGTTGTTGTGCGAGAGATCGAGGCTGCGGAGGCGGTGAAGAGGGAGGAGGGAGAGCGGGAAGGCACCGGAGAAGGAGTTGTGGTCGAGGAACAGAGTTTTGAGGTTGACGAGTTGGGCGAGCTGGGGAATCGGTCCAGCGAGCGAGTTGTTCTTCAGACTCAGGACTCGGAGCTGGTCGAGGCGGGTCAGGGTGTCGGGTGCGAAGGAGCCCTTCAGCCCGAAGCCCTGGAGGACGTAGCGCACGACCCGGCCCTGCACGCACTTGACCCCCTGCCAGTTGCAGTAGTCGAAGTGCTCGTTCAGGGTGTAGAGGAGCTTGTTGTCGGTGTCGGCCTTGGACCGAAACGAGAGGAGCGCCGCCGCGTCGGTGGGTTGTAGGGAGGTCACCGGCGGAGGTGGCAGCGGTTGGGCGACAGCGACGGCGACGGCGACGGCGAGGAGATAGAGAGTTAGGAAGAGGGGGTGAAGGAGTCGAGTTGGGGCATGCATTGTTGCTGCGACGGGGGTTTAGACTTTAGAGGGGAAGTGAAGGAGAGTAGAGAGTAGTGGTGATGGAGTTTGTCGGTAGTTGGTTTGAGTTTCATATTCCCGCTTTTTGAAGCTGTGAATGAAGTGTTGGGTTCCGTGAGGTCACAGGTTAGACGTTGGGAGGCACTAGAAGTGGGGGATGTAGAGTGGGGGCCGGTATTGCGGAGCAGCTGGCTGGATTTTGGGTCAGTGGTGTCACGTGAAAGTTGAAGAGGGAAGGGAAGGGAAGGGAAGGGAAGGGAAGGGAAGTGTTGAAAATTCTTTCCGGTTAGGACTTGGAAGTCCAGCGTGTTCGGTTACGGTGAGAGTCAAATGTCTCTGATATTAGTTACCGAAAGGTAGCTCTTGATAGAGAGCGATAGTTTTGAATTTTGATGGTAATGATTTATCTTTTGAGAATAAATACATTATTGCTAATCGGCTAATACCACGTTATCACTATACATGGTGTCAAGCTATCGATGGTATTGTGTCAAATAATGAGAGGTTGTGGACCAAATGTTTGGCTCGAAGGCTAAATTTTAACAATTGTTGACTTAAATACAAAACTCACATCTCTCGCCATTCTTCCTCACTCTACACGGATTCATTGGACATCAAACCATCACACCCACTGTCCACTTCCAGTGACCACCATGGCTACCTTTCTTTCATTTGCATTGCACCACCACCATCCACCCATAACCACTACTGTAGTAATCATTAATGTCGTCCACAATAACTGTTGTACCACCACAGCAACCGTTGCAACCACATCCGATGAAAAAGACACACAAACACCCCACCCTCCAGCTTCATGCACCCAACAGACGTGCAACATACACAACGACAAACACGCACCACGGTCGCCCTCCCCTTTGCCCCCACCCCAATCTAACCCCGCCCAACAACACACCCCCTCCCCCCACCACCCTGGCCACCTTACCCCCTTGGCAGTGGTGCCTTTTCCCTCGCCCTCAACTTCTAAATTACACCACTGGTCATCGGCAAACAAAGTAAGCACGTGTGTTGTTGTTGGGTGAACATCCGTAAACTACCCTGTTATTTCACATATTGCTTAGTTGACACGATTTTATTGATATCTAACATCACATAGAATGATGACGTGGTGTTAGATAACCATCACTCAATTTGTTTATGAATGATGTTCAATCTTTCTATGAGATGTCCAATAAAAAAAGTGACTTATATTGAAAACGTAAGTTGACAATCCCTATTATCCAAACGAATTTATGTATTGTTCAATTAGAACATAAGAAAGGGTTGCAATGTAAAATATGAAAGCCTTTTTATGTCTTTTTTCTTTTGGTTTTACACTATGTAATGTTGAATCTTCGTTCATAAAAGCTCGGGTTGGCTAGCGTACGTAGAAGTTATAAATTTGTTGCGAATAGTAGCAGGTAACGAAACAACGGTGCTAACAAGACATAAGAAAACTCTTCAAGTATTTTCTCTTTGGACGTTAACCCAAGAACCAGCTGGTTACTTGGGCTACTTCCGTCGAGCCGCTGGCCAGCTACTTTTGGTTGTCGTTTTCATCTTTGCCTAAAAGGTAAAACTACATTGATCTCTCTTGGCTTTTGGCTAAATCATACTGAGTATATGCGTTGGCCTCAGTTTCTGATATAACGTTGTCTTGTCTTGCAGCTTTGCTCGTTGGTCGCACAGACTTTTCGGTGTGACATGAAAAATGAATGGGGAGGTATATGTGCAGGGAATGTTAATGGAATAAGGATACATAATTGGTCGACAAGGTTGAAGTTAGTCAACTCATCCCCTCTTTTGGTGTACACAGAGAATTTATCCTTCTAGTGGGGACTGGGGAACTCATCCTCTCTTCAATGTTGCCTCAGTACTAGGAGTGATATTTTGCACGATAAGTGAAGGTTTCTGCTATGGGAAGCCTTACTTTTCTCTTGAATGAGTGGGGCACCCTCTTGTCCTCCTATTTAGTTGCCTCCGGTTTGTGTTCATGATAATTTGAAGGACTGAAGTTAATCTATGAATGGAGTCATGTATACGTGGTCGGGTGTATGTCTTCTGCAAATGTTATCATGTGCATGTGATGGTGTGTACAAAACTGCTTCGAAGCGGATCAAATTGAGCACAACCATTATTCAGGAGTCAAATCTGATCCCACTCGGTGAACAACCCTTTGTATAAAAATGTTTTTTTTTTCCAGACCATTAGTCTCAACTCTCAACTATTAAGACCGTTATAATTAGATGAGGGGGACTGATGCGAGAAATATGGTCATTTTCAATAAATGCAAGAGCCTTTTTATTGGTCTCAATTTTACAATATCTTCTACCTCTTTAGGGCCGTCCTGATGGATTCGTTTTATAGTCTTATAAAAGGGAAAAGGAGAAGGAAAAAAAAAATATACACTGTGATATCTTCTCCACCGTTGACATGTCCATCATATCATGCATGCTACACCTCAGTACCTAAAAATCAAATTTCAGATATAGTTATGGAGCTTTGGAATGCACTATTGAAGTAAGATTTTGATCATGTCCTACACCTGACTCTCTCGTGTTAATGCATGTGAACGTGTGGAGAATGTTTGGCATGTGCATTTTCTTGTAAGACACTATTTCTCAGGACATAATAAAAAGACAGGATCTCTTCCAGAAGTAACAGATTTTAAGGAGCCACCAATTTTGTTCTTTTCTTTTCTAACTGCGCATGCTAATACTGCATAAGAGTAGATTTTTATTTTTTTTCCCCTTTATAATTCTTCTTTACAGTTGTAGCAAACGGCATGAAAGATAGTCTCATTTAAAAACTTTTAATGACAAATAAAAAGTGAAATGTTACCAGAAAAAAAAAAAAAAATTCTCCCTTAACCACCTCCATCAGAAGTTTATCTTGGACTGCTTCTTCAAGACCAGTCTCATTACCACCAGCATTGATCTTCGGAACAAAATGTACATCACAAACAACAAGGCACAATAACAGCAGTCTAAAAGCACAACTAGGCACAACCCCCTTATCTCCTCTAACCTTTACCATCACCACTGGGTTCCTCCGATGTGGGGTGACATAGTAACGTTAGTTTTTCATGATTTATTGTTTTGAGTTGTGATTTTATTTAATTTTCTAGGATGTGGCTGTTCTTTTGGTCGTCGGCGATGGGTAGCTCTGACGGTTGGGGCTGGTTATTTGTGCTGACAGTCGATACGAAGGTAAATGTAATTTGAAGGATAATGCAGTCGAGGATTGGTACAACCGCTAGTTAATGGTGGTAAGTGGTTGTGGGTGATGCTGTCACAGATTTTGTAATGGGTTGTGGGTTGGTTTCAAGGCTGTGGTGGTGTTAGGTTGGTTTCAAGGCTGCGGTGGGTGTGGTGTTGTTAGGTTGGTGAGGCTATTCCAATGGGTTTTTCTTCCATGATTAGTTCCCCCTACCCCCTATGCCAAACAGGTTTGCTCGGGGAGGATGTTGCTGCGCAGAGTTAGCTTTGTTAGGTTTCAGTTGGTTGGGTATTGCTCGGCGAGTGTATGGTGATATGGCATCGGCATATCTGGTGGTAGCGTAGTAGGGCTGCTTGTAGGGATGGTGGTTTGTTAGCAGTGTTATCGGTGGCTATTAAGTCTGGTGGCGGTCAACGATGGGATGCTGGACGGCTAGTGCTAGAAAGTTTTGATTCGGCAAAAGGTGATAGACGGAGGGCGGTGGTCAAGGAGCGACCGTGGGGCTTTGTAGATCTACTGCTAGTGGTGCCGCTTTACACGATGCCACTTGGCGTGGCAGCCTAGGGACACATTTCTTGGTGTTGGACACGTGTCCATGTGCTGGAAATGGGCAATGGGCAAGTGTTGGCTATTGGTCCGCTTTGTTTAGAGGTGTCAAATGGGCTGGGCAGCCCACGGGCTGGCCCAACCTGGCCCCCTTTCTGGCCCGGCCTTTTAGGGCTTAGGGCCTGGGCCTGGGCCAGGCCTGCATTTCCCAAAAAAAAGCCCTGGCCCGGCCCGGGCTTGGCCCTGCCGAGGTTTGGCCCGGCCCGGGTCTGGCCCGGTTCTGCCTGAGAAACCTTTTGTCCATCCAACGGCGAAGGCTCCTGCTCATACCTTAGTAAAGGCTCCTGCTCATGCCCCAGTGAAGGCTCCAGCCCATGCACCAAAGAAACCTTTTGTCCATCCACCAGTGAAGACTCCTGTTAAATGATGTATGCACATTTTGTGCTGAGTCTTTTTCCCTTATTCATTTTTATTATTCTAAACTTATCCACATAATATCTTTTTGTAGGTTACATCCATTGCAGAGAAAACTGACCCAGAGGTAACTTGAGCATTAACTTTTCATTTAAGGAAGAATTATCCCTTTGATCTAGTATCTTATGTATGCTTCTATCCTAAATATACATTTGTCCATAATGATATTGCGCTCGACTTTTATATGCATGGAGGTTTACAAAGTTATCATGTGATTGCACGACTGCATTTAACAATGTGTCACCTATACGTGAGTCTTACCAGGAAAATATGAGTTAGCACTATACATCTAACACTACCATAGACCTAGTAATGACAGAAGTCTTGTGCACTAGGCCAGTTAGCACTATACATCTAACAGTCTCATAGACCTAGTAATAATAGAAGTCTTGTGCACTGGGCCGTCATTTTCTTTTTTAGGCAGGAGTTATCAACTAAATTGATTGATTGCTCAACTTCGTTTCTTTGTTCTTCTTGTAGCACACCAAATCCTTACTTAAGGCTCCTGTACATGCCCCTTCGAAGGCTTCTACTCATCCACCAGAGAGTTCTCATGTCCATGCCCCTGCAAAGGTTCCTTGCCATGCACCAGAAAAGTCTCATGTCTACCCCCCCAAGAAGGCTCCTGTCCATGTACCAGAACATTCTCATGTTTGTCCACCATCGAAGGCACCTGCACATTTTAAAAACCCTTACCTTGAATAACAAGAAAATGCCAAAAAAAAAAAATTGGGCTCGGGCCCGGCCCAAGCCCGGCCCTAAATGTTGGGCCTAGGGCCTGGGCTTGGACCGAGCCCAGATATCTCCAGAATCAGGCCGGCCCGTTTTGCAGCCCCCTTGGCCCGGGCCCGGCCCGATTTGCTGGGAGCCCGTTGGGCTTGTGCTGGGCCGGCCCAAGCCCGGCCCATTTGACACCTCTAGCTTTGTTGCCTAGGCATGGCGGCTTTTTTCTTGGTTTGTTCTTATCCAATTCTGCAGGTGAAAAAAAGGAAAAAATAAAAATAAGAATTGTTAATGCTCTTGTTATCTTCTGTGGTTGTTGGCTTTGATAGTGTATAATTTACTTGTTGCTTGCTTTTTGTTGGTTAATGTTATGTTATCTCGTGATGTCTACCGGATGGAATTTTGTTTCGTTGGCTTTATGGCATCATCTAACTTGACGGTTTTGCATACGAGGATGTAGCCTATGGGCCGAAAGTCCAACTCTTTGGTCTTGATCTTGGTCTTGATCTTGATGGCCTCTTTTGTCGACGGGGCTGCCAAAAATTCTGTCAACTAAAGTTGCATTTAAGTTAAAGGCTAACCAGTGACCCCAAAAAAAAGAAAAGAAAGAAACAGAACATCTCAATGGAATATGGGGGCTATTAATGACTCAAAAGGTTTCACAAAGCAAGTCTATGGTCCCCTCCACCAGCTTATGAGTGCACCATTGATCAGTTATATCCTGAGCCAATGATGAGATGAGATAGAATCTAAAGGTAAATTATGTGCCCATCTTGTAGGCTCATGTCATTACGCTTTACACCTAAAAGTAGAATAAATAAAGTGCAGATTGTCAAACATAATGGCATTATGCTTTCCATATTGCTCGATGATGACTACTAGTTAGCTTTGGTTAAAAGACGATTTATGTACTACTTTTCCAATTATGCCTGCTTTACAAATATGTTTCCTTTGCATAAATACCCAAAAGAAACAAAAGCACAAGGAAGTATGGGTTTTTTCCATTTTTCTTGGACCTAAGAATTAATAGGTTCTTGATCAAAAAGTGAAAAGCACACAAAGAAAAAGGGATTAAAAGTTTTCCATTCCTTCTGCTTTCTCTTTTCAATAAGCTAATTTTGCTTAAACGCATGAGATGCAACACTGTGGGACTTGCATGTGTTGAGCAATTAAATCAATTTTTTTGTTCACCGATCATATGTCGGCGTCAAGAAATAACACTTGAGCTTAATTTTACTTTGTCTCTAAAACAAAATATAAAGTTCAAAATTGTTCAACTGAGCACAACTTTCTAGTTTTCTTATTACTTATATTCAAGACAAAACAAGAGAGACTACGGGTGGGGATAGAACAATGAATAATTTAATTAGATTGGCTGTGTGAGTAGTTGTCTATATACCTCGAATGAGTCCCGTTATATAGGCATATGTATCAAAACCCTAATATTAGGAGTGCTGCTAGGCTTGTGCCTTGTCCTGGGGGGGCATGGTTTTTCAAAAAATTGTCATTACAAATTGTTGATAGCCGATTTGTAATGGTTTCTGAGGTTGGCATTACGGATACACACCATTATAACTTGGTGTTCAATAATCACGCAGTCATATCGCCGTTACGGTATCGTTACGGGCCATAAAGCCAATATTTTTCATTACTTACCGTTACGGCCGCTGTGACCTGTTGGAAATCATTTCCAAAAATGCAATATCTATGCAAGCTCACATAAAATTGTTAATTAAATAAAAGCATAAGAACATGTTTACCTCTTAGTTGTGAGTGTGAGAAACACATTTACCTTAATCCTCTTAAAAATGCGGTGTTGTTCTTACCATGCGAGGTGCCATTTTAACACCTTAAAACCCTTGAAAGATATATTTAATTTGTTTTACGCACTGGTGTTGTTGAGAGATATGTGGTTGAGCTTTATATTATGCGTGTGTGTGTGTGTGTGTGTAGGCTTCATATTTTGGAGTTTGGACTTTGCTTAATTTTTTAGTTACACCATTTAGCTATCGGGCTTTAATTTGGTTTTGTTTGCCCAAAATGTGCATTATTAATTTAGTACATTAGTTTAGACTTTAGATTTAGGCTTCGTTTGACAAATTTTTTTTTTTGGTTTTCAGTTTTTAAAGAGCAGCTTAATTTTATTT
This sequence comes from Escallonia herrerae, assembly GCA_033070095.1. Lineage (NCBI taxonomy): Eukaryota > Viridiplantae > Streptophyta > Magnoliopsida > Escalloniales > Escalloniaceae > Escallonia > Escallonia herrerae. The sequence continues at coordinate 140,110 of JAVXUP010000718.1, forward strand.
TTTTTATAAAAACAAGTGGGTGTTTGATAACCCCTTTTTTTTTAGGTTTTTTTTTTTGGTGTTTGGTAACCCTTTTTATTTTGATTTTTTTTTTGGTGGTTTGCGGTGGCGGTGGTGGGGCGTAGCGGTGGTCGACGGTGGTGGTGGTGGCCGACGGCCGGAGGTGGCTGCCGGCAGTCACCGGCGGTGGTGGCCGGCGGCCGGAGGTAGCTACCGGCAGTCTCCGGCGGTGGTCGCCGGCGGCCGGAGGTGGCTGCCGGCAGTCACCGGCGGTGGTCGCCGGCGGCCGGAGGTGGCTGCCGGCAGTCTCCGGCGGTGGTCGCCGGCGGCAGGAGGTGGCTGCCGACAGTCTCCGGCGGTGGCTGCCGGCGGCCGGAGGTGGCTGCCGGTGGTCGCCGGCTGCCGGAGGTGGCTGCCGACAGTCTCCGGCGGTGGCTGCCGGCGGCCGGAGGTGGTTGTCGGCAGTCTCCGGCGGTGGTCGCCGGCGGCCGGAGGTGGCTGCCGGCGGCCGGCAGTCTCCGGCGGTGGTCGCCTGAGGTGGCTGCCGGCAGTGGGAGGGTGGTGGTGGTGGTCGAAAAAAAAAACCAAAAGTGAAAAAAAAAATCAGTTTTTGGAGTTTTTTTTTTACTCTGCAGTTTAAAAACTGGTTTTTTAAATTGAAAAAAAAATGGTTACCAAACGGGTTTTTTTTTGGTTTTTAAAACGCCAATTATATGTGGAAAAAAAGTACATGTTTAGACTTTAGATTTAGGCTTTTGTTTGGTTTGGTGTGGTTTAATGCTAAATATGGGCTACAACTGGAGCTCGGTTTCAGACTTTTAAAGAATGATGACTTAAGGTCACAGATTTTCGCTTTGAATTTTAAGCATTTGCAAACATTTAAAAATGTTTACGATCACGGTGATCGATTCCCGTTACGTAACCTCCGATACGCTCTTTTGCATTACACCGGACCGCGACCGGTAGAAATTTCCATTCCTGCAATTTAAAACCATACTTGGAGATCAAGTTAAAGTTCGTATGAAACCTAACTGACAGATAAGGTAATTACAATTCCTAAAGTTGACAAAATTTAACTCAAGAACAACACGTGTCATTCAATAATAGAATAATATTATAATTTTAACTATATCAGAAACTATACAATATTCTTATCGAGAACCATACAACAAGATATTCATATGGAGAAAAACTTCCACTTGTACAAGATAGCTAAAATCGGAATGTATGTATATCCTTGTGACGTGAAGCAGTTGATTTGTCTCACTCAGAGCTTGACTGAAGCAACTCATCACATATATAAATAGACGTGTTTAATGGAGGTTACGTGAGAAATGAAGATGAATGACAAAAGGTAAAGCGACTTCTGGCTTGTAATTAGTTATCGGGTCGCTGGCTACAAGCACACCAAACACCTGCCCCCCACAAGCTCTTGTCCAACCACCCTTTTACATTCCTGCTCCCAACCCAAACCACTTCGTCTTTCAATCGCAATTAAGCATTCAATTAGTATAAGATGACAAAAAGTTTGTTTAAACTAGTCGAATGCCCACTAATATGCATAATTGGAGGATATGTAGCTTTGGAATTCCAATAAATTCCTTTTATTGAGCGGATAAATTTGATTTAATTAGAATATATTACGCTGCAGGTCTTAAAATTTTGTAGCAAGTGATATGTCAGCGACATCAAAATAGAAAACTTAAGTTGTTTGAACAATGCATTAATGAGTACGGTTGGGGCTTAAAATAGTGTCAAATCAACCTTGTATGAAACGCACATACGCATGATTTAAGATTGAACTTTTGGCATAAAACCTTTGATCATTGAACAAAAAAAATCACTAGGCCTATTAGTTTTTAACTCTGTGTTAAAACATTATCGATTATTGGCAAAATAAAAGGCACCTTATATAGTACTGTACGTATTATAACTTGCTCTCGAGCGAAGAGTGACGGAACTTTTTTTTCCACATAAAAGTAAAAACTGAACACAAGAGCAACGTATGAAAATAGAAATGAGACCATAGAAGGCATTGGAAACACGCATATAGAGTAGGAGGATGCCAATATGCTTGTCAAATATAGTTGAGTTCTCCTAATCATGTATTGGTGGCAGTTTTTAGTCATATTCATATATTTGCCAATTCCCATTGCTTCAACCATTTCTTTGATTAGGGGCGACATCATTATATCATACACCCCTCCCCCTCTCATTTCTCTCAGGAACTTTCAAAAACCATTCGCAAAGCCCCTCCCTCTCTTTCAAACACACACAAAGATGAAGAACAATATCAATAACACCAACAACAACACAAAGCTGATCCTTCTTCACCCATACATCCAGAAACAAGGCAGCTCCAACCGGCTATGGCTCCTTGCCTGCTTTTCCCTTATCACGGTCGCCTTCCTCCTGACCCTAATTTACACCAGAGAATCCACCTCCACCCACACAAGCACCACGGTCACCTCCTACGCTGCCGTTGCCACAAATCCTCCACTGTCGAAAACAGTGATCAAAGCCCTTGTTCATTACGCTTCCAACTCCAACAACACGGACCGCATGTCCTACACCGACATCAAACAAATCTCTGACGTCCTCCGGCAATGCAATTCCCCTTGTAACTTCCTGGTTTTCGGCCTGACACCCGAAACCCTCCTGTGGAAAGCCCTAAACCACAACGGCCGTACCGTTTTCATTGACGAAAACCGGTACTACGCCGCCTACATGGAAGAAAAGTTCCCTGAAATCGAAGCCTATGACGTGCAGTACACGACCAAAATCAGCGAGCTGAATGAGCTGCTAGGAACCGTGAGGGAACAGGTACACAACGAATGCCGGCCGGTGCAGAACCTGCTGTTTTCTGATTGTAAGCTTGGGCTGAATGACCTGCCTAACCAGTTGTATGAGCTGGAATGGGATGTTATTTTGGTTGATGGGCCCAGAGGGTACTGGCCCGAGGGGCCGGGGCGGATGGCCGCGGTGTTCACCGCCGGCGTGCTGGCCAGGAGCAAGAAGGGCGGGAATCATAAGACGCATGTCTTCGTGCATGATTTCAATCGGGAGGTGGAGAAAGTTTCGAGTGATGAGTTCTTGTGCAAGGAGAATCTGGTGAAGTCTAAGGACTTGCTTGGGCATTTTGTGCTGGGGAAAATGGATGCAAATAGTGTTCAGTTCTGTCGCAACCATACCTCATCATCCTGATATGAATCTGCTTACGTTTTCCAGTATTTTCACATTCCCTGTCATGAGAAGAGGTACATTTGGTTATTTATGATGGATTTGGAAATTTCTGACCTTTTCGTTTAGGGGTGGGGAGACACGTAAGAAATAATTTTTTGGCAGTGGCAAGGATGTAATTCCTATTCCTAATTGAATGAAAAGTAATTGTTTGTTATTTAAGTGCCTCTTGAAAAGTAAACTTTGTTTATTACCCGGTCAATCTCCGAGGTGCTTTGAAACGTATATAAATCTAACAATAAAGAGGACATAGAAAGAAAAATTAGTTTTTCCATAAAATTGAAAACCCGAGGAAGAGGGAGCTCTGAAAATGCAATAATGATGTTGGCAGCTTGATGGTTGAGTTCTTTTTTGTTTGTTGGTCCGATATTTGGATGGACACGTAACAGGGATGAAGAAGAAGTCTTAGATATAGTGAGGTGGAGCTATTTATAAAATCTCGAGAAGTTTTCGACATGAACTTAGTTAATTTTTTTAAGTCGAAGTTAGTAAATTGTGAAGGTGTATAGCTAAATTTTTTTTTAAAAAAAAACTTCACTATAAGGGTGTTATACGATGCCGCTTATTTGTTTATGGTTTTACTATAAAATTTGTTGGTTAATGGATAAAACTTTGCTAATCGACACGGTCAATATAGATGGTGACAATGGGAGTTGAGTAACAAGCTTCGAGCTAAACTCTCTCCACATCGATCCCATAAACATTGAAATTAATTTTCATTTTGTTCTTGAAAAAGTTGACAGCGATGATATTATCATTCGTTAAGTGTCGACTTCTGATAACGTCTTTACGAAAGGCTTGTCTAGTGTAAAGTTTCATCAGTTGAAGGTAGGAGCGGATCCAGAAAGTCAACTCGTGGGGGGCCAAAAAGGCATATAAAAAAATTAATAACTAATATAAAAGAATTAAGAAAGTTCGACTTCACATAAAACATTAAAAATAAAAAATATTAAAATTAGAAATAATTCATTAAGGTTTCACAAAACAAGAAAACATAAAAAAAAATAACTCTATACATCGATAATCAAAGTGAAACTCAATATTTTCTTTTATTACGCCGCCTACATGAAAGAAAAGTTTCCTAAAATCGAAGCCTATGACATGCAATACACGACCAAAATTAGCGAGTTAAGTGAGCCGCTAGGAACTGTAAGGGAACGGGTACGCAACAACGAATGCCGACAGGTGCAGAACCTGATGTGTTCTGATTGTAAGCATGGGATGAATGACCTGCCTAACCAGTTGTATGAGCTGGAATGGGATGTCATTTTGGTTGATGGGCCCAGAGGGTATTGGCCCGAGGGGCCGGGGGGCGGAGGGCGGCGGTGTTCACCGCCGGCATGTTGGCCAGAAGTAAGAAGGGCGGGAATCATAAGACGCATGTCTTCGTGCATGATTTCAATCGGGAGGTGGAGGAAGTTTCGAATAATGAGCTCTTGTGCAAGGAGAACTTGGTGAAGTCTAAGGACTTGCTTGGGCATTTTGTGCTGGGGATAATGGATGCAAATAGTGTTCAGTTCTGTCGCAACCAGACCTCATCATCCTGATCAGAATCTGCATACCTTTTTCAATATTTTCACATTCCATGTTATGAGAAGAGGTACATTTGGTTATTTATGATGGATTTGAAAATTTTTGACCTTTTCATTTAGAGGTGGGGGGACATATAAGAAATAATTTTTGGCAGTCACAAGGATGTAATTCCACTTGAATGAAAAGTAACTGTTTGTTATTTAAGTGTCTCTTGCCAAGTAAATTTTGTTTAATACCTGGTCAATCTCCAAGGTACTTTCAAACCTATACAAATCTAACAATAAAGAGGGCATAAAAAGAAAATTTAGTTTTTCATAAAATTGAAAACCCGGGGAGGAGGGAGCTATGAAAATGCAATAATAATGTTGATGGTTGGATGGTTGAGTTCTTTTTTGTTCGTTGGTCGGATATTTGGATATGATGGAGTAGTTTGAATAACAGGGATGAAGAAGAAGTTTTAAATACATTGGGGTGGAGCTATTTATTAAATGTCGAGAAGTTTTCAACATGACCTTAGTTAATTTTTTTTAATTTGAAGTTAGTAAATTGTGAAGGTGTATAGCTAAAAAAAAACACTCACTATAAGGGTGTTATACGATGCCTCTTCTTTGAAAACCGTTTTACTATAAAATTTGTTGGATCATGGATGAAACTTTGCTAATCGACACGACCAATATAGATGGTGACAATGGGAATTGGATAACAAGCTTCGAGCTGAAATCTTTCCACATCGATACCATATTTTGTTTTGTTTATTTGCTATAATCACATAAAATGGCACTACAAAGTACAAATAAAAAGAAAACAACGTGTAGTGGAAAAGTAAAGAACATAAAACAATGATGTGTTCAAAAGGAATAGAAGTTAAAATTGCAAGCAGAGGAAAAAAAAATAAGTTTTATTCAGGGAATTAGTCGGTTTTTTGAGCTTTAAAGACCCCCTTAGGGGAAAAGACAGGAAAAAAACTTAGGGTGTGTTTAATAACAAAATTAAGCACTTAAAAGTAATTTCTTCTAAAACGCAACCATCTTTACATAGTGATCTTTTGGATGATCCGGTTGTTTAATGTGGTGTCATTGGGGCCCTTCGATATTTGACAATGATCCGCTTGATATTGCTTACTCAATTAGCATTGTTAGTCTGTCCTCATACTACTCATTTGCAAGCGGTCAAGAGAATTTTTTGTTATTCGAAAGGCACTTCGACTCGCTGTCTTCTCTAGCACCTATCTCTTGAATGTCTCTTATTGCTAACGTTGATGCTGATTGCGTCTAGAGTCGTGCCAGTTGCTAATCTACTTCCTGTTATGCCCTAAATTTTCGGTTCTAATGTTCTCTCATGGCATGCTAATAAGCTATCCATTACTTCCTGGTCCAATGTTGAATCTGAGGATCGCTCTGTTACCTATGCTGTCGTTGAATCGCTTCTTTGTGATCTTCATGTTTTCCTCCCACCACTCGTTATTGTGTATTTTTTGACCTGTTAGTGCTACATGCCTTACTAAACATGGATCTTTTCATGCTTGCACCAAACATATTGAAATTAATTTTCATTTTATTCATGAAAAAGCTGACAACAATGATATTATTGTTCATTAAGTGTCAACTCGGGACCAGCTTGCTAACGTCTTTACGAAACGCTTGCCTACTATAAAGTTTCATCAGTTGAAGGCCAATCTCTTCGTTGTTTCACCCCACTCAAGTTGAGGGAGAGTATTAGTGTATATCATATGTCCTAGAGTGCTCAAATCTCAATTGTAATTTCCCTTTCATGGTATTTATGTACTTTCATATAGTTTTTAGACATATAAAATATATGAGTCATACCCTAATTAGGGTTTATAAATTCAGATATGTGGTAGGTTGTACTTGTAATGGATCGAGCTGGAAGGTGGTGCCACAAATATCTTTGTGGCCGGCACTTACAAGCTAATTACGTATAATGATAGTCCAAAAAACTAATTACTTGCAAGGTGTGTAGTAGAACATCCGGTGTTTGTAAGCATTGTGTCCTCTTTAATGCATAGGATACTTTTATGATCGTGCGAAAAATTTAGTTTCGCTTGACGCGCAAGCTGATCAGAGGATATCCATACTGTAAAAAAAGAAGAAATGGTAAGATTATCTTGCTATTTTTTCATCTTGAGCACACTTTTTTTTATTTTTTTATCGTGGCAAAGAATATTTATCAGGTACGTCTTTGAGAACAACAGGCAAGGCCCAAAATTTAGAGCCTCCAAGCTCCCAAATAAAGATGTGAGGTTGTTGATTTGAAATGCCTGTATATTTTAAAAGGGAGCTGATCTGTTGACCGAGCAGACAACTTGGGTTAAGTTGCTGCAGGATCTGTAGACAATCCAAATTTTTTTATATGTTTTTTTAATTCCATCTACTACATTATGTAGCGGACGATTTTTTGACGAAAATACAATAAGTCCTCTATATAGTAGTGTCGAAGAGGTTGAAAAAGTTGAATGAGACATAGCCAAAGGAAGGCCTCCAGCTTGAGAGAGTCACATCCTGTATAATACACACCCGCTACATTATGTAGCGGATGATGGATGCCGACAATTTTGCCCATCATCTCCTTTCCACTTTCTTTTGACTATGTTCTATTGCCATCTATCCATCACCAATCCATCAAAGCCAACCACCGATCTACCATAGCATAATTGAAGGCAATACCAGCAGCCATCTACATTATGTAGCGGATGATGGATGCCGACAATTTTGCCCATCATCTCCTTTCCACTTTCTTTTGACTATGTTCTATTGCCATCTATCCATCACCAATCCATCAAAGCCAACCACCGATCTACCATAGCATAATTGAAGGCAATACCAGCAGCCATCACGACATATTAACATCTTTCAAAAAAAATATACGAAGTATGTAAAGAAACAATCTATTACACAAAATCAAATATCTCCATTAAACTCAAACTCAGTCCATTGAAACTTAATAATATTTACCCATGTCAATTACACCAATGGAAACAAAAAAAAGATGAAATAATATTGAACTAATCTGACTATAAAAGGACAGTGTGGCTTCCAAGCGGTGCTGTCTGCAAGCAGTGCCGGTGTCAGTGTCGTCCAGCATCCATCGACCGCACCTTCAGCATTGTTGCACCACCACTAAACCTGATTAAATTAAAAACGAAAAAAGGAGAAGCAGGTCGAATATCATCCTTGGTTAATGCGGCGATGGTGCGTGATGACAACGGTGGTATAATCGTGCTTTGGTGGTGTCATTAGGCGGAGTCGTTGCCTCGAAGGTTGCTGGTTCAAGGGCTCAAAACGAAGAAGCACAGTGAAAGTGAGGAGAAAGAGAGGAGAAATCAGAGTTGCTTCTTGGAAATGACAAATTGTCTGTTTATTTTCTGAAATATCATCTGCTACATTATGTAGCGGACGATATTTTAGAAAATACAACACCTTGACTTGGAGATTGAGGGGTATAAAATTGTTTGTTACATAATATAGCAGACGGACTTAAAAAAAAGTAAAAAAAAAATAGACCGTCCACAGACCGCACAGGCAACTTAGCCCAAGTTACTCGCATGGTCAACGGATCAGTTCCCATTTTAAAATGTATAACTATATTTTAAAAATACAGCAGCAACAAAACTTCAAAAAGAACAGATGCACCGCATTCTCCGTGGAGGCCAAATTGTAGTAATGGTTTAGATCAGAAAGTCACTCAAAAAGTAGATTCCAGACGAGGCAGCAGTGACAATTTTGAAAGAATTATGCACCATAATGGCATAATGTTAGCAAATAAATTTTAGAAAATAACTTTTGGAACAAAAGTGAATCTTTTTCATTGCTCCGTATGCTCACACTTTTTTTTAACCAATTTCACACCATGTTGTGGTTAAAGAGTGAAAAATTAATGGTAATGTTTTTTAGCAACCAAAAATTATCAGAAACAAAAACGTATATGAATCTAATCCCCACCAAATTGGTGACAGTAATTTTTTTTAATCTTTTTTTTTAACTTTTAGCGAGAAAAATAGATTATTTTCGTTCTTAAAGAGAAAAACCGGGCTCTGTAGTCGTTGCAGCCATTCGCCAGGTAAAACCAAAGAGAGAAGAGCGCTCCAGCTGCAATGGCCACCGCCTTCAAATCCATCCCACTCATAGGTACTTAAATTCTACTAAACCCAAAACCCTAGAGTCCCGCTCTCTCCCATCCCCCTAATTCCAATATATGCAGATTCGTAGGTAAACACACGAAGTGATTGTGCCCAATTCCCTGCAAGATTCCAAGGCAGGCTGCAATAACGCCACTTTTGTCAGTTTATGGTGTTTGTGATCGAAATTTGATTGAACATTCACCTTCAGAATAATTTTGAAAAAATGAACTACCATCACTTGATCTTGTGTTACGGTCTCTTCTCCGTTTTGGATCCGGTCGATGAGAATTTGATGCTTGTATATCTAGTATAGTAATCGAGCCAATAAACATGAAATTATTGTCGAACAGTATTTGGAAGTCACAGGACTACTGTTTGGCGAGTCGAGGCAGGGTGAAAACAACGATTCAAATTAATGTTTTGCATGTTAAACTTCATCCTAGAAATCCGAAAAGAGTCGAAGCGGGCAATAGTTGTGAAGGGGAGGAGTATCCGGTTTTCGTAATACCAAATTGTGTCTTCAATTAACTTGTGAAGTAAATGGAGTATACAAGTTCTAAACACTAGATTCCTGTTTATTATTGGGGATTCTTGTAGTTGACAAATACATGATCTTACAGTTTAAGGTGAAGTAATGAGAGAAAAGAATATCTGGGCGGGTTGCTGCTTAATTATCAAGTCTAATCCAGGTCTATTTAGAGAAACTTGGCATTGGGAAAACCGATTGCGTTAAATTCCTGATGTTTAGTTTCTTTTACTGGGGCAGATATCAGTCCTCTTTTGGCCAAGTGGAATGATCCAAAAACATGGCTGAGGACAAAGGTGTTGCCGAAGTCGTTAGACAACCTGATCAGGCCTGTAGAGAAGCTGGATTCTTTTACGTGGTAATTACCTATTTTTCATGCGTTGTATCTCTTCTTCATACTTTCATTTCGCTCAGACATGTATTGCTTCTTGTATATGTGGAGGGAAACCTATGAAGCTGTTTGCAATACATATGAATGTTCAGATTCGACCCTTCTGGATAATGCGATCGAAGGCTTTGTACGAGTATCGAACTAGTATCTTTATTCTAAGGCCTATCTCCTGATGCTTCACCGGGCAGTAGAGACGGTGCTCTAAAACAAGAAAACTTAGAAGTTGCAATAGTAAATTATTTAGCTCAGAACAGTTGTCGAAGCATCCTGACTTCTTTCTCATTTTCCCTTACTCTCACTAGAGTCATTTATCTGGAGATACGAGGAAAAGAGGGAACAACATGTCTGATCTTAATTTCTACGCCATCCTTTTCTTCTTATTGTCAATATGTATCAGTGGTTGCATATATTTTTCTCATTTTCTGTCTGAGAAGAAAATAATATGACTTTGCTGGATGTCATGCAATCATTTTCAAAGAGGTACTAGGTGAAAGCTGTTTGGGAGATTTTATGTGCACACCTGTATGGTTTACAGTATTTGGGGTCAATCTTTTTTTCTGACAGTGATTCTTCTCTATAGAGAAGAAAACAAAAATGTTATAGGGACTTTTAGTAATAGATTTATTTGGATGAATACTTTTTTTTTGGTGCTATTTGTTACCGTTGTTTATCAGATATTTTTGAATATCTCTTCGGCATCTTTTTCTATCCGCCAATGCATTGTAATTAAACAGAAGGGCCATGGTATTCCTGATTCCCTTGTCAAAGAGGTAAGGAGCATGGCTCATAAATTTTTTGATCTACCTTATGAGGAAAAGACCAAGATCAAATTGTCTGCAACTACTGGATACAGGTGCGCTTTCAGATTACAGTTTTACGTTTGCACCTTCCAAATAATAATCATATCACCACTATCTAACTATTAATTAGCATTGCAAATGCAGGGGATATCAGCGGGTTGGTGAAAATATAACCAAGGGCATACCTGATATGCATGAAGCTATTGATGTATGTTTCTAGTGCTCATGCTGCCACTGTGAGATTTAAGCATGACATGATTTGTAGTACAAGCTGATGGGTATGTGTATATGCAAGAACAAGTTAGAAACAAAAATGAAGTGGGGTGATCTCCAGGCAATTTTGGATAGGAGATAACTCATAGGACCAGCTGCATTAAAAGCTGGACCATATGGCAACAATAACTAGAAATGGGGTTTGCCTCCCCTAAAGAGCTAGTCAATTAGGTGGTCTTTATATTATAGACACACACTTAAGAGAGCAATAGAAGCTTCTCAATCCCTCAATGTAGGATTGGGTCATGATGAACTTCCGAAGCTTGCATTCAGTCAATGCAGGAACATGGATCCACTCTACTCCTGCTAAGCCTCCCTGTGAAATCGACTTATCCACCTTATTTGCCTGCTCCATACATCTACGCACGTAGTAGATAATGAGCACCATGTGCAAGGACCGAGGCAGATCAAATGCCAGTGTGTGTGTGTGTGTGTTTGGATGACGTATTTCAAATAGGGATTTCAGTTTGGCAAGGCATTTGAAAATTTCTTGTATGGAATCCAGTGTTTGGGATGTGTATTGCTATCCCATCCTGGCTATGAGCACTTGGACCTCTACTATACCGTCTGGCAACCCCGGTCAGCCTGCCCCCGGCTGGCCGGATGCACTGGTCAACCTGCTTGCCTCGGTCAGCTGCCCTGGCCCGCACATCTGGGCCGCCGCATCTGTGCATCAACTCCACGACGCCTGTCGTCCGCGCTCGCGCGCCGATTATGAGTTGCCCTTCGCCCGACTCTACGATGCCCATCGTCCGCGCGCTGTTTCAGTGTCACTTGCCCCCGGCACCACACACACTCTGCAACGCCCATGCACCGCTCTGCTAATACAGTCGCGCCCCCCGACTCTCTGTCCCATTACCACACCCCTTTGCATTGTTCCACCGTTTCACCACACCATGCGCACCTTGCCTTGGTCGTGGAACATGCTTCGACCCACTCTCCAGAGTGTGTAGCATCTTGCGGGGATAGGCGACTCTTCCGGGACAGTATCTGTGCCAGGGAGCTCCAAGTGCTCTGGCATGAAGCTCTCCTTCCGCTAGGTAGACGGCTCCTCTGGGATGGTTCCTTGGCTCGTTGGGTAGGCGACTCCTTTGCGACACTGTCTTGGCACGCTCTGAGTGCTCTAGTACAAGGACTCACCCACGGGGATAGGCGACTCCTCCGGGACACTATCTCTGTCAGGGAGCTCTAAGTGCTCCAACATGACGTCTCTCCTTCCGTCAGGTAGACGGCTCCTCCGGGATGCTACCTCGGCTCGTCAAGTAGACAACTCCTCTGGGACACTACCTCGGCAGGCTCTGAATGGTCCAGCACAAGTACTCACCTGAGGGAATAAGCGACTCCTCCAGTACTATTTCCGCCAGAGAGCTTTAACTCCCATTCTGCCAGTCAAACGGCTCCTCCGGGATGCTGCCTCGGCTCGTCGGGTAGGCGACTCCTCCGGGACGTTACCTTGGCGCGTTGCGAGTGCTCTAGCACAAGGACTCACCCGCAGAATAGGCGATTCCTCCAGGACACTATCTCTGCCTGGGTGTCGTGTGACTAGCCTACGTCACTCCGAGAAGAGAGCATGTCTCTGGAGGGCATTGTGCCTAGTTCGCCTGGCAGTTGGGCATCGGGTCTTCCCCACCGCTGACAAGTCCTTGGCGTCTCTCGATGCCCTGTGGGACTCTGCACCGGCTTTGGACTGGTGACTAGATCAAGGTGATTCTTTGGCCACACCAGTACTGTGGGAGCTAGTCTTTCCAGACAGAAAGAGAGGCACTATGTAGGGCAGGCTTGGTGAATATCCGATTCGACAGTCTACGGAGCACCGACACCTATGGACCCTTCTATGAAGTGTCACACTCGGGGAGCACTTCACTTTGGGGTGAAGGGGCGGTGTTGACCCAACCCGGACACAGGACACGGGTATTGGATCCCTGTCGGACTCTTCATCTGCTAGACAGGCATGCCATGACATCTGTTTAGGTTGATAGGAGAGGCACAATATCTGCAGATCTGGTGTTTGAGGGGGGTGGAGATGAAGAAAGAAGATAGATCTGAAGCTTTTTAGAAATGGGAAGTAGATCTGTGCAGGAAGAAGGGGAGAGAGAGATCTGGTGTCTAAGGGAGGTTGAGATGGAAGACAAGATAGATCTGAAGTTTTTCAGAACTGGGAAGCAGATCTGTGCAGGAATAAGGGAGATACACACACACACACACAGAGGGGAGAGAAGGAGAGGAGAGAGGGGACTTTAGTACCTTAGTCCTGAAGACTTTGACATACATCACGTGGGTCTGTAAAGAGTCCATGTGTTCTGATGGGACCACAAGCACTTTTCTTCTCTTATTATCTATTTACATTTTTTTGCACTGCCAAGCTGGTACAAAATGTATATAATTCAAATAAAAAAATCCAGAATTAGAATGTAGATGCAAAACCTTTCATACCTTCAAACATTATGTACTTATCTTGTTTCAAGTATTCACCCCGCGACATCCCTCTCGTAGCACTGTCATCCTTAGGCTCTGTCTGGGAAGCCTTTGGTCTTTGTCCTTACTCTATTCTTGTTGTATCCTGCATCAGCATACTTGGCATCTGACTCGGACTGCATTCCTTGCGGCACCTCCACATCGACTGCGAGCCCACTTTCCTTGGTATCAATGTGTTATTAGGTATTTGCAAATTTCTACGAGGGATTTGAAGGCCGCAAATCCTCAATTGAAATAACTAGTCCAAACTAGTTTTTTGGCAAATGCCCACAGTAAAGTCTTCCTTGTTTTATGGGTGTGGGTTCCCGAAACTTTCTCTAACCATTTTTTTGTTTTCCGAATGTTTTTACAAAAATGTGGCATTGTCTTTGTTTGGTCTTCTTACTATAATACATGTTATTACTAGAAAGAGATTTTAGTTTTAGTCTATGAAGCACGGACACGGGTACTGGTGCGGATACGTGGATACGGCATTTTTGAAAATTTTAGGATATGGGTGCGGCGGAGATACGACAAATTTTATATATATATATATTAACTATGTACACTTAGTATTGAATTTCTAAACAAACCCGGGACCATTTGAATCTTAAGAACGTGCAATAAAAGGAGATATAGTGCAACTTAATTTACCCACTCTACAACAGATAGTTAACACTTAACACAATGCCTGAAAGTGAAAAAAATTAAATTGAAACACATAGACACACGAAAGCACTGAAACTATTAAACATGATTCTAACACATTGAAAGAGGGCAATTAGAGTCCAGTGGTCAACCTCTCCACTTGCAGTTCTAAGGGCATAATCAATTTGTTGATTTCTTTCTGCCATTGAGGCAGTTGAAGTTTATATTTTGTTTTGGGAGTCCAGGCGCACCAGATTGGAAGGAAAGCACTATTGATGGAGAAATCATAGGGAAGAATCAAAGGGAGTAGATTGCGACAGGTAGGGAGAAAGCCTATTGGAAAGGAAACTTAATCAGAGAACTTACGGGGTCGCCGCTGATCTGCGGTGGTCGCCGGTAGTCTCCGATGGTCGCCAGTGGTCTGCAATGGTCATCGCTGCTCTCTCTCTCTCTCTCCCTCTCCCCCCTTCACAGATCTGCTGGAGGTGAGGGCCGTCGTCGCCAGGGGTCGCGAGTGGTCTTCGATGGTCGCCATTGCTCTCTTTCTGAGTCTGTCCACTCCTCAAAGATCTGCCGAAGGTGAGGGCCGTCGTCGCGGTCTCGAGTAGTCGCCGGAGTAGCGAGTGGTCGCCTCGTGGCTGCCGCCCGCGCTACTCTCTCTCTCTCTTTCTCACACAGTTTCTCCCCTCTTCACAGATCTGCCCATTCATTTCTTAAGTAAATACAAGTATTTACATTTTAACCTCCGAAATTTCTTTTCAAAATTATGTTTTCAACCCCAATCATAAGTATCCGATATGCACCTGACCCGTCTCCGAACCGCACCCGATTTTCTGGAATTAAAAGAATAAAACAAAAGATATGGATACGTACCCGACACGCACCCACCCCGCACTTGATCCTGATGCTTCACCCATTTTGAAGTATTCGTGCGTCATAGGTTTTAGTTATACAAACTCTAGCTTACGCAAAACAAGTTAAGATGTAATATAAACTTGTGCTTCATAGTTTATATTTGAAAATGCTGTTTTCACCCTTCACATATTTTTCACCTTTTTTTGTTGCTAAAATTACATATCACTGACAATAATAAAATTTTAACAATAAAGATGAGGTAAAATAGCATAAATTAATAACTTCTCCCTTATAATTTTATGCTAATAGAAAAAAGAAAATGAAATTACACATACAAAAATGCTCACAACAAAAAGTATTATCCAAACAATGAACTTCAAAACCTCAAATTTCGAAATAAGGGGATTTCAGAATGGAGGATTTATAAACTGCTCCATCCAAACACACTGTTGCTGGTTTTTTGGGGGTTTTGACTTTTTGTAGAGGATTTAAAAATTCTTGAATAGAATCCGTTTTTCCAGAACGCGCCAATGGGGTTTTGTGAAATTTCTTGGGGGATCTGAAAGCTTCCAACTTCTTTCTCCCATTTTTATCTCCTTTATATAATGACTCTCTCTCTCTCTCTCTCTCTCTCTCTCTCTATATATATATATATATATATATATATATATATATATATATATATTGGTACAACCTTACTCTGTTTTGCTCTAACTCTTTTAATTTATAACTTTTATGCTTCCAGCTTATAGTAAATTGATTTAGAAAGTAGGATATCTGTTTTCTCTTTTTGGGTTCCATCCTTAATTTTTTGGCTGTATATATGTTTGAATATTTTTATGTATAGGTGTGCATATATACAAACTCATTTTGTGCTACGGAAGTGTGATACATTTGTTGTAATCAAATATATTTCCATAGACATATTTATAGGTATGTCCTATGGTAGGTATACCAGAAAAAAGGGAAAAATATCCTTTTGGTTGGAATGGATAGTCCGCGACCAGAGGGAATGATCAAAGCACTCTTACATATCCATACCCCCAATTTAATGAATTCATCAATCTCGAGATTTATAATGAAGGGTTTTGGAATTACATGATGCTTTGAAATACTCATCCAACACCCCTAAGTTACCATATCACTTTAGGTGCTAGAGACTTGGCTCATAAGTTCCGTTTGCATGTGAAAGATGAATGAAGGTTGACAAACTATAGCTAAGTGCAAGAAAGGCTATCCTAGTGCAGTAGTTGGGGTTCTGGGGAAGGTTAGATATAGCTGTGCCGAGTGCAGACTGCTTAAAATAAAGGGGACTGAATGCAAGCGAGAAGGGTTGAACCATGGAGCTTCTGAAATCAGAGCTCTGATATATACGTGGTAGCTCCAACAAGGTATTTCAGCCACGGGGAGTGTGTTTCTCTCAGAACTGCTTGGCCAAGTAGATGCGCTTGAGATCCTCATCAAGTACTTACAAGAAAACTCTTAAGCCTCTGATATCGGGCAATGTTTTCAGTTATAAATGCTTGCCCTATTCCTCAAGAATACCTACTTGGCTAACCTTTTTGTGTGGATCAAATCATAGGGGCATGGTTTGGTTCGCCTTTAATTTTTTCTTAGCGCTGCTTTACAATATCTAGCCCAAGTTTAACTTTTAGGGCTGACTTGGGGGGTACTCCAAGGCGATTTCAAAGTACTGAGCTTGATGGCTCTATAAATATCAGCTCTATTACCCATTCAACCCAAGGTTAAGTTTAATGGTCGGCTGCCTTGGCTCTATGGCATTTCAAACTTGTTGCCATATTTTTATGTTCTATATTGGGACTTCTGTGGTTTTTATCGAAGGGTGGTGTAGTAATATTATAGATGACTTAAGCTCATATTTTCTTAATATGAGATGAAAAGTGTGTACCCATGGAGACAGCGATGCATTTTGTCCATGCTGGTGGATAAACAATGCCATCCTTTTGCTTGCACTGAAATCTAATTTTATTCAATCTTGGCAAGTAGATGTCTGCTGTTCTTAGGCTGAACATAGGGCCAAAAAGAAAATCTCAGTTGCTATCTTTCTTACAATTTACGAGTTGTAGACATCAATTTTGTTGTCATCCCCTTATAACCATTATAGTTGTGGTTTGATGTACTGGTCGACAGTGCTTAAGAGAAGTGAAACAAGGAATGTATGGAGCTTTTAGCAACCCTCTAGAAGGATGTAATGAATGGTATGTGAATTCTTTTTCCATTTGATTCTTTAGCCAAGTTTGGATGATGCATATAGAATGCACCATATGCTTGTTTATATTCCCACATCACAGCTCTTTCTTTCTATTACAAAATTTGTAAGTATCATCGACTTCATAATTTAATGCTTAAGTCAGATTTTTTGCCAGATTTTTCTAGAACAAGATAGGTTTGAAATTTAGGACACCCTTCCCCCAAGAAGAAAACATCGAGTGTTTTAGTACTTATACGAGCACTGATGGCTATGACATCTCAGAGAAGATCTGGTGTTTGAGTAGCTGGTGGTGACCTTTGATCTGATTCTAGCGTCAGTGGGAGATAAGCAACAGACAGGGTTTTTTATCACGTTTAATTTACCATCTTCATCCCCTGGTTTTTGATTCTGCAAGTCATCTACTCATTTTAATCATCTAGGATCTGATTGTGGATTCTTCTCATCTCTACCTTGTATATTTAGTCCAATCTGGCGTCTGGATATAAAATTATCTAACTGGTTGGCTTGCTGTTCTGTTTTTACAAATTTTTTTTTTGGTGTGAAGGCCACCTAATCCTCCTAATTTCAGACATTTGATGGAGCTTTATATCAGCCTTTGCACAGGTGCTCTTGCTGTACTTTTAACAAAATTTGCTCCATCACTTTATATGTTTAACTGGTAAGATAATTTACAATTATTGATTGCTTTGTGTTGATAGATCTATCGAGGAAAATAATGAGGGGAATTGCTTTAGCGCTTGGTGGGCCTGTGGATGTATTAGAAGGCAAAAGAGCTGGAGATCCTTTTTGGGCGTTGCGTATAATTGGTTACCCTGGACTGTCCTGTGGCCAAGACATGTCAAATAGTGATATTGGATGGTAAATCCATAATACTCGTATATGTTCTTGAGGTGTTTTCTTACCTCTTATATAGTTGACTGTCTTTCTTGTTTTTGCTATCTTGACCAACTCTTTTGTCCAAATAACACCAGTGGAGTTCACACTGACTATGGTAAAGGTTTCTAGTCCTTTGATGGTGAATAGGCCACTTTATTTCTCACTCATCAATCGTAATTCTCTTTCTCTATCAAATATCAGGTCTGTTGACATTAGTAAATCAGGATGATGATATTACAGCACTTCAGGTGTGTCAGCCATCATTCTGAGTTTCTTCTGTGGTGATACTCCTGTGAATTCAAATTCATTCCAGAAAATACCCGATCCTAGTTCATGTCATTCAGAATATTAACCGAAATTTTATTTGTAAAATCTTCAAAAATGGAAGTGTTAATCAGAAGTGAAAGAAGTTCCTTTGGTTCTGAGGTTTGCTTGATTTTGGACTGTAAATCTTCTGGGTTATGTCTTCTTTCTCATGCTATAGAAACCGATTTAATCTGCCTGCCAAGAAAAATCTACTTAAAAGCAGCCACTTGCCATCTTATTTCGTGGGTTCCAATATTGTAAATGCTTTTGACCTAAAGTTTTTGGCTTAATTCTTAGAAATCTGAAACACTCTTCCATCTGTCCACTGCATGCGTCAACTGCTACTCTCTCCTGATGGATGCATTTTCTCATTACCTAAACACATTATTGTGATGACTTGTAGCTGATTGCCCATTCAGCGCTGCTGCTCACAGCCAATCTCCCGTTTCTGACCTCCGTAAAGTGAACATTGGATTGGTGGCATATAATGAGCTTTGCCTTTCTAACCACTGCAGGACCATATTTTGATTTTTGGAAAGCTATATTGCAGACCCAGATATTAAAGAGTATCATCATATTTTACTCCATTTAATGAGGATGACCTAGCACTTTCTCCCAAACCTGTAAAGTTTCTATCTAATTGATTCAGGTGTAACTTAGTTTATCGTAGCTTTTTAAAGCGTGAACTTGTGTAGTCATTGCTTTTAGAGGGTACAAAACAGTTGCTGGCATCCAGGCTTCTTTAATAGTTGGAGTTCACCTTTACTATTTTTCCTAGATTGATGATTGCTGTTGCTTTGCTATGCTTAACTAATTATTTGAGTTGTTGAAGGTGAGGAACCTTTCAGGTGAGTGGATATCAGCAGTTCCCATCCCTGGTACATTTGTCTGCAATATTGGTGATATGCTAAAGGTATCACTTTGCAACAGATTCTTTTGCATATTTTCATGTCTGAAGGTAGGAATATCATTATTGGATTTGTCCAAATGCAACAGATTTTATCAAATGGACACTATGAATCTACGTTGCATCGGGTCATCAATAAGTCGCCAAAATTTCGGGTCTGTGTGGCGTATTTCTATGAGGTCTCTCTCTCTCTCTCTCCCCCCCCAACCTCCCTCCCCCCTCTCTGTTTTTGTCAAAAGTTTTTCTTCTGGAGTGACCCTTTGCGGATGATTTTGTATCTTGAACAGCCGAACTTCAATGCTGCAATAGAACCCTTGGATGCATGTATAGAAAACTCTGGGGGAACTAAGAAATTTGAAGCAGCTGTTTATGGGAGCATTTAATTGGTAAAATCCTGACCAATTTTGTGCATCAATCAGAATCTTGGTTATTGATCTACGAAATCTGTTGCGGATATCAACAATGAACAATTGATGCCATTTATTTGACACAGTAAATGGGTAAATTTTATCTGCTTTTATTGGCATGGCTCGTTGAATCTGATTTATAAGAGTTTAGCTTTGAACTAGGCGTTTGTTGGTCAACGGGGGCTTCACTTGTATTGGTTTTGGTCTCTGGAAAAATACCTTGGGAACCCAAAGCAAAAAGGATGTGTCTGTGTTGGACTTTTCAAGGTTCGAAGACATCCTTCAGCATGTTAAAGCTTACCTATTCTGGGGGAACTCATCAGCCGATGTCACAATTTTTTTCTGTTCATCTTGATGTGATCTTGGCAAGTCTCTGACTTGCTTAAAGCTTGCCTGATTACTTATGAATTACGTTATGGATACTTGCAGTAGAAAGGATTTCAGTCGATCCTTTTCCGGGTAGTGTTTCAGCCTTTTCCTGATCTGTGGCCCTTTGAAGCAAGATTAGATGAGGAGGCTCGCCACTGGGCATGCGGAAAGCTTTAGAATGTGATCGCTAGCGGTTGTATTCATCGGCTTTTAAGCGCGCGCAGACACACACACACACACACACATATATATATATATATATATATATATATATATATAGAGCTAAGACATCCGAGGGACTTTTTGCCACTAAACATGCAAAAATCTAAAAGCTCATAATTGATAGATATTTATTAGTTACTAGCTAAAATTACATGATATGCACGGGTGCATAATCACGCTCATTTATTTTGAGCAACAAACTCAATAGACATAACTTTGTAGGGTTTGTATTGCATTTTCTAAAACTTTGTTATGTAACTTCCCCAAAATGATTTTTTTTTAACCATAACCGCAGCAAGTTGTTTCAGATATTAACGAACTTCTCATTGCATTCAACAATGACTTTTTGCACATGAATTTATGGTAAAAAATATTCTCTACTTGAAGTAGAAACAAATCAGCGACTTGTGACCCCTAAATTTGACATCGCATCTATCTTGTTGTGCTTTAGCAATGATTGTAACTTTTGCGTCTGTTACATGAAGTGATAGCTTTTACAAAAATATGCAAATGCTAAAAATATTTCTTTTTGTTGTTTCGACTTTGCAAAGATAATAAGTTACATTATTTCTTTAACCTTAACTTTTGATAAGAAGAACTTAAGTAAGTATGTTACATTGAAATAAGTATTTGAAGTTATTGTACATATCAACTTGAAGAAATAACATTTCACAAAAAATTCTATCATTTACGAATCTTTTAGGCTGCAGATGGAGGTCTGCCTCTGACTTCCCAATAGATGTGAGCTTAGCACAGTAAGTGTAAGCTAGCCTCTAATACTACCTTAGTGCTGAATTATAAAAATAAGTTGTACATTATTGTGATAAATAATCAATAGTTGTGTTATATCTTAGCCACTTTTTGTGACACATAACGAAGTGATGTATAATGACAAAAGTAAAAATCGAAATGCTAAAACAAAGCACACATACTAGTGTACCACTTTTAGGTGCTTACCATAACTTTAATGAGTTTCATTTAATGCTGCAAATGTTTTATCAACAGTTTTAGTAACTATATGGAAAGCAAATAAATGAAAAATATAATTAAAGACAAAACAATATAAATTTGAAATTATACCCAATTGAATTCTTTTTTTGGTCAACCCAATTGAATTCTAAACCAATATTTCATCCCCCAAAATCCAACACCCAGTCCAACCTAGAGATGTCAAAAGGGTTGGGCTGCTCGCAGGCCAGCCCGACCTGACCCTAAATTGGGTTGGCCTGGCCCTAACCCGTAGGGCTATGAGCCAGGGCTAAGGTCAGGCCTGAAATTTTTTTCATTTTTATCCGGCCTAGCCCAGCCCTGAAAAGGCCTTGGTCAGGCCCTAAAAAATGGGCTGGCTAGAAATCGGCCTGTTTTTTTAGGGCCTGCCCAACCCCGGCCCGGCCTGGATTGTGGCCCATTTTTCGGCCCTATTCTGGTTCGGCCCTTAGCCTTAAATCTGACCCTAAACCATTTTGAGTTACTTACTTTTTTTTCTTTTTCCTTCTTTCTCGCTCATCATTCTCTCTTTACCTCCGATTTTTCACTTTTATTTAACTTTTTGGATTTTGACTACAATATACTCCCTCTTGTATCATTTGGACATAACTCAAACTAATTTGATGGTTTTGATTGAAAATAAAAGGTTTATATTAATATTTTTGTAAACTAATCATCACCAATTTTTTTGCATTTTTATTTTTATTTATGATCCACAATACTTACTTTTTGTGACAATCTAAGTTTACGATTTGGTTTGTAAATCAATCATTAAATTAACTTTAAGTTGTTTGTAATTTATTTTTAAATTTGACAATCAAATTAATAATTACATCTTTCTCCTCCATTATATTCTACTTCAAGCGCATTATCTCTCTCTCTTTCAATACTTTTTTTTTCTTATTTGTTGTATGAGAATCTATCCGTTTAAAAGTTAGATTATACTTTATGTTACTTAAATTTTAGTCTTATTTTCTTTAAAGAGTTGATATTTAGTGGTGTTCCTTTGTATATTAATTTATCAGTAAGTAATAAAAATAGCACTCTAATTGAGTGTTGAAAAATACTATCGGCAACTTCTCATGTGTTTTTTAATTATTTTTTGTTGCTAAAAATAATTGTTAACTTTTTAGTATTGACCACAATGGAAAGAGACTCTTCCTACATAATTTAATATTTTAAAATTTTACGACAGTGTTCCCTTGTGCAAAACACGATATCAAAACTAGTTTAGGTAAATATTATAATTAATGTACGATTAATTCGCTTTGGATACCTAGAAAACATGTACACGTAAAAGTAAGTAACAAAATTACCTATCCAATGTGCATGAATGTTATTCTTTTTTCTCTTATAGGTGATAATATCACATTATTTTTCTAATATGTTATGAACTAAAAATTAGTAGACGCTATCAATTTAATATCTTGGAATGAAGTTGATTTTATATAAATTTAAATTGTCAAGAGTATTTAACTTATATTGCACCTATTTACGAACTACTATCATCATGAAGTACTACCAATACATTGAAATAATTTATCATAATGTGTTCTGCATCACAAGTCAAGGGAATAATTATAAAAAAAATTATCATATATTTCATTTTATGTGTGTTCTAAAAACATAAATAAAAATTATGTAATTTAAGTTTCTTTTTGTTTCAAACAAAAAAGGTGAATTAAATTCTAAATTTAATTCCATGGAATTGTTGAAGTGTCAAAGACCTTGAAGAATAATCTCAAGATTTCGAAAATGAACCGGCCTCAAATATTGGGTTTAGGGCCAGGACTTGGACTGGGCCTGAATATCCCTCTCCTCTGACCCGGCCCATTGACATCACTAGCCCCACCTTCCACCACCGCCCCCAGTTTACCCCCCCCCCCCCCCCCCCCAAAAAAAAAAAAAATTTATGCGCCACTAGTGCCAAATTTTTAGACAAATCATCTCAGAACTCTTTGGGTATATGCCACTCAAAGCAGAGCTGGTCATCGGTTCGGTGCATTTTCAAGGGCGGGAATCATAAGATGCATGTCTTCGCGCATGCTTTTTCAATCGAAAAGCTGGAGAAAGTTTCGAGTGATGAGTTCTTGTGCGAGGAGAACTTGGTGAAGTCTAAGGACTTGCTTGGGCATTTTGTGCTAGGGAAAATGGATGCAAGTAGTGTCTAGTTCTGTCGCAACCATACCTCATCATCCTGATCAGAATTTGCATAGCTTTTCCAGTATTTTCACATTCCCTGTTATGAGAAGAGGTACATGTGGTCATATATGATGGATTTGAAAATTTTTGACTTTTTCATTTAGAGGTGGGGGGACATGTAAGAAATAATTTTGGCAGTGACAAGGATGTAATTCCACTTGAATGAAAAGTAACTGTTTGTTATTTAAGTGCCTCTTGCCAAGTAAAATTTGTTTAATACTGGTCAATCTCCAAGGTGCTTTCAAACCTATACAAATCTAACAATAAAGAGGGCATAGAAAGAAAGAAAAATTAGTTTTTCATAAAATTGATAACCCGAGGAAGAGGGAGCTATAGAAATGCAATAATAATGGTGATGGTTGGATGGTTGAGTTCTTTTTCGTTCGTTGGTCTAATATTTGGATAGATGGAGTAGTTTGAATAACAGGGATGAAGAAGAAGTTTTAAATACAATGGGGTGGAGCTATTTATAAAATGTCGAGATATTTTCAACATGACCTTAGTTAAAAAAGTTTTAATTGAAGTTAGTAAATTGCGAAGGTGTATATCTAAAATTAAAATAATAATAATAATAATTAAAAAAAAAACACGTCACTATAAAGGGTGTTATACGATGCCACTTCTTTGGAAATGGTTTTACTATAAAATTTGTTGGATCATGGGTGAAACTTTGCTAATCAACACGGTCAGTATAGATGGTGATAATGGGAGTTGAG
Organism: Escallonia herrerae; assembly: GCA_033070095.1. Lineage (NCBI taxonomy): Eukaryota > Viridiplantae > Streptophyta > Magnoliopsida > Escalloniales > Escalloniaceae > Escallonia > Escallonia herrerae. The sequence continues at coordinate 164,193 of JAVXUP010000718.1, forward strand.
TAACAAGCTTCGAGCTGAACTCTCTCCACATCGATCACATAAGTTGTTTTGTTTCTTTGCTGATAATCACGTAAAATGGCACTACATAGTACAAATATAAAATAAAATAATTTGTAGTGGAAAAGTAAAGAACAGAAAACAATTATGTGTCCAAAAGAAAATATAAGTTAAAATCTTGGTGTGTGCGCGTGTGGGGGGGGGGGGGGGGGGATTGGAACAGAGCTTTATTTAGGGAATTAATTGGTTTTCCTGAGCTTTAAAGACCTTCTTGGGGAAAAAATAGAGGGAAAAAACTTAGGGTGTGATTAATAATACAATTATGCACTTAAAAGCAATTGCTTCTAAAACACAACCATCTTTACATAATGGTGATCTTTTGGATGATCCGATTGTTTATTGTGGTATAGTTGGTCCCCTTCAGTATTTGACCATGATTCGCCTTGATATTGCTTACTCAGTTAGCATTGTTAGTCAGTTCATGTATCGCCTTCATACTACCCATCTGCAAGTGGTCAAGAGAATTTTTTGTTACTTGAAAGACACTTTGACTCACGGTCTTCTCTTGCACCCCATCTTTTGAATGTCTCTTATTGCTAACGCTAATGCTGATTGGGTCGAGAGCTTTGCCAGTTGCCAATCTACTTCCTGATATGCCCAATATTTGTTATTCTAATGTTGTCTCATGGCATGCTAATAAGCAACCTATCATTTCTCGGTCTAGTATTGAATCTGAGTATTGATATGTTGCCTATGCTGTCGTTGTCGTTGAATCGCTTCTTTGTGATCTTCATATTTTCCTCCCACAGCTCTATTATTGTTTATTGTGACATGTTAGTGCTACATGCCTTTCTAACACATGAATCTTTAACTCTTACACCAAAGATATTGAAATTTCATTTTGTTCGTAAAAAAGTTGACAGTGAGGATATTATCGTTTGTTATGTGTCGACTTCTGATCAGCTAGCTAACATTTTTACGAAAGGCTTGTCTACCATAAAGTTTCATCAGTTGAAGGCCAATCTCTTTGTTGTTCCATCTCTTTGTTGTTCCACCCTCAGGTTCACGAGGGAGAGTATTTTTGTGTATATCGTATATCCTAGAATGCTCAATTGTAATTACCCATTTCATGATATCTATGTACTTCCATATAGTTTTTAGGCCTATATGAGTCATACCCTCATTGGGGTTAAGGGATCCCGTTTTCTCATAAATTCAAATATATGATAGGTTGTACTCGCAATGGATCGAGCTGGAAGGTGGTGTGGCGAATATATTTGTGGCACTTACAAGCTAATTACGTATAATGACACTCCAGAAAACTAATTACCTGCTAGGTGTGTGGCAGAACATTTGCTCTTTGTAGGCATTGTGTCCTCTTTAATACAAAGGATGCTCATAAGATCATGCACAGGCTGATCTGAAGATATCACGTAATGTAAAAAAAAGAAGAAATAATAAGATTATCTCCCTAGTTTTTCAATTTGGACACAATTTTTTTTTCACATGTGAAAAAGAATATTTATCGCATATGTCTTCGAGAACAACAGGCACGACCCAAAATTTAGAGCCTCCAAGCTCTCAAATAAAGATGCAAGGTTGTTGATTTGAAATGCCTGTGTATTTTAAAATGTATAATTATATTTTAAAAATAACAATAGCAATAAAACTCAAAAAAGAACATATGCACCGCATTTTCCGTCGAGGCCACATTATAGTAATGGTTGATACCAGAAAGTCACTCAAAAAGTTGATTCCCGCCCGACGAGGCAACAGTGACAATTTTGAATGAATTGTGCACCATAATGGCATAATGTTAGCTAATAAGTTTTAGAAAATAACTTTTGGAACAGAGGCGGATCTTTCTCATGGCTCCCTATATTCACGCCTTTTTTTTTTTAACCAATTTCACACCATTTTGTGGCTAAAGAGGGGAAAATTAATGGTAATGTTTTTTGGCAACCAATGATTATCGGATATAAAAAAATATTTGAATTTAATCCCCACCCCATTAGTGTCATTAGATTTTTTTAATCTTTTTTCACTTTTAGCGAGAAAAAATAGAGCGTGGGCGATATTATTTTGGGCTAATTACACCTATATCCCTGAGGTTTGGGAGTAATTACACGCGAGGACACAAAGTTTCAAAATGTAACACTTATATCCATTGACAAACGGAATACAAAAATACTTAACGGTTTTGACAAAAAGACTTGATTGCCCCTGACTTAAAATAAATTACCCACTTAATTTACTGTTTATTCTTCCTCTCCGCACACCTAGCACCCCCACCCCACCCCCGCGCCCCCACCCCACCTCTACGCCGTCTGCCTCTTCTTCTCCCCACACCCAGCACCCACACCCCCCCCCACACCCCCGCCCCCATGCGGTCTGCCTCCCCCTTCCCCGTCACCCGCCTATCCCGTCATGCCCATAACCCCCTTCCTCGGCGGCAACCGATCACCGTCAGTGCAGTAGTAGGCCCTCTGGCGAGGCACCTGCGCCGGAAGATTGCGGTCTCACTCCTGATCTGTCTATCGCCATACCGGTTGCCACCATCACCACCGCGAATTACCTCCGTACCCCGCACCGTCCGAGATCGCAAGCATCACCGAGCTATGTCGCGATACTGGCCTCCTCCTTCGAGATGCGCGCCACCGTGACCACCAGCAAGGCAGCGCCATCACCACCACGATGGGCTTGCACCATCGCGCCCACCGGTGCCATCGCCGTCGTTGCAATGGCCAGATCTATTTCCTTCCCATCCAGTCTTCCTCCCTCCCTCACCAAGGGCTTGCCGGCGTGGTGGGGCAAGTTTGCCGGATGGTGGGGCGAGGGGGACTTCCGGGGCGTGGGTCTGCCAAGGCGCTTGCCAGAGGCGTCTCGGCAGCTTGGGTTTGCCAAGGGGCTTGCCGGCGTGGTGGGGTGGTTCTGCAGGATGGTGGGGCAAGGGGGCTGCCGGCAGCGTGGGGCGGGGGAGGGGCTGCTGGCGGCGTGGGGCGGCAGAGGGGGGCTGCCTGCGGTGACTTCAGATTTAGGGTTTAAATTGTGGAGAGAAAAAATTATGATATCAAATTATTCACGATATACTGTACATGGGTAATATTGCCATTTTCAAAATACGTAATGACGAAAATTACACTTTTTGGACGGAATACTGACGGTTGGATAAAAGTGTTACTTTTTTTAATGTTTTTGGTCACGTACGTTACATTTTGAAACTTTATGTCCTCGCGTGTAATTACTCCCAAACCTTAGGGACATAGGTGTAATTAGCCCTATTATTTTCGTTCTTAAAGGAAAACGGTCCGGGCACTGTATTCGTTGCAACCATTCGCCAGGTGAAACCCAAGAGAGAGGAGCGCTCCAACTGCAATGGCCACCGCCTTCAAATCCATCCCACTCATAGGTACTTAAATTCTACTGAACCCAAAACCCTAGAGTCCCGCTCTCTCCCGTCCCCCTGAGTCCAATAGATACGGATTCGTAGGTAAACACATGAAGTGATTGTTCCCAATTCCCTGCAAGATTCCAAGGCAGGCTGCAATATCGCCACTTTTGTCAATTTATGGTGTTTGTGATCGAAATTTGATTGAACATTGACCTTCAGAATAGTTTTGAAAAGATGAACTACCGTCACTTGATCGTGTGTTACGGTCTCTTCTCCGTTTTTGATCCGGTCAATGAGAATTTGATGCTTGTATGTCTAGTATAGTAATTGAACCTATAAACATGAAATTATTGTCGAACAGTATTTGCAAGTCTCATGAGTACTTTTTGACGAGTCGAGGCAGGGTGAAAACAACGATGCAATTAATGTTTGCATGTTAAACTTCACTGTAGAAATCCGAAAAGAGTCGAAGCAGGCGATAGTTGTGAAGCGGAGACAGTTTCCGGTTCTTGTAATACCGAATCGTGTCCTCAATTAACTTGTAAAGTAAATGGGGAATACAAGTTCCAAACACTATATTCCTGTTTATTATTGGGATTCTAGTAGTTGATAAGTACATGATTGTACAATTTATGGTGAAGTAATGAGAGAAAAAAATAGCTGGGCGAGTTACTGCTTAATTATCAAGTCTAATCTAGGTCTACTTAGAGAGAGATTGGCACTGGGAAAACCGAGTTCCTTAAATTCCTGAAAGTTTAGTTTCTTTTCATGAGGCAGATATCAGTCCTCTTTTGGCCAAGTGGGATGATCCAAACATGGCTGAAGACAAAGGTGTTGCTGAAGTCGTTAGACAACTAGATCAGGCCTGTAGAGAAGCTGGATTCTTTTACGTGGTAATTACCAATTTTTCATGTGTTTTATCTCTTGTTCATACTTTCATTCCACTCAGACATGTATTGCTTCTCATCTATGTGGAGGGAAACCTATGAAGCTGTTCGCAATACATATGAATGTTCAGATTTGACCCTTCTGGAAAATGCAATCGAAGGCTTTGGATGAGTATCGCACTAGTATCTTTATTTTAAGGCCTTTCTCCCGATGCTCCACCGGGCAGTAGAGACGATGCTCTAAAACAAGAAAAATTAGAAGTTGTAATAGCAAATTATTTAGCTCAGAACAGTTGAAGCATCCAGACTTCTTTCTCATTTTCCCTTACTCTCACAAGAGTCATTTATCTGGGATACAAGGAAAAGAAGGAACAACATATCTGATCTTAATTTCTACGCCATCCTTTTCTTCTTATTGTCAATATATATCAGTGGTTGCATATATTTTTCTCATTTTCGGTCTGAGAAGAAAATAATATGACTTTGCTGGATGTCATGCAATCATTTTCAAAGAGGTGCTAGGTGAAAGCTGTTTGGGAGATTTTTATGTGTAGTCACACAGGTAGGGTTTACAGTATTTGGGATCAATCTTTTTTTTTCTGACAGTGATTCTTCTCTATAGAGTAGAAAACTACAATGTTATAGGGACTTCTAGTAATAGATTTATTTGGATGATTACTTTTTTTGGTGCTATTTGTTATCGTTGTTCATCAGATATCTCTAACTATCTCTTCGGCATCTTTTTCTATCCGCAAATGCATTGTAATTAAACAGAAGGGCCATGGTATTCCTGATTCCCTTGTCAAAGAGGTAAGGAGCGTGGCTCATAAATTTTTTGATCTACCTTATGAGGAAAAGACCAAGATCAAATTGTCTGCAACTACTGGATACAGGTGCACTTTCAGGGTACAGTTTTACGCTTGCATTTTCCAAATACCAATCAGTTTTATCATCACCATTTTAACTATCAAGTAGCTTTGCAAATGCAGGGGATATCAGCGGGTAGGTGAAAATATAACCAAGGGCATACCTGATATGCATGAAGCTATTGATGTACGTTTCTAGTGCTTATGCTGCCACTATGAGATTTAAGCATGACATTATTTGTAGTACAAGCTGATGGGTATGTGTATATGCAAGAACAAGTAAGAAACAAAAAAGAAGTAAATGGGGTGATCACCAGGCAATTGTGGATAGCGGAGAACTCATAGGACGAGCCGCATTAAAAGGCTGGACCATATGGCAACAATAACTAGAAATGGGGTTTGCCTCCCTTAAAGAGCTAGTCAATTAGGTGGTCTTTAGATTATAGACAAACACTTAAGAGAGCAATAGAAGCTTCTCAAGCTCTCAACATAGGGTTGGGTCATGATAAACTTCCCAAACTTGCATTCAGTCAATGCAGGAACATGGATCCACTCTACTCCTGCTAAGCCTCTCTGTGAGATCGACTTATCCACCTCATTTGCCAGCTCCATACATCTACGCACGTAGCAGGTAATGAGCACCATGTGCAAGGACCGGGTCAGATCAAATACCAGTCTGTGTTTGGATGAGGTATTTGAAATGGGGATTTCAGTTTGGCTAGGCATTTGAAAATTCCTTGTATGGAATCCAGTGTTTGGGATGTGTTATGAGGTATTTGCAAATTTCGATGAGGGATTTGGAGTCCTCAAATCCTTAGTTGAAATAACTAGTCCAGACTAGTTTTTTGCCCAGTGCCCACGGTAAAGTCTTCCTTGTTTTATGGGTGGGCTCCCAAAATTTTCTCTTACCATATTTTTCTTTTCCAATTTTTTTTTAACAAAAATGTGGGATTGTCTTTGTTTGTTCTTTCTTACTATAATACCTTTTATTACTTGAAAGGGATTTTAGTTTTAACTATACAAACTCCAGCTTATGCAAAACAAGTTAAGATGTAATATAAACTTGTAATTTGTAGTTTATATTTGAAAATGCTGTTTTCACCCTTCATATATTTTTCACCTGTTTCTTCTTGCTAAAATTACATATCATTGACAATTATAAAATTTTAACAATAAAGATAAGGTAAAATAGCATAAATAATAACTTGTCCCTAATAATTTTATGCTAATAGCAAAAATAAAATGAAATTACACACAAAAATGCTCATAACAAAAAGTATTATCCAAACAGTGAACTTCAAAACCTTAAATTTCAAAATGAGGGGATTTCAGAATGGAGGGTTTATAAACTGCTCCATCCATCCGCACTTACAGTGTTTTTGGACAATGTATTTTAAGTGGGAACTTTTTGCAGAGGATTTAAAAATTCTTTGAATAGAATGCTTTTTTTTGGGGGATGCGCCAATGGGGATTTGTGAAATTTCTTGAGTGGTCTGAAAGCTTTCAACTTCTCTCTCTCTCTCTCTCTCTCTCTCACACACACACACACGCGCGCGCGCGCACACTCTCCCCCCCCCCCCCTCACACATGATTCTTTAATTCGTACAACCTTCACTCACACACACTCTCTGTTTTGCTGTAACTCTCTTAAAAGTTTATAACTTTTACGCTTCCAGCTTATAGTTAATTGATTTAGAAAGTAGGATATCTGTTTTCTCTTTTTGGGTTCCATCCTTAATTTAATGATTCTCTCTCTAATGATTAATTGGTACAACCTTTATTCTGTTTTGCTGTAACTCTTTTAAAGTTTATAACTTTTATGCTTCCAGCTTATAGTAAATTGATTTAGAAAGTAGGATATCTGCTTTCTCTTTTTGGGTTCCATCCTTAATATTTTCGCTGTATATGTGTTTAAATAAATACATGTACGTGTATAGTTGTGCATAACTGCATATATAAAAACTGATTCTGTGCTACGGAAGTGTGATACATTCGTTGTAATCAAATAAATCTCCATAGGCCATATATATAGGTATGTCCTTTGGTAGGTATACCAGAAAAAAGGGAAAAATATCCTTTTGGTTGGAATGGATATTCTATGACCGAAGGGAATGATCAAAGCACTCTTACATGTGCATAGCCCACATGTACTGAATTTATCAATCTTGAGATTTATAATATAGGGTTTTGAATTACGTGATACTTTGAAATACTCATCCAACACCCTTAAGTTGCCATATTACTCTAAAAGTTTTAGGTGCTAGAAACTTGGCTCGTAAGTTCCATTTCCATGTGAAAGATGAATGAAGTTAACAAACTATAGCTAAGTGCAAGAAAGGCTATCCTAGTGCACTAGTTGGGATTCTGGGGAAGGTTGGATATAGCCCTGCCAAGTGCAGACTGCTTAAAATAAAGGGGACCAAACGCAAGCGAGAAGGGTTGAACCATGGAGGTTCTGAAATCAGAGCTCTGATATATACATGGTAGTTCCAACAAGGTATTTCAGCCACGGGGAGTGTGTTTCTCTCAGAAGTGCTTGGCTAAGTAGATGCGCTTGAGATCCTCATCAAGTACTTATAAGAAAACTCTTATTCCTCTGATATTGGGCAATGTTTTCAGTTATAAGTGCTTGCCCTATATCTCGAGAATGCCTACTTGGCTAACCTTTTTGTGTGGGGCAAACCTATGTGGTAGGGGCATGGTTTGGTTCGCCTTTAATTTTTTTCTTAGCACTACTTGACAATGTCTAGCCCAAGTTTAACTTTTAGGGCTGACTTGGGGAATAGTTCAAGGCGATTTCAAGGTACCGAGCTTGATGGCTCTATAAATATCAGCGCTATTACCCATTCAACCCAAGGTTAATTTTAATGCTTGGACTTGGCTCTATGGCATCTCAAATTTGTTGTCATATTTTGTTTTCTATTGTGGAACTTCTGTGGTTTTTATCAAAGGGTGGTGTAGTAATATTACCGATGACTTAAGCTCATCTTTTATTAATATGTGGTGAAAAGCGTGTAACCATGGAGACAGCGATGCATTTTGTCCATGCCGGTGGATGAACAATGCCATCCTTTTGCTTGCACTGACATCTAATTTTATTCAATCTTGGCAAGTAGATGTCTGCTGTTCTTAGGTTGAGCATAGGCCCAAAAAGAAAATTTCAGTTGCTATCTTTCTTACAACTTACATGTTGTAAACATCAAATTTTTTTGTCATCCCCTTATAACCATTATAGTTGTGGTTTGATGTACGGGTCTACAGTGCTATAGAGAAGTGAAACAAGGGATGTATGGAGCTTTTAGCAACCCTCTAGAAGGATGTAATGAATGGTATGTGAATTCTTTTTCCATTTGATTCCTTAGCCAAGTTTGGATGAAGCATATAGAATGCACCATATGCTTGTTTATATTCCCACATCACAGCTCTTTCTTTCTATTTCAAAATTTTGCGAGCATCACCGACTTCATAATTTAATGCTTAAGTCAAATTTTTCTAGAACAAGATAGGTTTGAATCTCAGTACTACCTTCCCCCAAGAAGAAAACATTAAGTATTTTAGTACTTATACGAGCTCTGATGGCTATGACATCTCAAAGACGATCTGGTGTTTGAGTAGCTGACGGTGACCTTTGATCTGATTCTAGCGTCAGTGGGAGATAAGCAACAGACTCGGGTTTTTATCACGTTTAATTTACCATCTTCATTCCCTGCTTTTCGATTCTGCAAGTCGTCTAGTCATTTTAATCATCTAGGATCTGATTGTGGATTCTTCTCGTCTCTACCTTATATATTTAGTCCAATCTGGTGGCTGGATACAAAATTATCTGTCTAACTGGTTGGCTTGCTGTTCTGTTTTTACAATTTATTTATTTTTGGTGTGAAGGCCCACTAATCCTCCTAATTTCGGACATTTGATGGAGGTTTATGTCAGCCTTTGCACAGGTGCTCTCGCTGTACTTTTAACAAAATTTGCTCCATCACTTTATATGTTCAACTGGTAAGATAATTTACAATTATTGATTGCTTTTTGTTGATAGATCTATCGAGGAAAATAATGAGGGGAATCGCTCTAGCGCTTGGTGGGTCTGTGGATGAATTAGAAGGCAAAAGAGCTGGAGATCCTTTTTGGGTGTTTCGTATAATTGGTTACCCTGGAGTGTCTTGTGGCCAAGACATGGCAAATAGTGATATTGGATGGTAAATCCATAATGCTCATATCTGTTCTTGAACTTTTCCTTTAGATGTTTTCTTACCTCTTATATAGTTGACTTTCTTGTTTTGCTATCTTGACCAACTCTTTTGTCCAAATAACGCCAGTGGAGCTCACACTGACTATGGTAAAGGTTTCTAGTCCTTTGATGGTGAATAACCTACTGCATTTCTCATTCATCCGTCATAATTCACTTTTTCTATCAAATATCAGGTCTGTTGACATTAGTAAATCAGGATGATGATATTACGGCACTTCAGGTATGTCAGCCATCATTCTGAGTCTCTTCTGCTGTGATACTCCTGTGAATTCAAATTCATTCCAGAAAATACCCGATCCTAGTTCATGACATTCAGGATATTAACCCAAATTTTATTTGTAAAATCTTCAAATGGAAGTGTTAATTAGAAGTGAAAGAATTTCCTTTGGTTTTGAAGTTCGCTTGATTTTGGACTGTAAATCTTCTTGGTTATGACTTCTTTCTCGTGCTATAGAAACCGGTTTAATCTGCCTGCCAAGAAAGATCTACTTAAAGCAGCCACTTGCCATCTTATGTCGTGGGTGCCAATATTGCAAATGCTTTTGACCTTTAGTTTTTGGCTTGATTCTTAGAAATGTGAAACACTCTTCCATCTGCCAACTGCATCTGTCAACTGCTACTCTCTCCTGATTGATGCATTTTCTCATTAGCTAAACACATTAGTGTGATGACTTGTAGCTGATTGCCCATTCAGGCTGCTGCTCACAGCCGATCTCCTGTTTCTGACCTCCGTAAAGTGAACATCAGATTGGTGGCATATAATGAGCTTTGCCTTTCCTAATCACTGCAGGACCATATCTTGATTTTTGAAAAGCTATATTGCAGACCCAGATATTAAAGAGTATCATCATATTTTACTCTATTTAATGAGGATGACCTAGCACTTTCTCCCAAACCCGTAAAGTTTCTATCTAATTGATTCAGGAGTAACTTAGTTTATCGTAGCTTTTTAAAGCGTGGACTCGTAGTTGTTGCTTTTAGAGGGGACAAAACAGTTACTGGCATCCAGGCTTCTAAATAATTGGAGTTCACCTTTACTATTTTTCCAAAATTGATGATTGTTGCTGCTTTGCTATTCTTAACTAATTATTTGAGTTGTTGAAGGTGAGGAACCATTCAGGTGAGTGGATATCAGCAGTTCCCATCCCTGGTACATTTGTCTGCAATATTGGTGATATGCTAAAGGTATCACTTTGCAACATATTTTTTTGCTTATTGTCATGTCCGAAGGTAGGAATATAATTATTGGATTTTTCATGCCCAAATGCAACAGATTTTATCAAATGGACTCTATGAGTCTACGTTACATCAGGTCATCAATAATTCCCCAAAATATCGGGTCTGCGTGGCGTATTTCTATGAGGTCTCTATCCCTCTCTCCCCCCCCCTCTCTTTCCCCCTCCCTCTCTTTTTTTTTTGAAAAGTTTTCCTTCTGACCCTTTGCGATGTTTTTGTATTTTGAACAGCCGAACTTCAATGCTGCAATAGAACCCTTGGATGTATGTATAGAAAACTCGGGGGGAACTAAGAAATTTGAAGCAGCTGTTTATGGGGAGCATTTAGTTAGTAAAATCTTGACGAATTTTGTGTATTAATTGGAATCTTTGATCTACGTCAAACTCAAGTTGCGTAGATGGTATTTTCTCTTTGAGATGTAAAATCTGTAGCTGATATCAACAATGAACAATTGGATGCCATTTATTTGACACAGTAAATGGGTAAATTTTTTATTGGCTTGGCTCGTTGAATCTGTTTTATATGAGTTTAGCATTGTACTAGGCGTTTGTTGGTCAATGGTGGCGTCATTTGTATTGGTTTTGGTCTCTGGAAAAATACCTTGGGAACCCAAGGCAAAAGGGGGTTAAAGCTTGTGTTGGACGTTCAAGGTTCTAAGACATTCTTCAGCATGTTAAAGCTTACCTATTATGGGGGAACTCATCAGCCGACATCATTATTTTCTTCTGATCATCTTAATACTTTTGTGATTTTGGCAAGTCTCTGACTTGCTTAAAGCTTCCCTGACTACTGATATGAATTTCGTTATGGATACTTGCAGTAGAAAGGATTTCAATCAATCCTTTTCCAGATAGTGTTTCAGCCTTTTTGTTGACCTGTGGCCCTTTGAAGCAAGATTAGATGGGGAGGCTCGCCACTGTGCATGCGGAAAGCTTTAGAATGTGATCGCCAGCTGTATTCAGCGACTTTTTTAATTTTTATTTTTGTAATGATGATAAAAAAGATGTTTTTTTTCGTGTATGTTTACGTTTTTTTGGTTCTGTTTTGAATAAAATTTTCAAATAGTATCAAAAAACTGTATTCCCCTTATCAGAATACCACATCTTCTCTCTCATATCTACCACTCTTTTTCAACAAACACTCACCAAACTAGACCATCCATTTCACTGGGTCTTCTTAGAAATGGAAATAGTGGGGTCCATTAATGAATTAATTCAGAAAAAAATTGGTGAAAACGAAAATGAAAATGATAAACGTACAGAAAAAATTGAAAAAGTAGATACGAAAAAAAGTAAAAGTACACAATACGATTTTAGAACTGAATACTAAATTCTGGAAATCAAAAACAGAATATAGAATACAGAAAAAAAATCTTATAAGCGTACAGGCCCTAAGACATCCGAGTAGAGATGTCAAAAGGGTCGGGCGGCCCACGGGCTGGCCCGGCCCATTTTTGGGCCCAGATTGGTCCTAACCCTTAGGGCTTGGGCCAGGGCCAGGGCCAGGCTGAATTATTTGAGAAACAGGCCCAGCCCGGCCCTAAAATGGCCGGGGTTGGCCCGGCCCTTTTTTGGCCCGAAAATTGGCCCCCTTTTGGCCTTAAGGTTAGCCCTATTTCTGGCCCTTTTTTGGCCCTACACACAAGCTCTCTTTTGACCCAGTATTATTGTGTACACACATTATTATATATAAGTATGCGTGTTCAACGATGATCGAATGAGTAATGAATCTGAACATGAATTATGATGATCGTTCTTCCTTGGTGCAATAATCAAAGACATTTTGACGTAAAACAAGAATTAAATTACAATGGAACCGTGAGAAATCATGAGCCTCCTTGAAAAGGCCTTGGCAGTCTTAGATGAGCCGAACTTATTTGTCAATAAATACCAAACCGACTAATTCCACCCTCTTACATATAAATTAGTATTGACAGTATGCGTAAAAAAATAACTGTTAAAATACATATAAAAAGTTAATATTTATATTATTAAATATTAATAACAAAATAGATAGTAAAATAATAATATTATTTTCACCTTTTTATGAGTTTTCAATCACTTTAAAAAATAATTATTATTCTTTCAGCAACGAAAGAAGAAGTAAAATATCAAATAGTAGAAATAGTCTCTTTCAAATAGTAATAATTGTTATGTGTTAAGATTTTATTAATAAAGTTCACCAAGAAGAGTATAAAAAGGTTTAACATATAATAAAAAAATAAAATAAGAGACAAATAAATATGTATATACATACATACATACATATATATGTATATGACTTATAATGAAATAAAATGATAAAGATTAGGTTCGTTAAATTGTGAATATTGGACATGCCTAGAGTATATGAAAGAATAAATTTAAAATTGAGAGATGTAAATGAGAGAGAGAGAGCAATTTGCTTACATAATAACAAGAATCCTAGTCGCAATACTACATTACAATTTGCTTAAATGATAACAAGAAATTACCGTAATTCAAGCCTTTACTTTGAATAACAAGAAAATGCAAAAAAAAATAGGGCTCGGGCCCGGCCCTAGATATTGAGCCTAGGGCCAGGGCTTGGACTAGACCCAGATTTCCCCTTCATCTGGCCCCACCCGGCCAGGTTTGCAGCCCCACTGGCCCGGCCCCGGCCCGGTTTCACGGCAAGCCTGATGGGCCCGGGCTGGGCCGGCCCAAGCCGGGCCCATTGACACCTTTACATCCCGAGGGAGTTCTTGCCACTATTCATGCAAAAATCTAAAAGCTCATAGTTGATAGATATTTATTAGTTAAGCTCATAGTTGTCCCAGCAATGAGCAGATTCACTGAGGGACCTGTTTTGACTATCTTTGATTAGATAAACCCTTTCTCTGATTTTAGCGGTGTACAATGTTATATCATCCCTTTCTGGGTTAGTTATTATCTTCTTTTCCGTAAATTTGTATTCTAATAGATCTTTCGTCCAGTTCATCTATGTTCTTATAGGGATTAATTTTACGCTTTACACACGTACTTAGGAGTCAATTGCACCCAGCACCCCGTGATTCTAAAATTGGTACCCAACACCAAAAATTCAAAAATCTTGACTTTCATCACCAAATGACGGTCAAAATGCCTTTTGACCACACGTCTGCTAGTTTTTAAGGGATAAAATGGTCAGTTTGGTGACTGTGTCCAAGATGGCATCCATGTGGCATCTAGATGGCATCCTACGTGTCTCGTATTTCTGTACCTCTCCGACAGATTCTGCATATACTCTCTCTCTCTCTCTCTCTCTCTACACAGAGAGATATAAGTCTCTGTATTGCTCCTTTCTCTGCATTCCCTACCTCCACCTCTATCTTTTGTGCATATTGTTACTCAACTACAGCAACAGCATTGCTCATTTCTCTCTGTGTTTTCAATGTGCGTGATACGGAGAGAGATTTTCAACCAATCAGCGCCAGTTTTACCACCAACATCGATCATGTACTCCACCATTCCCTTTCCATTCCTTGCTAACTACTCATCAGTACAATACTCTACAAACTTCACCGGAATTCACACACCAAGCCCCGTTGACGGCAGATCTAATGTCATGCGCCCTCTATTGCAATAATCACGCGGCGAATCAGTTTCACACATTGTTACACTTTCCAAATCCCCGATTCTCCAACTTCATAAAACCCCAATCCTCCCACTCCCAAAATCATCAAACCTGCACCGCCCAAACCCATCCATCCTTCACTCAGTCAGTCAACCGCAATCCCGCAATTAGTCAGCCACAATCCCACACCCTGCAAAGCGACAAGATGTCTTCAAAGCCCAATTATAGTAGAAAGCATTCGGGTAAAGGATTCAGAAAATTTGGTGTTGGTGAAGGATTAGAGAGAGAAACAGAGACAAAAATTAAGAGAAAGAGAAGCTTGTTTTCTGTGTAATGGCTGCGTGAGATCAGGAAGTGGTGTGTGTGGAAGAAGCTTATATGAGCTGCATTTACAAGCGAGAGAGAGAGAGAGAGAGAGAGAGAGACGGGAAAGAGATAGAGAGGCTGTGTGTGTGTGTGTGTGCATAATTGACGTCAACTAGAATGACACATAGATTTAATAAATAAGAAGCCACATTTACCCTTAAAGAGCTCGCAGCCATTTAGTCAAAGCCCATGTTGACCGTCAATTAGTATTAGTACTGAATACCAATATTTTCAAAATTTTGGTGCTAGGTGCCAAAATTGAAACCATGAGGTGCTGGGTGTAACTGATCCCTGAGTATGGAGTGTAACGTAAAATTAATCCTTCTCGTAGCAAAGATAAGATTTAAACGGGATAGTGTTTGTTATCTTTCATCAATTTTCAACTGGTAATATGATTTTCCTTTTTGTACTGTTTTCCCACCTCTGTATCTTAGAGTAGTACTGCATCAGCTGCTTTGTCAGTTTTACCAAATTTCTTGCTGCCTTAATGCTTATAGAGAATAGTAACTTGATATGTACAAGAGACAAGCTTATCTGGACGAAGCCGCATCAGAATGCTTCTAGATCTTCAACCATATCTATAATGCTGCTTCTAGTTCTAGGTGCATCACAGTTGATGCTTTATCAGAACAGCATATGGAGCCATCTTATGCCCTTATTAAAGTAAAACCAACAGTTTACATCGTATGTAGTTAAGGAACGTTGCTCTGGCAAGACCTGTGCTCTATGGGACAATCTGATTTCTTATCTAGATGAAGCTGCATTCGGCTCTTAGGTGTTGCATATACAGAGTTTTTCTGTAGGTACATCACACATGAGGTTTTATCAGAGCCTCATAAGAAGGTGATGGAGCCATTGAGTGTCCTGATGCCTCATCAGATGTTTCTTGCAAAGTGGTATCCTTTGTGTCACAAGGTACATAGCTGTATGACCTTTCGTCCGGACAAGACCTTTTCTTTGAGAAGAAAGCGGCACATTGGGCACTACTCCTCTGCGAGGGAAGATCTCGAATGCAATTCATGCTTACATCAAGCTTTCCTCTTGTGATCAATTTCCTGCATTCTGGTCCAACCTGCGTAAAATAGTTAAACTTCAAGGTAAGCTGAAATAGGTTACCAAGCTTGCACACGGACTCCGGTACCGGCCCGTAGAATTGATTATATGCGAGATTCAGCTGCTTCATTCTAGCTAGGCACCCGAAAGAATGGGGTATTGGTCCTGTCAACTGATTGATGCTGACGTCAAAAATAGTTGCTTTCTTCAACAACCCAATTTCATAGGGAAGGCAGCCGGACAAGCTGTTGTTCAAGAACAGTACTTCAAGCAACGTGTTTGAAGCTTGGCCGATGGATTTCGGGATTGGACCAGTGAAGTGGTTGTTTGCTAAGGTGAGGAAAAGCGCTGTACTGCTGCCAAAGTTTTCTGGTATATCTCCGAAAAAGTTGTTGTTATTGAGGTAAAGAACATCGAGGTCCAGTGTGAAGGCTTGTGGTGGCACCTTCCCTGTCAGGCTGTTGAACCTCAGATCTAAGAAGGTCAAGTTGGTAGCACCTAGAACGGATGTTGGAAAGGCTCCGGTGAGCTTGTTGTTGCTCAAGTCAAATTCGTAGAAATGAGGGAGTTTGACGATTTCGGAGGGAATGAGGCCGGTAAAGTTGTTGGAGTTTACGTGGAAGAAGACTAGGTCTTTTAGTTCTTCAATGAAGCCGCCTAAGTTTAGATATTTGCCATTAAAGTTGTAACCATTGAACTTGACGCCGGCGACTCTGAGCTTGTTGTCTTTTTGGGTTGCGCCACATATGAAGCCTTTGTATTTGGACTTGTCTCTGCAGATGTCATTGCCTTTCCAAGTCTTAGTTATGCGTTGGGGGTCATAAGTGATTCGGGGCTTAAATTTTTGGATAGCACGAATGGCAGCCGCATTTTCATTTAGAAGGGGTGGAGATGGTGATGGTTTAGGAGGGGAGGGAGGGCGGCGTGGTGGCGGTGGCGGTGGCGGTGGCGGCGGTGGCGGTGGCGGTGGCGGTGGCGGTGGCGGTGGCGGTGGCGGTGGCGGTGGCGGTGGCGGTGGCGGCGGCGGCGGCGGCGGCGGCGGTGGCGGTGGCGGCGGCGGCGGTGGAGGCGGGGGAGGGCATTCTGGTTCTGGCGGAGGAGGAGGAGGAGGAGGAGGGCATTCTGATTCTGGAGGAGGAGCGGGAGGGCCGTATTCGGGAGGGGAGGCCGAAGGAGGACCTCCAATTATAATTTCTAGTGTCTCTCTCTTGACATTTGCCTGGAGGAAGCTTGAGCCTGAAATGAAAAGGGTGATTAGAAATAGAATGGTGGTTAGTTTTCCCATCTCTCTCTGTCTCTCTTTCGCTCGGAGATACTGGTATAAGTAGTGGAACACAGAATCAGCAAGTTATGTTGCACTGGACCTGTCTTTGCCAAACTTAACTAGAAACAGGGCTTCACTCAGTAACCTCTTCTATAACTTGTACATACGATTATCTTGTGTCCTGATTATTTCTCAAGCAGATGTTTAGTCGATCCCCAAGTGGCATTTGTTCTTTGCCTGGCTTAAAGACCAAAGCATGTGTTTTATTATTTGTCCTTCGTCGGCTCCACCAAAAAGTGGGCAATAATGGGTTCAGTCTCTGTGGCTACTAGCTAGCCAAGCCTTTAGCAGCGTCTCTTTCAGAAGAGCTTTGGAAGATGAGGATATTCATGACGACTGAAGGGTTTAATTGTGGTGGTGTCCTTCAGTAGACTTCTCCAAGTCTTTTTATCCTTTTTTTTCTCTCTTTTTTTTTTATTTATCAAAGAGATGGCGGGAAGTAAGATTATGATCCAACTGGTAGGTGTATTATGCCTCGGGAATCTACCAGCCCAACACATACATTTAAGTCTCCGATTTTTGCATCTATATCGGGGCCAAAACGTACAAAAATACAAAGAGCACATACTGTGTGATTTTTATTGCTGATGGTTCTCACAAAATATGAGCAGAACATAGCTTCTCTTTCTGGCTCAGGCCTGAGTTTGTATTCATTTGAATTTGTTACCATTTACTGCTTGAATGACGTAACCAAAACTTGAAGAATGACTTCATCTCTCCCTCAGCAAAGAAATGATCAGAGAGAAAAGATGAATTGACTGTCCCATTGAACTTGTACGAGTTATGTCTCCTCGATATCAGCGAAAGAAGACAAACTGAGAATGGCGGAGCACCGAAGGAATCCTGCACATGTAGGTGGGGGCAGGAGAACTGAGGGTTTGAGGAGAACCAACCAAAGTCTCAGCCTCGGATAATGGTGTGCTGAGATAGTATTGTACCAAAAGAACATCGGGCCAAAAGCTTGTTTACACTAGCTTTCAGCCAAATTGAAAGTGCTTTGCAGCTGGTTCAACGATAGGTGCCTGATGAGATCATCGGTTCATTGTTGATGCGACGCGTTACATTTTTCCACACCCAAGTAGCAATTCTCGGCCAGCAGGCTGCCGGTAGGGGAGGAGCATAGGTTCTGGATCCTCTGTTGTAACTGCAAAATTGCAGTTTTGTATTTGTGGTCAGAGGGGGATCTTCGTCACACTTGAGAACCAGTAATTGTTTTGCGAAAAAGAATCCGGGGATGGACTGTGCCGGTGGGAGCATAACACAGAGATGAGGCATCTAAAAAACATAAAGAGTTCTGAAACTCCCAGATATTCACTTTGTCAACCCTGTTCATTAATGAACATACTCGAAATAAAGAAAAATACATTGTAAGATTAGCATTTATATATAAATTTCAAAAAGGCCGAAAGTCCAACACTAAGAAATATTTTCTTCGACTGGGTATTGCATGTATGACTTGTGCTCGAGAAAAACCTTTTACATGGCAAAAACAGTTCCCATCTTGGCAGGCCTGTCGATCCATAATGCCATAAATTCAAGCCGCAGCAACACAGCTGCGGGAAGAGAGTACAACAATTTCAAATAATTCTCTACCTAAATGGCAGCTTCATGGTAATGTAAACGTCAACTTACTGAGCAGAAAACTAAACCAAGTCGATCCTCAGTGCTACCATAAATTTGAAGTGCAAGTATTCAGCTATAGGTGTGTAGTTGTTAAGATGCAATCCCGTGTGTGATCACGGCCACTAAGAGTTCGCCAAAAAATCCAGAATGCAGGGTCTTACAACCTTTCATATAACATAAAAACCGTCAATGTTCAAGCACCACTTCCATTGGCAGATATTCTCTCTACGAGTGTCCTTCACGTAGAGAGGCACCTTAACACCAAGAACCCGAAGGCGATTGACCATATCGTAAAGGAAATCAAAAGTGAGTTTGGACTGTGCATTAAGTTCCTCCCTAATATGTGGATGAATCCTGAACCACTCTCCCAACATCTTGTGCACGTGAGCACGGATCATCCTCCATGGCACGGGATATTCCTCACATAGCTTCAGATATTCTACGAGTAAATCAGCCTGGTCTAGTTTTACCTCTTCACTTCCATCTTCACCGTCCAACGCCCATTCAGCAGTTTTAAATCCAGCGAACAGGGCAGGATTCTCAAGAAGAGACTCCGCTGAAAGTACACCATCAGCACCGGTCTCTTCCAAACAGCTGTGGACATCATCCATGTGTCGTATATTCCCATTGGCCAGCACTGGGATTCTGACTGCATTTTTTACAGCCTTGATGGCCTCCCACTTGGCCCGCAATTTCTTTCCATCTTTCTCATCCCTTGTCCGGCCATGCACCGCTAGTAGCGAGCAACCAGCATCCTCTAACATCCTGGCATAATTTAAGGTGTCTTGCAGATCTGGGAAGACACGGATTTTGCAAGACACAGGAACTCTAAGGTTGAGAGCCAATTTCTCCACCAGAGACTTAACAAGAGGAAGATTATCCATCAAGAAAGCTCCATAGTTCCCCCGCTTAGCAATACGCTGCGGACACCTACATATACAAAGGGCAATTGTAAAACAAACCTTCTATAACTCTTCCATACCCCCATATAGGGGACCTGTCATTTTCATTGCCGTTTTTCAACATTAATCTACTCTAATTTCTTTTACTGTAATGTTTTACAAGGTATTACGCATTGCCATTAATTTAGTTCTTATTCTGTAATCTGTAATATCATAATTCATGTGTTGGAATGCAGATATAATTAGAATCTACTGTACAATGATGGGAGCCTTGTGCACCAGGGCTGCTCGATTCTAAGCTTATATCCTCGAATTCCTTGATTACTAGTTTGATTGAAACAATAGCATATATAATTTATGCAACTTTAGATACACATACATAAATGGCTATAAATTCAGTATACAACGTGCTGCAGGGGGTTGAATCCTGTCTTAGAAAATGTTGGTAAGTGGGTCGTGCACTTCAATAAATAAAAGCAAATATCGGGCACCCAATAAGAACAGGGGTACTGAGAAAAACCACATCCTCACTCGCCACTCAGGTCACCTACAGCATCAGACTAACATAGATCTATTGGCAAAAAATATGTCTAGTTGTCTAGTTAACTGCTCAAATTTAACACTCTTTTCCTAATGTTTAGAGAACTACAATCCTCTATAATCTATGCAAAGACAATGGATATTCACATTTATTATAGTTTCGATAGTAAAGGATAGCTCGATTCTTCAGAGATCTATGAGTTTTCAGAAGAGCAAGTATAATAAGAACCGAAGGTCTAGTGGGAATGATGCTTATTAGTGTTATAAAATAAGCAGAGAAAGAATTTTATGACTAGAAGGCATTATTATGCTTGTTTATTAGTCACTGAGCACTTAAGAGATAAAAAAACATACTGAACTAGCCTGATAAAAATAATGTTGTAGAGCCTACTTATATCAGGAACGAGTATTATACAAGGATGTAGATCACCACAAAGCTGGAAGATCGCTCCTTGTTCATCAGTAGTTTTATCTACTTTTACTTTCTGTCATCATTAAGTTTGTTCTTTTTGTTTCTGCTTTCATTCTTGCCAGTTAATCAAAAATTTTCCTTTTTCTTTGTTGGAGGAACTGTTCTCGAAAGCCTTCAGAAAGGCCTTGGTCAAGAATGGCTTCAGAAAATATAAGGAAAAAGAATCATAGACACGCATTTCTGCATAAGTGGAAAAAAAACAAAAACAGGGAACATACCATAGAGTTCATAAATTTTAAAGGAAAGGGCAAAGAAGATTACCCCAAATTAATGTCAACATAATCACAATAAGGCTCGACCCTCTGAGCTGCTTCCAATAAAGTATCTGCAGCATTAGCACAGAATTGGACAAATAGTGGACGATCATCCTGTGATTGTTGTCAGATTAGAAAGGGTAGAAAACGTAGTAGTCACTAGGGAAGAAACTTTAACAGCATGTAGAACAAACACTGACGAGCGGTTTTTTTAGCTTACACACGACACTATGAAACAGTCGCTATATTTATACCTCAAATCAAATTATTGGTTCTCTATTCGTACAAGTCCACATCTTACTCACTATATTATAGATACAACGTACACGTCCCGAGAATTTATCGCAAAAAGCGGGTTCTTGCTATGTTGTCTATGTATTGGCAAGTCTTGTCTACATATTTATCAACCCAAATCAAACCGGTCCTTGACGGCCAAAAGTTGTTTAGCACCAAGTTGTTGTGTCCAACCTATTATACAATACTATAGCTATCTTTTTAATAAAATTGTCAGATTCTTAATGCCAAGATAAAAGAATATATATCAATCAGATCTTAAACAGAAACCCCAAAAGGGTCTACGCTTGCCATTATATAAACAGATATATAGTATGCGCTAACTGCCACTAGGGGTATAGTCTTAGACTGGAAATATTCTCTTTCTCAACAATGAGAGACAATCTCCAGATGATTATCGATCTATATGGCGCAAGTACGTATATAACATTATTAAAAACTATGTTGTCTCACTTATTGTTTCTAGTATTGCAGTCTCCCATCCTTGAAAGCTCCTGTCCTCAAGATGTGCCATTTCAAGTGTCTAAATCCAAGAAATTGCTAAAATACAGTTTCTTACGATATAAGTTCAAATGATCATCAAGCTGTTAGGTCTACTTTAAGTATCAAGCAGTCGAAGTAACATCAATTTGACAAAAATAAACTCTAACCCATTAAGCCACTTGTCGACAGCGGAAGAAATTGACCATAGTTCATAGCATTAGAAAATACGATAGATAGCATCTATATATGCACCTCAGGTTCGCTAATTTTCTTCCAACTGTCCTCAAAATGCTCTTAAACCTTGACGATCCTAGCTATCACCCCCTATGAAACGCAATCTCACTCTTAGCTTGGTGCAAGCCTGGTGTAACCTTTCGCAACTAAGTATTGTTATTACATTATCAAACTTATTCAGGTGGGGTAAGTGACCAGTGTTTCGGAGAAACCATGCCTTTGGCATACAGGTGCTTGCTCCAATTGGAAGCAAGTTGGACATTCGGCACAGACTGCCCCCAGCCAAAGAGGTTAAACAGACCATCTTCTCTTGATTTCATCCGGACACTTCCCAATGCCCCAAATCGCTACCCTATTACGATGACCTGTTGCGGCTGGAATAGGTGGAAGCTGAATTACTTAAACGAATCCATGGAGCTACGTTTACAATAAATTGAGGAAAAGAAGCTTATCAGGTGCTTAGTGTGTAGATAATATTATCCCTAGATTAGGGTTTAACATGTCTATAAATTAATATAACTAGTTACTATGGATAGTTGAATCAATATTATGCAAATCACTGCACGCGTTCCTTGGCACAAGAATTCTTCTCAGAATCAAGCGTTTTAGCATGGACGAGTTCACTCGATCCTTGTCTGGAGGTGGCAGATTATTATAACAGCCAGGTAGTAAAAGCTGACAATATAATGCTAAAACTGCACGCTTATGTAAAAGTCATAGTAAAAAATGGAAACAAAATTGGCTTGCACGAAGTAGTATTATGCACAAATTGAGTTGAACATGTGTAAGTATACGTACCTTGCAGGTAGTGAATTCTTGCGACCGATACTTTTCGTTCTCGGTGAAGATTCGCGAGTGAAGCATGGGTGTATAAGCCGCCTCGGCGCCGTATTTGCGGCACAGCATTCGGAAAGGCAGCTCCGAGTTGTCCACCATTGGGGCCACAATCAGCTTGGGCTCGCCCAGCTTCCTCCAGTGAGCCCACGCCCTCTCGACGTGCGACTCTCCGGTCAGGCACCGGCCCGGACTACCCAGCAACCAACATTCTTGTTGTTGTTGTTGCTGTTGGCCGGGTTCTGGTTCCTGTTTGGTTACAGAGCAGAGGCTGTCCTCGTCGGGGTTTGTTGAGGTGGTTAGGGTTTGAGAGATGGAAGGGGCGGCCATGGATGGGTTAGTTGGTGGCCAAGACAATTTGGTTTTGTTTAAGAGAGCGGCTGCG
This sequence comes from Escallonia herrerae, assembly GCA_033070095.1. NCBI lineage: Eukaryota > Viridiplantae > Streptophyta > Magnoliopsida > Escalloniales > Escalloniaceae > Escallonia > Escallonia herrerae. The sequence continues at coordinate 187,156 of JAVXUP010000718.1, forward strand.
ATTTGTTTCAGTCTCATACGGAGGAGGAGGAGGAGGAGGCGATGGGAACCGCAACCCCACCCATCGCCCCCGCAAGGAGCTCTTTTTTTTTTTCTTCCTTTTTGCTAGCAAATACAAGGGGGTGCTAACTGTGGTGAGTGCTGACTGACCATTTGGCGACCTAGTCAAGTGGGCATTTTTCATTAGATTGGGTTAATTACATCCGGTACCATTAAGGTTTGTTCTTATTACATTCGCCTACGCATAACTATCAAATATGACGGAAAGTGCCTACAGCTTAGATTTCTAATCCAATCCAAAATAAGTACAAATAAATTAATTGATTGATTAATTAATTAATTATGAGAGCCTAGATTTGGGGTCTTCTAGTTCTTCATGTTCACCGTGCCCACTCCGACATCTTTCTCCTGTTCAACCCTCGCCACCTATCAATGCACCCCCCCCCCCCCAAGCGTTATTGCACTTCCTCTGCGGCCACGTTTTCTCTTGGATTCACTCAATGTCGTGTTGTTTACACCAGTCACCGACCAAATTCGTCAATGTCGGCGGTGACTCTATTTATGAAGTAGAAGTGAAAATCTGATATCTCGAACCTGGAGCATAAGGATCAAAATCGACTAGATAAAAATCGATTGGAGCCATGCAGATGATGCATCTTGAGGATGATTTGGTAATTATAGCAACTAGCATCCATCATCAACCACCGATCCCACTTTCATATGCCAACACATACCCTTCTGATGAGCCAAAACGGTATTAGCAGTTAGCATGACAACACTTAAACCAGCAATACCTCGAGTATAGCCCAAGTTTTGCCAAACGCTGGCCACTCGATCTCTCTAATCTCCACATTACTCTATTTTCTCTTTCATTGCCTTATAGATTTTTGAACCCATTTCAGACTGCCGGTCATTTAATGGGCTCTGTTGCCCCGACAACGGTTCATTTGGAGGGTTTGATGGGAACTCGTGCTTTCGTGTTTGGATTTTATTTTGGATTTACGTGATTCTATTTTAGAAAAATTAGGATTAGAGGGGTCTGGGGTAAAACTTTTGGGATGGTGGGTTTAGTTTGGGAAATTGTTTGTCTTTCGTTTATGTTTCTTACGTTAGAATTTAGTATTTACGTAAACATAAATTTGACTCATTGTGTGTCAAGCAATATTGTTTTGATATTTACCTGCACTAGTTATCTTGTGTGCCTGTCATCTGAGTTAAATTACCTACACTACTTATCTTGTGAGCCTATGTGGGATGCAAAAAAGGCGACTGTCTGCACCTTATACCTTTCTTTCTCCTTATTCCACTTCCGTCATCGCCGCCGGATTTTCCCAGGTGATGTGATAACTTAGGTTGGTGTCTAGCTAGGGCTGTTTGTGTAGGATTTTGGTGGGTATAGTGGGATGGACGTCCACTGCCGCTATAACGGTCGCAATAGCTCCTGTTGATATCCATGGTTTTCCGGCATTGGAGCTTGGTTGGAGGTGTAGATCGGGGTTAGATGTTGGGATCCTTGGGGGTGCTTCGTGATTGGGTTGTGATGGGCATCGGCTGTCGGGTAATTTCGTCATCGTTTGGGTTTGTCGCGCTGCCACGGGTGGCATTGAGGTGGTAAGTCTAGGGTTAGGTTTTCTTCTTCTAAGGTTTTATTTTCCCCTCCCCCCAGTCGATTCCACCCCCCCCCCCCCCAATTGTTTGGTAGCTACTGAGTCTCGGTGGTTCTAGATGGTGTTTTCACGGGACCATTGTCTCTGATTGAAGACTATGAGGAGTCTCGGCCTACTGTTGGTATGATTAGGCGATTCCTGTGGTTTCGGCCCATAATTCTATCAGGATTGGTGGACAGTCGGTGATAATTAGAAGGTGGACAGTTGGCTGTTTCTTTGAAGCTTTTTATGATGGTTTGCTCGAGTGCTCTCCGGGGATTGGCAGCCGTGTGATGGCCGGAGAAGGTGGAGTTTTTCGGCTCCGGCATGGATGGAGTGGCGGAAGCAGGATTTCATATCGGGGGCTAAAAATATATCAAAGAAGATAAATATTTTTATAAATAAAATAGCACACAAAAATAAAGTGCACTTTTCGATAATACACAAAACATACTAAAAAATATCTAAAAGGTCTTATTAAGCTTCATGAGAACCATTAAAGACTCTTTACAACACACAAAAGAAGAGAATACAAAATACACGCCATTTAACCTAGCTAATTATAAATATTTTATTCTTTTACTTTTTCAGTCATGTTTTAATATCGCGTTAACCTAATTAACCTAATTTTAATCCACCATTTAAATAAATTACATATCTGACGTCTCAATCCAATTGGGTCCCATCCTCCATCAACCATCTCAATTCTCAAATGTTCAATGCACAATTAACAACCTATAATCAGCAATTAATAATCTCAATTTTCAAATGTACAATTAACACGACCTAAAATTATCAATCAAATAATTACTGCTCAAATGAGATAAAAATTCAATTGGATCTCATCCTCCATCAACAATCACAAATCTCAAGTGCTCAATGCACGATTAACAGTCATGAAGCATCAATTAATAATCTAAATTATCAAATTTATAACTAACAACCTAAAATTATTAATCAATTCTCAATAGCAAAAGAAATTGTCCAAAATGCACATTGACCTTAGTCCTTAGAAATCAGAACGGCGTCGTTGTCGCAACGTCGTTGGCGGTGGGTTTTTCGCCGTGACCACCGGTGACTGAGCCTCAGAAGTCAGATCTGCTTGAATTTCACTATTTCAGGCGACGTGACCGCCGACCGGTGAGGTTCGTCACTTCTTCGGTTCGTCCGCCGGCTCGTAGATCTAAGCTAGATCTGGCCAGAGTTGGGGTGGGGATGGCCTTCGCGCTTCGAAATCGGGACTTCGACAGGCTTAAGACGACCACTTCCTCCGCCATGAGGCCGTCCATGACTTTGTGAGAGTAGGGGCGGACGTTGAGACCTTAACGGCGACCAGCGTTACCGATAAGGCAATGAGCCGATGACCGATGGCCGTGGGCGGTACCGCGGTGACTAAGAGAGTGAAAGGTGACTCCGGTGACCAGTGAGCGGTGACTCCGGTGACCAGTGAATGGTGACTCTGGTGAGAGTTCAACAGTCGACAGCGACGACGGGAACTAAGTGAGACTGTGAGAGCCGAAAGGAGGAAGAGAGAGAGAGAGTCGCGAGTGGAAAAAAACACTATATCTAATTTATTTTTTTTTCAAAATCTGAGGGGGTGCTATAGCCCCCCCCCCCCCCCCCCGGTACATACATAGTTCTGCCCCTGCATGGATGCATGGGGCTTGATGCCACGTTACAGTGAAGGGATCTCATGTTTGAAGCTGGGTTAGTGGTGGGCTGTTTGTTGGTGTTGTTTTATTGACTGTTTAATTTTAGTCTTTATATGTTTTAGTTTATAGTTACCTATTTTTAGTTAGTTTTTATCTTGTTTGTAACCTTTTTCTTTGGCTACTTAAATCTCTCAAAAAACTAAACTTAAGATAAATCCAAATATTCAAAAAGAATAATTAAAAATCAAAAAACAAAAAATTGGTTCTTTGTCTTTGTAGGCTATATATCGGATGGGATTGTCATCCGTTATTATTAGTAATGTATTGTATGATAACGTAATCTTAAAGGATAGGGCTGTTAGTCTCATTTATTTTTTTGATAGTATATATTTCTAATAATTAAAAAAAAAACAAAAAACAAATTACGCTGTAACATAAAATCTTAAGAGAAAAAATTAGAGTGTTAAGGGAAGTTTTGGTGAAATATATTTCAAATAAGTTTATTAATGTATCGTTCTGTCACGATGTTAAATGAGTCATATGCTTTCAATTACTGCACGAACGCACTAATATTCTTGAACCATCACTTACAGTTACATATGTACTTACTAAAACAAAATTGGGCTCAATCCATGCCTTATTAAAAAAGGTTAATTACAAAACTGTCCCTCATGATTTACACGTTTTTGCACTTTGCCCCTCGTGTTTACAACTTTTACAATAATGTCCCTTGAGGTTGACAAAACCATTATAAATAGCTCCAAAATCGAACGGCCGTTCAAATTTGGCCGTTAAGACGGCATGTGCACAGCACACGCGGTTTTGGCATGGATAGATAGGTAATTTCCTATCCCAATCCCTTTGAAAACCCTAAACCTCCATTACTTTCTTCTCTCTCTTCCTCTCCTATTTCTTCTATCTCTCTGTTAACCATTCTCTATCTCCCTCTCACTTGTCAGACCTGCACACACCCAGAATCGCACCATCTTCGACCAACCTCGTCGCCGACCAGCCTCTATACTGGCCACTTCCATCTGTCAACTTCGTCACCGTCCATCCTCTGTCGTCGTCTGTCGTCTGTCCTCTGATCCGTCATCACTGTCACCATGGAAGCCCTAATCAAGGGAGACCTTTTGCAGCCCCAAATCTGATCTTTTACCCATCGTCGTAATGATCACAAGGATAAAAAATCTTAAGGGTGTTGATATGAAGGCTATCAAAATTGGGCGGGGCAAACTTTACAGGGGCTAAATTACTTACACATGCATGATCCGCTGATTGTTCACAGGGATTTGAAGTGTGACAATGTGTTTGTTAATGGGAATCACGGAGAGGTCAAGATTAGGGATCTTGGGTTTGCGAATATGCTGCAGAAGGGTACTATTAAAACGGTTTTAGGTATTCTTTTGGAATGTGTGTATTGGAGTTGGTTACTCTCCAATACCCGTATATTGAATGCAAGAATGCTGGGCAGGTGTATAAGAAAGTCTTATCGGGTGCAAAGCCAGCCGATCTTAAGAAAATGAAGGATCTCCAAGTCAAGCAGTTTATAGAGAGGTGCCTTGTTCCTGGATCTCCATCAACTCAAGAGTATTTAGCTCTAATGAAAAGAAAGAATTTGGATTGAAAAGGATGACAATTAATAGAAAGTCAATTGAGTTTGTCTTACAAGTGATTGGCTCAAGGAAGGTCGGCACATATGAGTTTGTGTTCAGTCTTGATGCTGATACAGCACTTTCAGTTGCTTGTGAGATAGTTGAGCAAGACGAGTTATTCTTTGAAGATGTTGCTGCAGTAACTAAATTGATGGATAGATGGCTTTTGGAACTTGTACCGAGCTGGAAACCTTCAGATTTGAGTCGAGTAAGGACCTTAGATGGGGATTATGCTGGACTACAGAATGATCAGCACCCATTGAGGTGGTCTGATGTGAAGAATGGTGTTGAACAGTCGAGTTTTAATGGATCAATCATACCAAGTGAAGATTGGGATATGAAATTACCGATTTATCCATGCCAAAACTGCGTGTGCTGTGCACATGCGGTCTTAACGGCTGAATTTGAACGGTCGTTCGATTTTGGAGTTATTTGCAATGGTTTTGTCAACCTCAAGGGACATTATTGCAAAAGTTGTAAATACGAGGGGCAAAGTGCAAAAACGTATAAATCACAAGGGACAGTTTTGTGATTAACCCTATTCAAAATTCAGTCCGCAACATTTTTATCAAAGGACCTGGTCCTAAAAATATGCGGGTCCACAAAACTCAAGGCTATATCGCAATAATTTGTACTTGTCAAAAGTTTTTAGAAAGATAACATTTGATCTTCACATTTTACAATTTGAGCTTCGCGTTTGTCCTTAAAGGTACTTTACTCCACATGCCCTGGAAGTCATCCCTGCAAGCACAAGTAGAGCTCAAAGAGTTTCTTCGAGCCTAATTACCAATTCCAACTATTAGGATATACTTGTTGAGATATATTTGTCTGATAGAAATTACTTTAGCTTCAGCTTTATGAAAATTTATGATTATTCTTTTTAAGGCTATATCCACACACACACACACACATATCGATTCACCCTCTGTTAATATTTACTCCCTCATTCCCATATAATTTGATAACCTTTTTTCACGCAGATTAAAGATATTGGTCATATATTGTATATTTCTTATTATATTCTTTAGAAAGAGGATGAGAAGAAAGTTGATTAGGAAAGAGAAAATAAATTAGTAGAAGGTTAAATTTGGAGAGTATAATAGAGTAAAAAGTGTAAGAAAGTGGGTCAGGACAGAAAAATTGAGTTGGTAGAGAGTTAAATGTAGAGAGTAAAATAGAATTAAAAAAAGTATAATAAGAATAAATATGTAAAAATACCTATAAAATTGTTCTTAATTTGAAAAGTGAGTTACTTTTGTGGATGGTCCAAAAAGAAAATACGATAAATTTATATGGGACGGAAGGAGTATCACTTTACGTACACGCTCCAATCATGTTTCATTGCATTGATCACTCCATTTTTTACATTATTTTTTCAAAAGTATGATTAGTCCCAACCAGCACTTACGATCGTTACTCTAATTGCAGCATCGAGCGAGGAGAACAAAAACATTTAATTTTGTTGATCATTAAGCAAGCGCTAGGTCGTGGTAAGATGGTCAGTATCATTTAATGGTGTTTAAGTTTGAGTTCTGCTACCAGTCTGGTATGAGTGTATGACCTGTGCTTGGGTAGCTAGCACAAACCGGTAGGCTCGGCCTAGTCATATGGACTGTGGAGCAGGAAACTGGCTTCCTCGGGCGGTACCCCTAAATGTGCAATGGGCTTCTAAGAACTAAGAAGTACTGAACCCACCGTACCCACCCCCTTTGTCACAAGAGAGGCCCAGATCAGGGTCCCGTAAATATATCGCTTTCATTTTTACTGGTTCATTGCGTTGTCCAACACGTCGCATTCTAACATAGGGAGTAAAAGGTTGATTATTTGGGTATATTTGAAATCACTTATAATTTTAATTTTTAAAAAAATTAAAATTAATTTAATTTTTATTTTTTATAAAAATAAATGGATATTTGATTACCCAAATTTTATTTTGAATTTTTTATTTTGAGTGTTTGATCATCCAATTTTTAATTTGAGTTTTTTCTTTAGTGATGGTGGCGATATGGGAATGGCGGTAGCGGTCGTGGCGATGGTGGCAGCTGATTTTTGAAACTGAAGGAAAAAAAATAAAAATTATGTGTCAAACGCGTTTTTTTTATCTTGTTTACAAAATTAAAAAAAAAACTTAAATGTTACCAAACACTACCTATATTTTCAACCTATCCATTTTTTTTTTACCCCTGATCAATTTACCATAACCAATTATGAGAGTATGTGAATTTCCAAATATTGCATTTTCTTCGTAACTGAAATCTACCATGGCAATGAGGGTCCACATCTAGGTCAAAGTATTGTAGGTCAAGTAATCACCAGAAATTAAGAGCCAAAATTCTGGTAAGACTTTTGCGTACTAAAGCAATTTCACTATTTCAGTCCACTTTGTTTATTGGGGAGCCAATTGCCCCTCGGCGTCTTTGCGCTTATCAACAAAGTAAAACTTGACTAAGAAGCTGATGTAATTGATTCCTTAAATGAGAACCCATTTCTAAAATTAACTTTAATCTATTTGAGCATAATAGATTAAAAGTTATTAAAAATGTTTAAATAAAAATTGATGAAAATAGGCTTAGTGCGGTAAAATTAGCATATGGTGTATTCGAATTGAAATATGGCAACTAATGTTTGTTTATATGTCACAATATTTTGATAATTCTCTTGATCAAACTTGATTCTACAAAACGGATGAAATCAAAATTCAAAAAATCTCATGATTTAATCGGTTTATCTTTTTTTGTCTAGCATTTCAAAGTTGATTTAATCTTAATTTAATTAAGTATCATAACTTTTTTATTCTCGGTCAAAGTAACTAAGAGTGTGTTCGAGATTGCATCTTTAAGCAGTTTTAGCAAAATTTGCAAGTAGGCACGTTGTTTGGATAAAATGTATCAAAGTCAGTTTCATTGTGCCAAAATGACCAATAAATTTAGTGTTTCAATAAAAGATGCTAAAGATATTTGTTATTAATAGGGATAATTAATACTTTACTTGATCAAGTTTGATCAGAAAAAAAAATTAATGCATAATTCTTATTTTCTTAGAATATGATTTAATCAGTTTTGTAACCTTTTAAAGTTGATTTAGTCAGTCTTGTATTTTTTGTGAGAGCCTAACAACACAATTTAATCCAAATTTAATCAAACTTGAAAATTCTACAATCAATTCCAAACATGCTCCAATACGGATTCTCTTGCCAATAATAATAATAATAATAATAATAATAAAGATATAAAAGCAAAACTCTTGTTGATCTCTGAAAGATGCTTAACCACTTTTTCAAGCGATGACTCTAAGTTTCGCCACTTTTTCAAGCGATGACTCTAAGTTTCGCCACTTTTTCAAGCGATGACTCTAAGTTTCTTCTTACATCTCATCGGTAAAAGTCTCTTTAACGACCAACCAACGATAATCTTGGTTTTGGCTGAGGGGAGGGCCCTAAACACAGTGGTACGAGAATTTTCTCATTTTTTGACTATCGAACTTTCAAAATCGAAATTGAAATTGTTCTCAACAACAACTGTGCCACTCAAGACCGAAAGGGACCATTTGCTGTAGTATGTTGACCTCTGCAGACATGATTATGAAATAAATAATACAGGCCTAATTAGAAATTGGGTGAAACTTCAATGGTAACAATGCACCTCAATTAAATATGACTGCGATGGATGGGCAAGTGGAGTAGCCTTGCATGGCAGGGTTGACGTTAAGCAAAAGGCATAGCAACCAGAAAACAAAACTGGGAAACACTGTAGGACCCTCCCCCAGCCATTACTTATCAATCTCCCACCCGCCTCTTTTGACTTTTGTTTTCCCATCATAAATAAACTCCAACCAAGTGGTCTTCCTCGCACCAACCATCCCCTTACGGTCTTCCCTACCTCCAGCCAACCAATCGCCAAACCCTCGCATTAAAAGCGCTCGTCCTCTCTCAAAGACCCGCCGAAGCGACTCGCACTCTGTCTGTCTCGATACGTTATCTCTGAGACCAATCTTTAGACGTTTAACTTTAGTAATGAGCGATCATTGAAATCTCAAGTAAATTAGTCGTCCACAACGGCCAATTGCGTATAATTTTGTTGGTCAACCGTCCAAAACACGACATGTTCTACTCTGATCATTTTTGACCAAGTCCTTTATCTTTTCCTTTACTTTTTGGTTTTACCACTGAGACCAAGAAAGAGGAAAAAGCTCTCCGAGATAGCTAATGAATAGGAAAAGCAGATGTAGGCATCCAAAGACAAGAATCACCAGAGATAAAGCAAGCAATTCAATATTAAAAGAAAAGAGTGAACATTGACCCCCACTTTCTTCCTCTGAAAATATGCCCACCAAATCCACCATAGCCTTTTGCTTTTGATTGTTAATGGATTCACAGTAATTTAGACAGGGTACTGAGAGAGAGAGAGAGAGAGTCCACTGATTTACAGGGAATAAATTAAAGAACAAACCCACTAAATTTCCTTGGACATAGAGCCGTGACTCATAGAACTCGGCCAGTGTGATACCCTACACTTAGTAAGGAATAAGTATGGCCTTTTTGACTTGTTTGCAGTGAGAACGTTGAAGATGATGGCGATGATTTGAACTAACTACGAAGACTCCAAGATAAGACCTGTTGTTTCTGCAACCGAAAGAGAGTGATTGTGTTCGCCTTCATATGTTACGACCAGCATGGCCGGATCATCCAAAGCTCTCTCCACATGCTTCCTTGCTGGGCATCCTCTCACACTACTGCACTTGTAGTAGCCTCTGTTTTTAGAATTTGCCCCAAAATAATAAAGTCAGAACACACTTGTAATCTTCGTCTACAAGAGCAATTGCAACCGGGAAAAAAAAAATTTGCTTAGAGATTTTAGGAAGAATACCTTGGATGTGGAGACCCTTTAATGGGTTTCTGTCCGTACTTCCTCCACGAGTAATCATCCGGCGGTATGTCTGCCAGCTTCATGCTTATTGCCGGAACCCTAATTACCCTCTTTATACGCAGCTTTCTGTTTAATTGATAATTCAAAATTCTAGATTAAAATAAGAACCAATGAACCATACGTAGATCCATTAATATACAAATGATGCATTGAAGTCCCTTGATTTCATGAGTGCGAAACATAAGTCCACATTCTCTGCATAACCAAATATTTAATCTACGCATCTGAAAAAAGTGTGGATGGTGTACCTCCTCTTGGAGCAGTGGCACCGGCCGGAGGAGCCACTACACTTGCCCGACGCACCATTATCCGACGAGCTACACTTCTTCTTGAACGAAGACGAAGACAACGGCGGCTTAGCCGAAGAAACCTGAGACAAGTTAGAAATCTGAAACGACGACGAAGGCTGCTTGCTGTTCGTATCACCGGTCAAAGTGGACATCAACGAGTTCGCACCAGAAATCGCCGGCGAATACGAAAAACTAATCGTCTTAGTAGACCCCGAATCCTTCCTCGGTAAGACCACCGGTTGAACTTGATGAACCGGCGGAATTTGCTGAATCGGAGTTGGACAGTACACCTTTGTTTCACAGAGCACCTCCTGAGACACTTCCTTTGAAGGAGATGTAACAGGGGCCCGTCTGAACCGGGCATGGCCGGTCCGGGTACGACCCAGAAGGGAAATGACCTTCTCGAACTTGTTGACTGCGACATCAGCGACAGCTCTGCAGTCCATCTCCAAATCCACGGATGCTTTGGGTTCTTGCTGGTGTTGGGATTGGGCTAGTAACTTTATGAGTTTTTGGACACTTTCGAGCCCAGAAGCGGCTTCCTGGTGGACGGCGTTTTCTTCCATTTGGGTAACGAAGGTGTTGTTTCTGTAGTTCATCATAAGCTCCACGGCCATGGCAGATTTGACTTACAGCGACATTAAGGCGGACAGGATCTAAAAGGGAGGAGGGTTGAAAGGGAAGAAGACAAGTGCAAATGAGGTGTTGAGATGGAAAGGTCAAAATGATACCATCGGCGAGGTAATGAGCTGAGAAACAAAAGTAAGACAGTAGGTGACTGGCCCGTCGCTTTATCGTCTGCCCCGTCAAACTTAGGTACGTATAAGATCCAACCATGTAGACAATATTTTAATCCTGGGTCCTCCCCCGGTTTACTAAATACGAGCACAAAGACTTTTGCTTTTGATTTTCGATAATTAAAAAAAAAAAAAAAGTTAGTACTCCGTATTTGAGTTTCATTGTTAGTATTGTATTAACGGTTACCAACCGAAGATAATGAAATTTGAGATAGTTTAGTTTACGCAGTAGGTTCAATCTATTTTATTATTGAATGTTTAGGTTCGATAACTAAAATATCTCTTTTTTCTTTTAATATAACTCAAATATAAATTTTAATAGTTGGGAGACACCCGACATTTCCAATCAAAGTGGCTCAACTACGAAGTTAGTAGTTACTTTGTTGGGGGAATTAGGATTCAAAAATAATCTTAACGTGATCCGCAAATATCAGACCTAATGCCCAACAATTAGGCTCCTAAACCCACTAGAGTTTCTCACACTCACATCTATATAAAAGGGGCCTTCCCAAGGTATGTAGGCAATTTTACATACACAAACACCATATTTCATACTTTTTCAGAGTTCATATCTCGTAGTTGCGCTCTGACTTAAGTATCAGAAAGTTTTTTAGATTTCTCGACAATACCTCATTTTCTGTTTTGCAGGTCACCGTCTCAAGCAAGAGTTCTGGAACATATTTTTAGCAGCAACACCTTTCTTTCCCGTCTTTGAGAATCATGTTATATACATCTCTCTCTTCCAGCTTTGAGCCGGTTCCTCATGTTAACATTACAAAACCAGTTTTATTGTCACCATTCCTGAATCTAAACCTCCTCCCCACTGTTCACAAAGAGCCCAACGTAAATCCCCTCTCGCTGAATAACATTTCATCGACATTCAGCTAAGGCTTTGGAGAGTTATGGCATCTGAAAATGGCTGCTAAGGAGGTGCTATGGCTACAAATGGCAGTTGATCGGTGGCTTATGTCCATATTAGAAAGGGAGCAAAGAGAGACGGCGACCGAATTGGAAAATAAGATGTCATGTGAAGGACAAAATCGTCATCACATGAGTCAAAGTGCTCGTTCGCACATGCAACAGCATAAAATCACAAATGCTAATCTAGAGTTAGATGGCCGAATAAAGGCGACGAACGATGCTGGATTATTGGCGATGAGACCACCGAGAGTAACAATTACTGATGTAGTTTAGTAGTGACGAGACTGTTAGCCGTTGTAAATAGTTGTAGAGATATGAATTGGCGATTGAAGAGAGCTCTGAAGTAAATAGGACAGAGAAAATGAGGGTTGTGTTGGGTTTTCTCAGTGGTGCCATGGTAATAAAGGAAAGAAAATAGATGAAAATCTGAAAGTGCAAAATTATCATATCTATATTTTGTTAGATATACAATCTAAAAAAGGATGAGCAGTGTAAGTTTTGATAAATAATATACTTATATATAATAAAATAAAACTTTGGTGATGTTGAATGTAATTAACCTTTTTTTAAGTGTTAGATCTACTCTCACGGCTTGAGGAAAAATACGTGGTGAATAAAAAATAAAAGAAAAAACTGTTAAGTAAAAGACTGGAAGGGTCGTGTGGGACATTGACCTTTTCTGTGGAGTGGGGTCCGGCGGAGGAGAGCTGGTCTTAAAATGACAAGACAAGTTGTGAAGAGATGAGGTCAAAGATGCGTCCCATGCCGTCTGATTTGATTTGAGAGAGAGAGAGAGAGTCGTGTCTGGGCTTTGGAGCATTAGCCGTTGCTCAGTGATATTTACTTTGGTTGACTAATGTCTCTTGGTTGTTTGCATCGACCAACAAAGTCCTTTTATTTATCTACATAAACATTGTTTTTATACCATCTCATTTTTTTTGTAAAAGTAAATTAGTATTCGGTTCACTGTCAAATAAATATAATATCGTGTAAAAATTGATACTTTCTTTCTTAAAAGTAGATACTATTCCGTTACTCTTTCTTTTATATATATATATATATATATATATATATATCGAAAAGTCCTTACTTTAAGTTAGCTCAATAGTTTATTTAATTATTTTTTAGATTATATTGCTTTATTAAGAAGATTGGTTTTTTTTTTCTTTCTATATTGTCAAACAGATTAAAATGAAAACAACGAAAACAAAAGTTTTTAACTAATGTTTACTTTTACATCATATTATGCTTTTCCATACCTTTTCAACAGTAACGAACATAATTTTACCATTAATATATTTGTGTAGTAACACGTTAAGAATGTAAAACCTATCTATACTATTTACTATTTATTAAAGAAAAATATGATTTGATACAATACCTTTTTGGTATTACATAACTACTAACCTACAATGGTAACAAGTGGCATTTCAAGAAAATTTTTAAAGAGTGACGCAAAATAAAAATCTTAAGTAGTAAATAACTACATATAAAAATGTATTTTGGTTTTCATAGATTAAACATTTATTAAACAATATAATTAAAATAATTTAAAGCTCCAGTTTGATATGATGATAATATTTTGTTAACTTATTTCTCTACAATTTAAGATTCATTTTGCTGAACGTGATATTTTAATAAAATTTATACTATTAATTTTATTTTTACACACATATCATGTATACTTCGATGACTCACTCGTATTAAGTTATGAAAATAGATGTAGCTAAACTTTTATTCGCCCGGTAATTCCGATTTTCCATTTCCTTCTTTTATGTTGCTTTTTGGGAGTTTAGACAGGGTCCGCATTCCGAACAAGGGTCTGCGCCTATCACGGCAAATTGTTGACTTTGGCGTTGTGCACCCGGAGGTTAGTCAAAGTAACAGCTATTTATCGTCTTATTGTACTCGCCATAATCCAACCAATCACGAGAATCTAGTCAATCTACCCGTGGAGAAAAGAGGTCAATGTTCAACGGCGGATTGTTTCCAGCATCAATCAATGTTGAAAAAGGAGAGGTGCGGAAGCCTTCAGATAAAATCCATCTATGCAGTGAATTAGCACCTGTTGGAAATAGTTTCTAAAAAGTAATATAATATATATACACGCGCGCGCGCGCGCGAAGCTCACAAATTGAGTAAATAAAATCATAAGAATATTTTTATCTCGAGTACGAGAAACACGTTTACTTCAATTCTCTTAAAAACGCGATGTTATTCTTACCAGGCGAGATACCATCAAGGGTTCGAAGGATCAATCTTGAACACCTTTGAAACAGGTATACTAGTACTGAGTTGAGGCGCGGATTAGGTCGCTCTCTTTAAAACGGTTCGCGCCCCTACGGAGTATACCGGTACAATAGGTTCCAACGCGCAGCTTCCAGGAGACAACAGTCCAGCTCGTATTTGCTGTGACTTCTTTTTAAGTTTGCACCACTTTAGAGAAGTTGAAGCTTCACATAATACCCTTCTTTACCCAACAAAAATCTGACAATTATTCTCACACTCTTAAGAGAACATGATCAGGAAATCATAAATTTTTGTACACTTGTCTTTACAATAAGACTTGTAGTTAAGAAAAACATCGATATATGAGTAGAAAAATATAAAGGATCAAGTCACTTAAGACACGAGCTCAACCATATGTTGACTAGAAAATGAAAGAACTTGTAATAAAAACACAAAAAATCTCTTCTTGCAAGAACTAGAAGAATGGCCTTTATATATATGCCTAATTAAGTGACACGATAAATATTTATAATAAGTTATTATTATGCAAATAACTATTGTCATAAACTTTGTAGTGACACTTATGGACCAATAAAATAGACATAAAGCAAAATATTACTTAATACCTGTAACGGTCCAATAATAACAAAATAATTATTGCTTGAAAATATATATTTTTTATAATAGATAAAATGTATTTTTATTAAAATACTCCAACAGCACATTTGACAAGTTTATTTAAAATTTAAATGTCTCGTGTAAATAATTAAAAGTGAGGGATTGTTGAGATTTAATCTTAAATTTCATAGACGTTTAGTTGTTTTGTTTGATTGAGAGACAGTGTGTCGGTTTGGTTTATCTGTAGCGGCTATGACATTTCAAATTGAATGCCTTCTTGTTTGGACCGATGGTTGGAACATGTTTAAATCATTCAATTTCAATTGAATGACCCTCGCCAACGTGAAGCACGAAGCGGTGGCCTTTGTCATAATCTTCAAGCCAACATTTGAATGGAGAATTGACGGAAGAGAGGCTCGCCGCACTGGAGGTAATCGGCGGTTGTGACTGTTGAGTGATGTGTAGGGGTCTTTACAATGGTGATCCAAAAGGTGTATGCACAAGATCCGGGTACATTTATGCACAAGATCCGGGTACATTTATACAACGCCAGTTTTTGACAATTCAGTCCAACACTAATAGACGACATTTTTTTAGACCGCAACTTATTAGCAGATTCTATATCGAGAGGAAGAAAAATAGAGTTTTTTTTCTAATTAATACATATTTAATACTTAATTATCAATATACTCAATTTTGAAATTTATTTACCCGCATTCCACACTTTTGAAAATCTCTATTTGAAACCACAATTTCAAGGTAAACAGCGATTTCTACTTGATTTTTATCTTAAAGTAGAAATCGCTGTTTGAAACCACGTTTTCAAGGTAGAAATTGATGTGCGTATGGTATGCGGGTAAATAAGTTTCAAAATGGAGTATATTGATAATTAAGTATTAAATATATATTAATTAGAAAAAAACTCAAGAAAAATAAGGATTAAAGAAAGTGTCTTCAGATACACTTTAAAACTTTTTCATTCTCGTTTTCCAACAACTTTTCCAAGAGTGTTAAGTTAAGTAGCCTATGATGATTCCAAGTTTTGTGGATTAAACTCCGTTCCATATCTTTAACGGTCTTTAAAAGGTTATAATTAATAATTTTGAAGAATATTATGCAATTAATGTTCGTATTACAAAGAGTGGTTGCGTGCACAAACACATATTCCGAACTATATCATGCAAACTTATACGTGTAGATGATGAAAATGGAGGCAATGGTATATATGAAAATAGAAATTTATGTACTTATACTGCGACGAAAGGTTTAAGGGGCTCACTCAACTTATATGGCGCTGACATGTACCGAATAAGTTATTATAGCAATAGTTAGAGCCCTTTTGTTTCGCATTTTCATTTTCTATTTCCATAATGATGACCCAAATATCCCTTTGTTGGTATATTTTTATTAAAAAAAAATCTTACCTAAACACTGAGAAAATGAGAAAACACAGCCAAGTTTCATCAAATGTGTGAGAAGAAAGCAAATATAAACACTGTTCATGTATCCCTTCTAACACCATCTCATCACCCCTACCTCCCCCCCCCCCTCCTCCTCCTCCCTCTAACAGCTCCATCATAGCACCGCCATCATTCACCTTTATGCCACCACGAAGAACCACACCCCCCACCTCAGCGACCATGGCTACCACCAAACACAGCAGATTTAATCTTTTTCGACCATATTGTGAATCACATTTATGCTCACATAGTCACCATTTCACTACAAACCCGCCAACAGTCTTCTCTTCACCACCATACGTGACCCCCCTATCGTCACCGAACCACTATGAACCCATTAAAACAACCCTAAATGGGGGTGAATAAGGTTTTGATAATTAATAGGATATTTAAACTAAACAAAATCATGAATCTAAATGAAATCAATGAACATTTCAATCAAGATACTAACTACATAATCTCAAACAATTATTAAGTAATAAGTAAACAGACTGAATTAAAGATACTTGACAATAAGATTTAAATGGTTCTGCTTGAACCATCCTTAAATCTATATCTATTTTCGAGGAAGTCTCTTGTAAGGGCATCAGAGAATTATTAGCAACAAGCTTCTTTTGGTAAAGATTTAAACCCTGACAAACACTTGATGATATCCCCGCACCAAACACAAGTCTTAAATCCACAAAACTTACCTACGACTTGATAAACCCAAGGCATGATCACAATCTTCTAACAAAGATCAATTGTGTACAAAGAAACATTCTTGAAATGAAATGAGTATAAGTGAAGCTCTCGTGCAATAGAAAGATAGATAATGACTAGAAGAATTCTCACTCTCAATCAAAGATGTTCTGCTTGCTGATGTAAAATTGTGAAAATAAAGAAAGAAAAGCTTAAACTATGAGCCTTGATGATTCTAAAGAATCGAGCCTTAAAATGTTATTTTCATGGTGTATGCTGAAACCAAATTATTTTAATAGAGTAGATATGGAATATAGTTGTTATAAAAAGATTTGACACGATTTTTAGTAAAACTAGCCGTTATTTTTAAATATGCCTTAATGTAGTTGACTTTATTCCCGATGCTGTCGACTGCCTCACTAACTCACCTTTTTTTACTCGACCATAACTTGTTCTGAAAAAAATCGGATTGGGACGTCATTTTTTGTGTTAAAAAGATAATGTAAAGGTTTATCAGAATATGAAAAGATTATCTCCAAAAAAAAATTTCAGAAAAATATGAGTAAGCTTCAAAATTCATCAATTTTTAAGAAATGTTTGTTTGGAAGGTTAAGAATTCCAATACAATGCACAAAGTTTTCAAAGATCATTTTTGTCATTAACTCAAGTATCAAATCAAGACTAGTGACATAAGTAAAGATCAATCACGATTGAAAGTAAATTATCCCGTGCATTCTTTATGCCATTTGACATACGACTTGAAGAAGCTTACATATCATCTCCACTATAGTTTTAAGTTCATTTGAATTCAATCAACGTATTTAATTTCTCAAATGTGTCTTCAGAATTTTGTTGCATATACCTACAAAGAATCCGCTTAAAGCACAAATTAGAACAAAGTTAATATGTTGCTATCATCAAACACAAGATATAAGCTTAGGTTATCTAATCATAGTGCTAACACATTGCAAAGCCACCCTCGACCACTAATATAGCCGTCGTACCCACAACCATTTTTTTCTTTCCACCACTATTCGCAACCTATGACTGCTACCGAACCACCATAACACCATCCTCCACGACATCATAGCCTCAACACCGACCTTTAACCATCAATTTAGTCTATTGATGATGGTGGTGTTGGTATATATATATTAGGGGTTTGGGATGGAGGTAGATGGAGAATGTCACTGGAAAAAAAGGGAAAAAATGGTGGGGTTGCATTCAACTAGAGTGGGCCATGAAACTGACAATGAGAGGGATTTTAGGAGTATTATGATACCTTAACACATAAATAGTCCAGACATTTAGGGACAATGCAAATAAAGTAACTACAAAATAAAAATAAACATGGCATAAGTACACAATTCACTAAAAAGAGTAGCTAATTGGCCATAAAAGTACACAATCATATTTCCTAACTGAATACAAAAAAAAAAAAATGACAATGAAAACATAAAATAAAAATGGTAAATGAACAAGCTTGTTTAAATGACAAGGAGTGAAAACTGAACACCTTTTTACCGCTCACACTCTACTTATTGGCATAAGAGTCGTCATTAAACGGTACGACCAAGTGTCAGTATAGACGTTTTTGTGACAAGCACGGGTGGAGTGCGGTAATTAATTTCTTAACGAATTATTTCGTGTGTTTCACAATATAGAGTAAAGAAGATAAATTGGTTATCTTTGCTAAAATCTCATATTTGTGAGATTGGAGTGGGCGAAAGCACATAGGCAGAAGAAAAACTTATGTCGTTTAACATAAATTATGCATATTGAACATAAGTTTTCATCTTTTCCTTTCACAAAGACTAACATCATGATTTAGACTTCGAGGATGGGGTTCACGACTAGGCCGGCGGAGAAAAAAAAATAACCCTAACAAAGGTCGCCTAAAAATTGCGTGGTGCAAAAATAAAGAATAATGGAAGAGCACGCTCTAATATTATGTTGGGTTTGTGAGTTATTTGAAAAGAAGCAAACTTCCTTACCCCCACATTGTTTGGGAGTATGTTTTGAAAATGGTTTATAAGTGGGAATGTGTTTTTACAATGTACTTAGGAGTAAAACTAGAGTGTGTTAGTTCCCTTACTATCCGTGTACGAGTGCGCGAGTTTAGACACGTTTTGGCGCATTATTAGGCGTACTTAACACGCTTTGTCACGAAGAAACGTGACTTATTTTTGAAAAAAAATTTTGCATTTAAAAAAAAATAGTTTACTGAAAATGTGTGATTTATTTAAATTAAAAATTTTGATTTATTTTAAATAAATTTCTGACAGTTATTTTTAACTGTTATAAGTGGTTTTTCCTAACACTTGTGTCTGTCTTCACACCCTTTCAAGTTATTATAGATACAAGTTTTTTGGGTTCTTTTCAGAATGCTTACTTGCAATTAAAAAAAATAAACTCTTTCTCTTATGTAAAATTGCTATAGCCACTGCATCAAAGAGAATTCGAAGGAGAATTTTCAAATTTGCTGTTTGCAGATTCCTAAAAGACTCTATTGTATCTTAAAGGATTATTTGTCATTAACCCGTCAGCAAACTCATTTTTCGAGTTGGGGCCTCAATGACAACGATTTATGCGCCTCAAGGTCTTTATTTGTCCGATTCTATCAATTTTGCAACATATTATGTATATTACAATGAGGTGTGCATGGTCTCCTATTGTTTCTTACACCGAGGTGGCAACCTCCAGTGTCATAGGAACAGTAAACTTTCAAAAGAAAATATTTTGTCACAACTAAGTTACAAATAACCCCATAAAGTTTATAACTTTTAACAATTAAATTCCAAAGATTTCGATTTGGGCATTTTAACCCCAAGGTTTCCATTACAAAATCCCATTACTGTGAAAAAAAGTGAATGGCCATATGCGCGTGCATTTCATGCGACTATTTTCAGGGACAAATCTGTTCAACCCATTTATAAATCAGTTTTTTCTTCTTCTTATTCTTCCCTCACCACCGCAAGCCTCCACCGTTCATTAGTTATCCACCACAACCCCCTGCTCTTCTTCCTTCTATCTCCCCCTTTTTCTTCACCCCCCCCCCCCCCACACACACACACACACTGAAGGAGGGTGGAGGGGTGCGGTGGTGAGGGTAGAAAAAGAAGAAGAAGATAAAGAAAAGAAAGAAATAACTTATAAATGGGTTGGGCATATTTGTGTCTGGAAAAGAGTCGCGTGAGATGCACGCGTAGATGGCTATCCTTTTTTTTTTTGACGGTCATGGAATTTATGATCCAATTGCCTCTAACCGAAAATCTCAGGGTTTTAAATGTCAAAAATAAAGATAAGAGTGTTAATTGCCAAAAGTTGTAAATCATAGGGGTTATTTACAATTAAGCCCTTCTTTATTGGCATAACCGCAAAAGGATATCAACACGAAGAGTAAATTAAATTAAAGCAGACAATATCGTGCATAGCTTATACGTTGTGCAGTGCGCGTTGTCTATGAACCTACCGTTACTCAATGGAGCTGGAATACAGTTTAGCCTTTGCGATTGGACTCCCTCATGGTTTTGAAAATTTAACACCACCAAGCACACTCCCATTTGAGGGGAAAGATTAACTGGGTGATGCCACACAATGTAATGATGCATTTGTTTAAGACCCAGATGATAAGGTACTGCTCCAGCAGCGGAATGAGGAGGAATGCTGCCACAAGACCTGTATAGTATGTGGACTAAGTTCGATGTGGAATTTAAAAAGAAACTGGCAAATAAAAATTTATTCAGATAGGAACTTGACCCCCAACTTCTGCATTTATTTTTGCCTTCATTGATATGGGAGGACTAAGATCTTTGTTGCCTTCCTATTGGGAAGGGATCCTCTAAGTTTGAGTAGTAGACCCAGATCGATAATGATATGATAACCACCTTGAATTTATTTTTCAAATGCCTTTTTCAGGCCCCAACTGCCATGCCCGAAGTTGTTGCCTTAATCGCAAAAAAGGATATTTATTGGTTATTATGCACTTATTTTTGTTGGTATGAAGCCTTCTGTCTCGCTCCTCTCAACCCGAAAAGATTTGAGCGCTCTCTCAGAGTGTTTTACCCGTGTTTGTCTTCAAAATTAGAAAAATACATTTTTAAAGCAAACTTAGGCGATGGGCCTGCAGAGTCGTAACGAGAGAAAATTTTAACGAAATACTAAAGTGTCTTACCTATACTAAAGTATATTACAGATATTTTTAGACTAGCTGTCCCTGTTAAATTTTGTGCAGGAGTCAAAGAACTGTGTTGGTGTCTGGTGATGATAGATCTGGACTTCTCAGCTCTTCTGCCTCTTTATTTGTTAGTCACTCCATCTTATTCGGTCATTAGTTGCGTGAAAGCTTAGTCTCGAGGATTCTGTCGTGCACATTTCACATAAAGTCAACCTAAAATGGATTTGTGTTGACAAATCGTAGTCAAGCACACAGAAGAGAGGCCCAAATCAGTTTATACGGCACACTTGGGCCGTTTAGAAGGTGCCTTTTTCGTGATCACAAGGTCCAAACACTTCCTTTGAGGTCCGATTGAAGCGAGCAACTAATAACTAGTAAGGCTTCTCAAACTTGGCCCATTGTAATTTGTAATAAGGAGATATAAAAGTTAATTGATTTGAGGAACGCGATAGTCTGGTGGAGATGACTCCTGCTTTTCTTGTACAATCTCACAGATAGACCAAAAAAATGAAAATGAGAATTGGGTACGTTGGATGCAATGAGTATTACCATCTTGACCATTGTTTTCTTACGTGATGCCACCAAAAGACGCTCCGCTTGGTTATGTTTTTTTTCTGTTATTCTTTTTATGTTTTTAAGTTTGGTCAACCTGTTGCACGTTTTCAAGAACACGGCACTCGACATTCATCGACTCTTAGCGATTACAGTATTATTGAAATTCATGCTTCTAATTTTAACTTATGTGTGGACAGTGGTATTGAAACGACATAGATGACTATTTAAAAATTAGGGATGACAATTTAAATCCGGTCTAGTAGATATCTGACCTACCCTGACCCTTTAAGAGCAAATTTCTTTTTATTTTTTATTAGTAACCCTTAGTAAGTACATGTTGGGTTTTATATTCTCTCTGATCAGTCCCAAAACCTCACCACCACCTTAAGTCCACCGTCCACCTACACCAAAATCCGCCACCACTATCGCAAATCTTGGATCAAAGCCATTTTTCTCTTTTCCCTAAAGTCAATCTGATGAGAGGCATTAGGAAGCGGCTCCGTAGTTGACTCTGCACTCCTTTATGAAGCCAAGTGGTTCCGTGGATTGTTCAATCGTGATGAGAGGCATTGGGAAGCGGTTGTTTTCACAGCTATAAATAAGGTTGGGGTGGGTTGGGACGATTTCATAAAAGTCTGTCGGTTCGAGGAAATTGTTCCTATCCTTTGACCCGATAGCAGGGGCGGGGGTGGAGTTTTGCATAAGGATAATCGGGGCGAGTACATATTTCATAAGATCCCCTCGCGCCCCACTCCATTGCCATCCGTACTAAAAATAAGGTATTTATTTATGTTTTATTATCTTTGTAGTTCTGAAAAAGATAACGAAACAACTTAATGGAATGTGTTTAAGCAGAATACACGTTGAAACACTTGTCCTGTGCCATATAAGTGCCGCAACCAGACGAAAGGGTGGGGCTGTAGAGATTGTCTTTGTTTGGTTGGGTTGGGGGGGGGGGGGGGGGAGTGCTAGATAGGGACACATAGTTGCACTGCGTGGATCCTATAGTAAGATGTAACTTAGCACATAATTAGGGCTTATGCATATTTTAAAAGGATTAGTAGGGGATAATGTTTGGAGACTTGTCATACCTGGTAGATGTGCATTTTTTAACACCAGACACGTGTCGTCCTTGCCATCTCCGCTCATTTACAGGGCACACAAGCGAGTGAACTATATATTTGATCCTTGTATTCTTAGATTACGCTCCCACGAACTTTCTGTAATTCGCCTTCTTCTCCCCGCTTCTCCTCTGGCACATAGTCTATATTGGGCTCCTCCGATTGTGAAATATGACCCCAACCATATATTGAATGTTCATTGACGTCATTTGTATTTCTATACAAATTTAGAGCGAGACATTCAGTATCTTAAACTTAGTAGATTCAACATGTTCAACATGACTTTGCATCCCTTTTAGCATCATTATCATCATAACTTCGTCCCACGTAATTTGAGTAACTTTTTTTTACACACAGATTAAGGATATAAGTGATATATTATATATTTTTTATTATACCTTTTAGAGAAAGGAGGGAAATAAAATAGAGCAGAAGAGAAAAAAATGAGTTGATAAAGATTTAAATGTAGAGAGAGAAATGAAATAAAAAAATATAAGAAAAAGTAAATTTGTAAAACTACCTACATAATCTTTTTAATTTAAAAATAATTTTTTTTTGTAAGACTGTCCAAAAAGAAAAGTTGATCAAATTATGTGGGGGAGTAATACATAACCACCCTCGTAACATTTCAAATGCCCCTCGAAAATAGTATGTATGCATTGTTGTTTTCTAATCCTCAGATGATGAATAACATCAGTAAAAAAAAAAAAAATCAGGTATATGAAATCTCATTATTTGGAGTCTCACCGCTTTAGATAGTAAACATACCAAAATATCTCATTTTGCATGTAGGATAAATATTGCAATTTTGTTAAACATAGCAAAAGTGAAATGAATAAATGCTCTAATAATAGAAACACTTCATTAATACAGGCAAAATTCACGTTCCAATTTCATAAAAATTAGCGTAATATTTTGTTTTCTTATTGCCAAGTTATTTAAGATGAAAATTTTAATTCAACTATTACTGGACGTCCAATTTCCAGAATACATCAAGTCTACGTATAAATATTACTCCGCAGTACACCCAAATCAGCCGTGTCGACACTAGACAACCAACTTTGTAAGACGGGAAAATATTCCTCTACATTCAGGTGCAGAAAAAGATCTTCCTACTCACTCGCGCTGCAAGACAGCTGTCCACAAAAAGCGACGATTCGTCCGCTGATCTCCCAAAACACCCTTTCCCCTAAGGCGCATCGTATCCTTCCTGCGCCACAGGTGGCCCTAGATTTCCTCCTGCGGTAGCTTCGGTGGGGACGAGGGGCTGCCCTCGCTTTCTGGAAGTCCAAATTAAGACAATTAGCGATCGATTCGTAGACACAAAGAAATCTGCTTACCATCCTCACCAAACCAATCTTCAAAGCCACTCACTCACTCACCATTTTCATTTTCACTTTCCGTTTCACCGAGTTTCTCTCTCTTGCTCCACGTCCCACGGGCACCGGCGAGCGGCGGAGGGGAGACAAGATGAAGCCGTCGCTGCTGCAGCAGAGCCGCCGGAGCAACAGCTTCCGAGGATCGACTCCGTTGGATTCTTCCCCCGACGGCGGCGGAGCCACCAAATCTCCGGCGGCGATCTTCTGGCTAGTCCTACACGGCCTCTGCTGCCTCGTCAGCCTCGTCCTCGGCTTCCGCTTCTCCCGCCTTATCTTCTTCCTCCTCTTCTCCACCTCGACTAACAGCAACACTGGTCTCTACCAGACGTCGCCGTTCCGCACCGTGGCTGACATCGCCGAAAACCTGGCCTTCTCGACTTCTCTACCTAGCTTGGACTCGTCGCCAGCGAACAGGACATCCGGTGTGTCGAGCAGCGGAGTGGTGGTTGGGCGGCACGGGATCTTGATCAGGCCGTGGCCGCACCCGAATCCGGAGGAGGTGATGAAGGCGCACCGAATAATCGAGCGGGTGCAGAGGGAGCAGAGGGCGCAGTACGGGGTTAAAAGCCCCAGGACGGTGATCGTTGTGACGCCGACGTATGTGAGGACGTTTCAGACCTTGCATCTCACCGGCGTGATGCATTCGCTGATGAACGTGCCGTATGATCTCGTGTGGATCGTGGTGGAAGCCGGCGGTGTCACCAACGAGACGGCATCGTTGATCACCAAGTCTGGGCTCCGGACTATTCACATTGGCTGCGAGGAGCGGATGCCTCTTTCCTGGGAGGATCGGCACAGAATGGAGGCTAGGATGCGGCTCCGTGCCTTGAGGTGATTTGATGGCTCTATTCTTGTTGACTTTTGTGCGTGCGTGTGTTCATTTATTCAGACTTGTTAGAAGTGAATTTGATAGAGTAACATTGTATATGTGGTATATGGAGCAGAGTTGTGAGTGAAAAGAAGCTAGATGGCGCTGTGATGTTTGCTGATGATAGTAATATGCATAGTATGGAGCTATTCGATGAGATTCAGAAGGTGAAATGGATTGGTGCGGTTTCAGTTGGTATTCTTGCGCATTCTGGTCATTCTGACGAAGACCTTTCGGCTGTTCGCAATGAAGGGGATGAAAGTAACTCGCCCGTACCTATTCAAGGTCCAGCTTGTAATTCGTCGGATCAGTTGGTTGGTTGGCACACCTTCAATTCACTGCCTTATGTTGGAAGGAGTGCGAATTATGTAGGTGACAGGGCAACTGTGCTTCCTAGGAAGCTGGAGTGGGCTGGGTTTGTGTTGAATTCCAGGTTGGTTTGGAAAGAAGCTGTAGACAAGCCAGACTGGGTTAAGGATCTGGATATGGTGGCCAGGGATGAAGCGAATGTCGAGAGTCCACTGTCTCTGCTGAAGGATTCTTCTGTGGTGGAGCCCCTTGGGAGTTGTGGGCGCAAAGTTTTATTGTGGTGGCTCCGTGTTGAAGCTCGTGCAGATAGCAAATTTCCTTCCGGGTTAGTCCCTTTTCATCTCGTTTGACATGCCAGATACTGTGCTTCCTTAATGATGATTGTGTCATTGATGTTACTTCAATTGCCTATTTACGTGTTGATTGATGCCAATCTGTTGTCTGGCAGCTGTAACACTTGTATATGCAGCTTTCACTTCCAGTATGGAACATACTTGTAAAATTATCTTCCAGTCTCACTGTCAAAAACATTAGGACCGGTTTAGTTGCATTCATCGGTCTTGGTTGTTATCCTTGAAAACGTTACGAATTGCCACCTTAGTTTCTTAGAGGAAGAGTTAAAGTCGCGAATAAAAATAAGCAAGGATAAGGTAAGAAACAAGGATATGCACAAGAAGGTGGGTGCAGAACCAGTTGAGGTCAAGCTGTGAGGCCTCTCACATAATGTGTTGTGGTTTAAAACAGTGACTCAGTATGGGGAAGTGACTTTTGCCATATTCTTTTTTTTGGGGAGGGGGGAGGAGAAGTGTGGTAGGCCAGGAAAAACATGGTTGAAATCGTGAACAAGGATTTTATTAGATATATCTTAGGGGACATGTATTCATATAGGGTAGAGTGGACCCCAACTAGTGGAGGCAGAGGTGCAGTTGAGGTGAATACCAGTTTATAGAAATTGAGTGGTAAATGAAAATTCCAGGTGATATTGATGTGTGATCAAATAACTTTGTTGGTTGAATCTCTCACTACAGTGAGGTAGCAACCGCCAACTGGTGGCGGAGGAACTTGAACCTTTCTGGTCTCGTGGTTGATGTGTTAATGGGTTGGGCTAACAAAGTGACAACTTGATTCCTTGAAGTCGTTGTCACAGTTAGATCTCTTCCTAACTGATTGTGATAACGGGTAGTTTCCAACCACTTAAAGCTTTTGCATTAAGTGGTGATGTTGTTGCCGAGGTTCTTACCCTTTGCATGCCCAACAGAAAATAACTAATGGTGTATAGGACATGTATGAGATTTAACACACCAGGATTATTTATGAAGGTCACGGAGGAACCTAGGTTAGGCAAAGTTTTCTAGAAGCATCCAAGTAGCATCATAAGGATCCAATTTGAAAATTATCACTAGTAGCAACTATATCAATAGCCAGTATGCTATTAAAAACAGATATCATCTTCTTTAAATGCTTGACCTTATTAGAAGCAAATATCACCTTCTTGTGATGCTTGACCTTATCTAACATAGGCTCATAGCAGGTAACCAGGTCTTTTCCCACCTATATTCTTTTTAGTTCTTGTCATAAGCCATGCTCTGTATGTTTCATTGCTGGGAAGCTAAGTGAAAGTTTTGCATCCAGATATATGCAACGAGGGACACATATGTATAACAAGTATTAGTCAAATATTGTTTAGGGTGTTTTGCACTTTTCCTTACATATAAGATTGATGGTATGGCCTGGTACTTCATATTCTGCAGTTGCGTTTGCTGCACACTGAAGGCCATAAAATATGGTTACCCTAGTTCCACCATAACATACAAAAAAAGATTTGAGTAAATGTGCAAGATAACTTCCAAAGGTTAGTATAAAGTGTCCTTGCTCGATTTGAAAGGGGCTTCCAGTGAGTTGGGCAAAGACTTAAGAGCAAAGGCCTTAATCTTTTGATACTTTGTCATCCCCTTTCTTGTAGAACTAAATAATTGACAGTAAGAAATAAAATAGAATAATGAATGTTTAAATATTTCAACAGCATATTAAAATAGTTAAGGGAAGAAAAAGTATTGATCTTCCACTTGGATTTGATTATGACCTTTTGATATACATATGCAGAGAGGTTATTACGTCTTGGGTTAGATATAGCTACGTACACGTATAAACACTCTCCTTTTCTCCCATGATAGAATCTAAAGTTTTGATTATGCCTGGAAACTTGGGCTTCGGTGTTCTTAGATTCTATAGTCATTATTGTCAATGGCAAAAATCGGTCTTGAGGCGCTAATGTCTCCAACTACCTGAGGTGAGAGGTGCGGCGCTCGCCCGAGAGAAGTGAGACGGTCTTTGTAGAAAAAAAAGAAAAGAATGTGTAGCATGGTAATAAACCAAGAAAGTCATTGGACACCATGATGACACATTTTTTCGCGCTATTGATGAGCGTCGAAACTTGTGCCACTAAATTCCGTCGCACGTATATAGCGACGTTTATTATTTTGTATAGTGGATTCATATTCGCGATTAATTACGTCCACAACAACCTCCGATTAAAGAAACACAAATGAAATGACAAGCCCAAAAAAAAAAATTGAGCATAAATATTTGATATCATTACTCATGGTGCTGCCCATATTAGAGGTGTTAAAAGGGCCGGGCGGCCCGCGGGCTGGCCCGACCCCTCCCGTTTCAGACCCGGGTTGGCCCGGCCCTCTAGGTGAACAGTGACGATCCTAAAAAAAGGGGCTTTGGGCCTGGGCTTGGATATTCCAGGAAAAAGCCTGGGCCCGGCCCGGCCCGAAAAAGCCCGGTATTTGGCCTGGCCCGAAAATGGCCCAGTTTTGGCCCGGTTTTAGGCCCTTTTCTGGCAGGCCTCACGGTTTTCAAATTTAATTTCCCTCCCCTTTTCCCCCCAACGGCTATATTCTCCATTATTTCCTTAAATTCCACTTTTACCCCCCCCCCCCAACAGCAATATAACGGCTGGTTTGGGGGTATTTTGGTCTAACTTAATTTTTTCAACTCTTTTAAGGGTTTTTACACTCTTACCCTCCCCAACAACTATAAACGGATAGTCATATATATAGAATAAAATTTTGTATATGAGACCAAGTAGAGAGAAAAATGTTAGTCAAAATTTATACTTATTACTTAAGATAATAACTATACTCCAAATTTAAATTCTTGTAAATTCCAACTAGTTTTTAGTGGTACATTATAATAACAAAAATTTAACTTTAGTGAAAAAAGTAAAGCTTAATAGAATAAATTTGAAATAAACTGATTAGGATTTCAAAATATATGCTAAAACTTTATACAAATAAACTAATAGTATAAATTTGAAATAAACTGATTAGAATTGAAACTTTCGAAAAATGGTACTTATAAATTATAATGTTAGTAGGCCACAAAAAAGGCTTGTTAATATTACACCTGTATCAATCTCTACCAATTAATTTGATGTATTCTTGTTGACCATCGACGCAAATAAATAACAAGGAGTTGGGAACCAAAAAAAAATGTGGGCCCGGGCCCTACCCTAAATATTGGGCCTAGGGCCAGGGCTTGGACTGGGCCCATATATATCCCGATTTCAGGCCCGGCCCGTTTTTTAGTCACCAGGCTCGGCCCCGGCCGGTTTTCGCTAGAGGCCTGTTGGGCTTGGGCTGGGCCGGCCCAAGCCCGGCCCATTGACACCTCTAGTCCATATAATGGGACTTAATACACCAAAGTTGTTACAACGAAACATTAAAGGAAGAAAAAAAAGAAATACATATAAAAAATAAAGGGAGGGTTATCGCCTAGCGGCTTTCATATCCGAGCCTCGAGGAAAACTAGAGCCTTGCTCTTTCTTTCTTTTTTTTTTCTTTTCTCTTTTCCTCTCTTTTCTTTCTTTTTTCTCTTTTTCATTCTTCCTTTTGGCTTCTGCCAAAGCAGCCTCGACCCTCTT
Source organism: Escallonia herrerae (assembly GCA_033070095.1). NCBI lineage: Eukaryota > Viridiplantae > Streptophyta > Magnoliopsida > Escalloniales > Escalloniaceae > Escallonia > Escallonia herrerae. The sequence continues at coordinate 216,369 of JAVXUP010000718.1, forward strand.
TTTTTTTCTTTTGGTTTCTGACTCCTCCCCCTTAGCCAGAACTCTAGCCATCCTCTATAACCAATTCAAGTCTTTTAGGTTTGGAGGGCACTTCAATGGATAATCACCACATGTGATAATTCTTCAACTTTATCACCTTCGATGAACATTTATCCCTTTGATTTTCTTGGAATGTCTTCAATAATCTTTTATTTTACCCCAAATATTCTAACCAATTACACGGGCCCACTTAAAAAGCCTGAATTTTTGGGCTTCTTTTAGTAAAGGCGCCCAACAAAAATAATGGGCTTGCCTATCGACCCAATATAATTGTTTGGTCAAAATTTCGCTGCCAACAGATCATGTCACCCAAAAGAAGACAAATAATAACGTAATATAGTAAACATCCATCACTTAGGATATTGAAGAGTCGATAAATAAAATGGAAAGCAACAAAGACTAAAACATAATTTGTCACACGTCAGTTAAAAAAAAGGGAAAAAAAAGAAAGAAAGAAAACAGCAAATGATTATTCAAGAAAGAGCCTGACTTATACATTTATACCCATTTTCTCTTCTTCTTTTTTTTTGGTAGATGTTTAATACTTTGACTTTCTTTTAAAGACCCTTTCACCTGTTAAGTTAGGGTATCTTCCCAGGCGTGCCTATACGCCTCTTTGATCTTTCCTCGTCTAAGCCTGGGTGAGGCGCTTTAGTGTCGCCTGAGGCGAGCGCTGTTGGACGACTTTAACGACAATATCTCTAATGCTGAAATGGTAAATCTTTGATGGATATATCTGAGGAGGGGAAAAAAGTCGCGTGTGTAAATGACAATAGCGAAATGTTTGGGCATTTGATGTTTTGATTCCAAGGAATCAACTGATGCATTGAATTTTAGAGTAAACGAGAAAAATGAAAGCAACGACATATATGAAGGATTTAAATCTCAAATGATAAATTGGTGCTACAATTTTGTCTTGTCAAGTTATTATGTAGGGTTTTCCGTGTGATGCTTTTTTTCCCCTTCAATTTTCAATAAGAAGATCTGGCCTGATCTTCTGAGCAAGCAACACACTTGAAGAGATCATCCTTCAAATTCTGCACCCAGAGTCCTAGGTCCATTTCCTGAATATCTGGCTAATTAAACCTCCCATTTGTATGTTTATTGTTGCTCACTACTTATTATATACAGTTTCCTTCCATACTTTTCCTACACTAAATGGGGATAATTTTCTCGGAGAAGTGTGGAAGGGGAAAGCAAGCTTCTAATATCTTTAGTTTAGGAATTTTGAACTTGAATGTGTATTGTGTTGTGCATCCAATTTATTTCTTTTTGTTTCTTAACCAGTCCAATCAAGACATACCGTTTTAAAACTGATTGGCGGGAATAGATGATTGCATGATGCAGCTATCCTAATGTGATTTCTGTTGCGAATGTTTTTGAATATATATCTTTAGTGAGGATGGACTTAGGATGACCTTGAGTTCATCCCTATGTATCTGCTTCTGTTATTTGTTTATTTTAACATACTTTGCCCCCCTTTCCCTGGAATAGTATGTGTAATGGTTTTACCGTCGACATGAATACAAGCGACATTTTGAATGAGAAGAGCCATATGACTATCGGCTTGTGATGAATTTTTCTTGTCTGTTGCTTGGACTTCTATACTTAGGTTTCAACCTTAGTTGATAAAGAGAACTTGTACACCCTAAGAGCCCTATGATATACTGCCAGCTGTTCACTACCGCAGGACAGTTCTTAGATTCTTATAATTGCTTTAGAGCTTAAAGTAAAAAATTTTGTCACGTTTCCACATTTGTCCAATTGTTGTACTGTCTGGCAACCTCTTCCTCTCTTCCAGCAGTTTATAAATATACGTTTAAGAAATGCACTCTATCTACCAATTTTAAGTACTTTGCTTTAGAGCTGTATAATGGGTTGGAGTCTTAGGCAATGGCCACTTAAATATGGAGGTAATGCTGCCCTCTCTAACCTTCCTAAGCAGAGAATGCTTTGTGCACTTAGTGGCCTATTTTTTAGTCCGATATGCACTTATGTTCATACTACAGAGCACTGTGACGTTTATTTTCTCCAAGAGTTGTATGAAGACGAGTTGGAATCTTGGGCAGCAGCCACTTTTAAAGATGGAGGTAACAGTGCCTACCCTAACCTTCCACAACCTAGCGAAAGCGGTAACCCTGTGCACTAGGCAGCCATTTTTCCCCTTTCAGTTTCCTATTATATGCGAACGATATGTATTGTGACTTGAGTTTCTGTTATCCTATGGCTGTTCTGTTGGACCATTCTGACTAATTAATTGGGACCTCTACACTTTTATAGCTCTGTGACATCGCCTGTTGTATCTTAAGAAAACAGGTATACCAAACTGAGATATGTTAATAGTTTCTCTCAGCAGTTCTCTTATATGTTGAACATATTACACTAGGATTTTGTAGGATTGTGAATATGTCATACTTTTTGCACTTTCTCCTTTTGCTGCGTTGGTCTTATGTGTTATCGTGTACCATGCCATGTCCTCAATTTTTCTGCATTGATTCTCATATCGAGTATTATCTATAAATGTGCAGATGGATAATTGATCCTCCATTAGAGGTTACTGTCCCTGCAAGACACACACCATGGCCAGATGCTCCTCCTGAACTCCCAACTAGTGAAAAAGTGACTAGCATCAAAGAGAGCTCAGAAAAGCGCTCAACAAAAACTCGTACACACAGATCAAGGCGTGGTTCCCGAAGTAAGAGAAAACATGAAGCAAGAAGTGTTGATGCACACGTTTCAGAGAGGCATTCTCACGAGAACTAAAAGTTTCTTCCTTCAAGTCTTTAAATCGATACTGCTGTGTGAAATTTCCAAGTGCAAATGAGCCTTCAACAGTGACAAATTTGGAAGGAAGCGATGTTCTTACAAGTAAATACCGGGAGGCATCTCTTAGAGTCGACCAGTAGATATGTGCGGTTGGGTTTTACGTTCCACTTAATTTTCAGTTTTCTTTCTTTGGTTCCTTTGTTTTTTGGTTCGTCAATATTTTAGCCCCGTGAAGAGGTACTCAACCGAGTCCTGCTTCATTTGCTGCTCAGCAAGAAACTTATCTCAGATATTTTCCAAGTGTTATACATGAGCTTCAAATAGAAATCACAATTTCGAGTTCAGCTGAATCTTTAAAAGTACATGTTTGTAATAAATTGAATTGTTCCACTTGTAATTGGTTTTTGAGTAGCAAGAGTAGTCGAAAAGAGGCTGGGCGTTGGTCCCCCCATAAGTTTCATGATGATGTCCTTTGCGATACCGGCAAACTTCCTTTGTCTACTTGTTTAGAGTTGGAGAAATTTGAACGGCCTGCAGCGTTGTAGGTTTTGCTCCAATTCTGTAACGCAGTATATGTAAAACATGGTGGGGTTTGTTTCTCAATCGGTTTAAATTACTCGCGTCTTCTACATCGACATAGACTTTCACTCCAAATTACGTAAATCTTTAACCGTTGTGCCTCTGTGAAAAAATTTACGTTCTCATTTTTTGCGTTATCTTGCATAGCCACCATATGCGGTTGGTGACGATAATGTGCGAACAATTCAGTGTAACAACAAAAAGGAGAATTGACATTTGCATCGGAGTATCCTTGTCATAACTAGCACCCGAAGTATCCTTGTCGTGACGTCGGATGACTGGTAGTTTTCCCACAAAGGTAAGTAGACTGTTAGTTGGATGCAACTTGCACGGGAGGAAAGGTGACCTCTCATATGCATTTCCTGAGGTTATCAGATCAGCCAATAATTTTTTGATTCCTTCCCATTTCTATGGAGTAAATTATAACAGCAGAACACTGACCATTGTGATCAAAACTGCGCTAGAGCACGGCGCAACTCAGCGCAGGGAAACAGGGATACGCGCCTCACCTATGGCTAAATGCTGCGTCTTATTAGACGCACGCCTTGTGCACGTAGACGCAGTAGAGATGCAAATAAAAGCTCAAAAAATCAAATCTTTGATTGTTGCTATCAGGACATCATCTCAACCATTAAGTACTATTAACTTACTTTCTTCACTACATTGATCATTTCTAAACCAGAAATAAATCAATAAAACCAAATTTCCAATCAATCCATTTTCTTGCTTCTGTTCGCTTTTTGTGTGCCCTTCCCCTTCAAGTAGATTAATTCTTTTCATCACGTAAACAGAAGAAGATGAAGTTAGTTGAATCTCTATCGTACTTTGAACCTATTCCTTTGAAGAATGCATTGTTGTTTTGTCCCTTATTGATAGGATTAGCTACTTCAATGATTTGAAATTTTCTAGTGTTAAAAGTTTATTAATTTGACATGTTCTAAATTTTGCAACGTAATTTTTTTTTTTTACTTTAATGAAGTAATATACTTCTTTCGTCTCATATAATTTGATTAATTTTTTTTAGACCGTCCCATAAAAATTCTCATCATTTTCTCTCTCTTGACCTATTTTCTTATAGTTTTTTAATTCATTTTTTTTTATATTTAGCATTCTATTAACTTATTATTTTTTTTTTCTGAGCCACTTTCTTTCCTTTCAAATTTTTAGCTCTGTCCAAAAAGTTGATCAAATGATGTGGCGGTGAAGAGAGCATAATTGTATATCGCTTGCTTCGAAAAAAGCACGCTCTGCAACTTTAATAACAATGCACTAATGTATAGAGAAAATCAACCGCCGAATTTGGGGTCTAGAGCCTGCGACAAACTGTTGGCCGGTTTGAAGAGTCCCCAGGCCAAGCAAACTTTAAGGCAGCCCCCTAGCCTGCAGGGATGTATCCCAACGCCGCTGTTTCATTGGTGGAATCGGCGGCGACGTGTGCCGTGGCAAGCATGCATTAGTCAGAAAACGGTGGTCTACCATATTCTCTGCTGATTTGCAGCGTTGATGTCGCTGGGTTAACTGTAAAGTTGTCGTCCCAATGAGTTCGTTTCGGCCGCGGTGCGGTGGGTATCTGTTGACCGCTAACGATCGCGAGGCCTCGGCCTCCCCGTTCGAGGTGTCTTCCTGCCGGCATTCACGTCCAAAAGCATTATGCGCCGCCCTTTTCCTTTGGTTTAAGATTTCTGTGCGTCGTATTTGATATGATATAATAACTCTTTTACAAGCAAGTGGGAGCATCGGACGCTGCGGGCTTTACTTTTAATACAGAGAGATCCTTGTAGTCTCTCAAGATGAAGCACAGATCATTGTGTTTCGCAGTTAGAGATTACTGAAACAAGAGGTCCAATGGCACCGATCTACGCGAGTGAATTCATTTGCCTTTCTTTGGGAGGATGAAGATTTCATGATATTTGAAAGCGGCTTTATTGGCTTGAATGTTTAGTATACTCTGAACTACCGGAATGCACTGTCGCATTCTTTATAAAATACTAGCTAATAGACCCGTGCAAATGCACGGGACGGTATGCAGTTTAATCTAATTGTCAATCATAAGTCATAAAATAGTGGATGAAGAATTCCAACAAACAAAAACAGATAGCGAGTTCTAAGTGCTAATGCATATTTACGCGTTGAACATAATCCTTAACATTGTGCATAAACTTCTCTTATAAATTAGCTTACAACTTTAAGACGATAAAATTTTTATTGATGATAACTGGTTAAGACATCATTTTTCATAGATGATAATCAAATTCATTAAATCTACGGTAATAATTTATGCAAACATCTAAGGTTGGTGTAAAAGTTGAAAGAGAGGCAAAGTAAAAGGGAAAGTATGGTACGTGATCTAACATCTTCAAAGAACTATACCATGGCGTCTAACATTTAATTAACCTTTGTTATATATGCATGTATTGCTTTGATTTTCAATACCCGTAATACTAAATTCTGAACCAATCTCTTAAAAAGATTACGTCAATAACATTCTTGCCCAATAAATAATAGGGAAAGACAAAACCTTAAACTGTAATTTTGGGACCTTTCTTCTCTCTCCCTCTCACATAACTTAGAAAATAACTTTAGAAGGGATCTCATCTACAAATATATGAAATATAGTTTGTTGTTTATGTGCTTTACGGTTAATGACCAAAAAGAGTAAGATCAAACGGATATGATCAAAAGTTCAAGCATAAATATTCTAAAATATGAATGATGTCTGGATTATAAACACAGTAATGTGCTTGCAGTCTAATAATCCTATTAGCATTGTTACCTGCATGCCCCAAATTAAGACTACATAGTAGTGTTGCATACACTTTTGGACGTGTTTTAACTTCACCATATATGAGTTATATTCCAGCCAGTGCCACATACGTAGTAAAACTTGTAGTGTTAAAACATTTAGTAGTAACTTCTAGAGAATGAAATATTAAACCTTGGTTTTGGTTATCGATTTGCAGAGACTGCTTATATGACAATTCTATTCAACCTTGGTTTTCGTCATCGATTTATAGAGATTGCTTATATGACAATCCTCTATTTTCGTCAATTCAGACTAAGAAAACCAAGCCACGTAAAAAATAAGTGAATTGCACAGGAACTTACAATTCTAGTTTCAAACCAAACCAAAACAAACACTATTTTGAACTCTTATCAGATTAGGCTTAGCCACGACCAAAGGCATTCTATGTCTTAAAGGCTAATGATCCAATATTGAAAGTGGTAAAATATTCATCGATAATACGATTCTCCATAGAAATATCCATTTCATAAACTAACCGCTAAATGTCGAATTTAGCCAGAAACAAAACACATCTTTAGAGACGATGTTGATAATTAATAAGCTGCATGCTTGTGGTTGTATACTATACAAAAAAATTTAAGCACTTTTAAAATGTAATTGTCACTTATCTGATATTGCTTTTGATATACGCAACTTTAGCAACAAACAAATATAGAGGACGTAGGCTCACCCTTATAGGATCCATAAGCAACCAAGTTATTAGTATTTTACATGATAATAACTTGCAGATAATAACTTGCAGCTAATCCAACAGAAGTCGTGACCCTTTTTCTTTCCAGATAGTTCAAAGACTTTCTATATCGTATAACGTCGGCATACAAATCAAAGAATATTGTAAAAGAAACATAGAGTTCTAGCAATTATAAGAAATTAAGTGTCGGTAGTCCAGAATCTGTTGATAAAATTATTGGACGACAAAACTCATAACAGCCATTAACAACTACCTACTCAAGCAACCTTCGGTTCAATCTTTAATCCAAGAAAATCAATAATCTATGTTATATTACAACAGAAAATAAAAGAAAGTTTGAAATAATTCCAGTGTGGTATATGATCCCAACTACCAAATTGGGTTAGGAATGGCAGGATGGACTTGGAATCCATATAATTTGTGAGCCATGCAAGTTAGAATTTGTGGATAATGAATCAGGCAAGGAAGATGCTAAACAAATTAGAGGATGCAAACCTGCTTCGTCTGACTTGTAGACACTAATGGTACTCTTGTATTCCACTGGAACATTACACCTTAAGGTACTTTGGTTCATACTAATTGCCCTCAAAATATCAGCCTAAACCTTTGCGATGTTGATGTGCAAATTTAACATTGATCAAAATTATACTCTTGGGAATCTTTAGAATTAGCGCATGCAAAATGGGGGCTTCCAAGACTTGCTTCTGGACTCCTCAAGGATGTATGCCAGATTGCAGAAAGATATACCGAAGAAAGGTCAAAGAACCTTCATCTGGCAGGAAGGAAGAAAAAAAAGGCCAGGCATAGAGATGCTAAGAGAGTGAGAAGAGTAAAAGAAAGAGAGAAGAAGAAAGACAGGTGCAAGGGAAGTTGAATAGGCGGGGCTGCACTGCGTACCTTAAGTTCAGGGAATAATATGATGTCAAGTCCAAATTTAAGTGAGAGAAGTCCTGATTAATTGTAATACTAATAAATAAGTTAGATTAGAATTTCACATTCAAGATAAACTTAATAGAGAAGTTTAGAAGTCCACATTTAAGGCAAACTTAATAATCATATTAAAGACATCATAAGTCCAGATTCAATGTCACCTGAGAGCTAACATATAGCAGAGAATTCCAAAGAATAACTCGGCTTTTATATAGTTATATATACTGATCTCTTCAATCTGCTTTGCAATTGTCGCTATTACAATATTTGTTTTACCACTACCATGTGCAATACCTTCATATTGCCGCCATCAGTTAACATAAATTAAACGTCTACATCATACTTCCACATTGTCAACAGTCACCACCCTAGCCACGATTACCATCAATACCACTATCAAAATTATCATTCACATGCACACTATCACTGCACCTTTATTGTTACCGTCGACCCACTTTCAACTATCACTTCTACCTATGTCACATTACATCCACCGTATTGGTACCAATTACAACGTCTGTAGTTGTATTGGAGGTAAAAGTTGTTTAAAACCTTATCTTCCTTTCTACTTCCTGTAGTTCTCAAACTCATTTTTAGCTTGTCATGAGTTATTCCCAATCATTAATTCTCTCATGTAATCCAATCTAAAAAAAAATTGGTTCAAAACTGAATGTAACATGTTGTTAAAAGATTGGTGCATAAGACTTCAAACTTTTGGTAAAACTTATGACCACGTATTATTTGCACAAAAGTTACCTTTAGCAATCTTAAAAGACAAATAGTGCGGAGCTTTGATTTCTCTTGGAGTTTTTAACCTTTTCTTATTCTTCTAAAAACATAAATAAATGAAAATTTATGAAATAAAGTTATATACCCGCAATCTGATAGAGATTATATACCCATAAACGGATATAATTAGTAACACGATATTTACCATGAGCAATTCAAAGTGAACAACAGACATTTAATAATTAGTCTCCCAAAGATCTTGATGATAAGATTTTTAGAAATAACTCATTTAACTTTACCTCTTGTGAGTTTTAAGGGCCAAACCTTTGATATTAGCAACGAAGCCCCCTTTTTACTCTTTTTTCCTTACAAATAAAAATAAATAAATTATAGGTAAAGCAATTATCAGTATATCTAAACTTACAAAGGAATATTTGTTCGTCCAATAACCTTTGTAAGTTTTGTCGAGCCTTGCGAGCATTTAACCCCTAAAGTTATATGTATAAAGTTTAACTTCTAATCAATTTCTAAAAACTTAAGAGGCTCGATCCAAACAAACTAAAAGATGACAAAAACACAAAACAAACTTCAAATTTAACTTTACCAACCTAAATATTGTACTGCATGCATAATAGTGGTAGTGACATTTAGATTTAAAGAAAAGAAGTGTCGCGTCTACCACTCTGGATATACGTCACTAAAGATGGCTGTAGCTAGAACTTCATATGCAACGACAAAGTACTATTGAAGGGTTTGCTAATGAAAAGAAATATAACTCTAGCTCTCCTTGTTGTGAAGCTTTAAGAGCATTTCGCCGTGATGCATTAACTTTTAAAGACACTACTAAGTCATAAAACAGAACTCACTAAATGTTTTCTAACATCACAGTATTTATGATGTCTCTCCTATACAAACTAAGAATGATTCTATCAGAAAAGTGTCCTGTACATCCACCACTGTGCAGTGCGAGAACTAATTAAACTATCTACCTGGATGCATGAGCTAGACCTAATTAAGCTATGGAACCTTGATGAATAAGAGGATAATAAAACCTGTGATAATTACAGTTTGACCAAGAACGATTGATGTACATGTACATTGCTTATACTTTTTGTTCACCACTACTTAAAGCATAATATGTCAATTGGGAGAATTTCCAGACCAATTAGTAGAATGAATAACTGAACTTTTTTTAAAAGAATTAAGAACAAAACAAAACATAAATAGATAAATAAGTTTTAAGTTTTGTTGCCAAATTTCTTCAAAGAAATCGATCCCTGCGATGATGACCAAATTTAAAACTCTACCCACGTGACAAATATCAGACTTTGTATGGTACCCATGTGTGCTTAAAGATGTATTAAACTTAGTTTATACAGAAAGGAATGGTATAAAGACAATTAAAATGGCCAACATCATATTTACTCATACACTGGCAAAGTAATAGAAAAGTTTGAAGATACTGGCATCCTGTTAGAAGAGTTTCAACCAAAAAAAAAACAAATAATAGTAAGCCACTGCCTAATGTAAAGGTAAGCCAAATCCTTGAATGCACGTATGTTAGGAAAACCACCAAGCTGCTACTGCTTACCAGATACTGATAGCCAGATGCATGTGCCAAACGGAAGACATATTTGGAAGGTTCCAGGGATACAAATTTGTTACGGCACTTGAGAAAGAAGCCGTTGCACTATGCTTGATAGTGTAGCACGTAAGATAAAGCTAGGCATGAGGATAGGTCATGGTTTTGTAGTTGATAAATATTGATTTATGAGGTTTTTGTCATTGATTAGGACACTAAATTAAAGTTACACATCAAAGTATCATACTTTTGCTATTAATTTGTGAGGAGTCCAAGCAAAATGAGAGTCTCTCAGGATGAAAGTTGCAGCTGATTTGGCACTTGGAGAAGACTCCAAAAAGCTTATGTGGCGTAAATATAAAGCTTTTAAAATCTTACGTGTCGCAATTCTAAGCGAAGGCTTCAGCTTTTTATATATATATAGATATGTGATTATCGTGCGACCATTCACGGGTTGGTAATATTATTAATGGCCTTTCGCTGAGGTATTAACTTACTATGCTATTGTTCTCGTTTAACTTTGTTTAAAGTAAATTTAAAGTGGCATTTTCGTTAAACTCTGTACATGTGTGTTGAAACGTGATTGATGAAAAATTAAACTTACGAGTAGATTGAACCCCGAAACTTATAAAAGGAAATACGTGCCTCACTTCAATAAAGTTAAAAGTAAATACCTAAACTTAAGCTATTTCACAAAAGAGTACGGGCTTCCAACAACTTTACTAAGCACTGAAATAACTTGCGTAATTTACCCAAGGGCTAGCTAGCTGTAAAACTTTCATGGTATGCTTTATAAGAGGCGGCAAGAAAAGTGCTATACTAAAAATTGAAGATCATTTGTATGTACTTTTGTTAAAGGCATTAGCAGGTTATTCAAAGATAAACTTCGCTCTACGTCCAGCTTATAATTTTATATGTCAATATAAGGTATTATGTTTTGTTTTGGCTTCATTTATAGTCATCAATAAACTCATAACAACATAAACTTAGCAAGGTTTTTTTTTCCGGACCTGTGACCAAAAAGGGATAATATTGTAGGATAAATTCAAGGAAAGGAGTCTAATATTGCATTACATATATACTTTCCTCACCTTAATAACTTGTTCCTTTAGAAGTGAAGTCGTTTTAAAAGTGTAGACAATATTCCTTCGGCAAAAGAGAAATAATTAAAAATCTAACCCCTTTGATATTTGTCAATAGCTTCACATATGACCCTATGGTTTCCTTTCACCAGAGGACATCTTGTGCTTTTTTCTTTAGTTGCACCCAGTCATGGCTTAGTCATCCATTAGTGAACGAAGGATAATTTCCACAAAACCATCAAAATAGTCCTCCTGGCCGATTCCTCAAACATTTGAGTCAATAACCAACCCAGTCAGTGAAGGAAATCTTTCTGTGAGATTCGGTGCATTCTATAATTATTTAAAGTGTCAAATTTTGTACTACATAATGCAATTATAATCGACCCTAATGGTAAAACATAGAATAAAATTCTATTGTAAGAAAAGAAATGAGTAAAAAAGTTCCTCACGGTTTTTTCTACATAAATATACACACAATGATTTGAATTTGAATATGAATACATAGTAAAGAATTAAAAGGAGAAGCATGAAAGGAGCTCTAAATTTCTGCGAGAGTGTAACTTGGTTTTCTCAAATTTTCAAAAGTTCTCCTACATTTTAACCGGCACTGTTTTTCTTGATTTTGTAAATTTTTTAAATCATTAAAGGCTAAAATGGCCAGTCACAAAGCCTCGTTCCCTCGTCCATTTGCCAAGTTCTCCCAATAGTCATCTTTTGCTAAATTACTGACAAACATCAGGGGGTTAGCTGTAATTAAGCCTTGAAAGTCAATATCAGCTGGCCCAGCTGACATGGGGGCATCCATGTAAAGTTCTGTACATGTGAGCCATGGAGTTGCCTATATAAAGCCCTCCGAGCTCCCTCAGCTCTTCCAAGCAAACCACCCCCCATTTTCTTAACACGCAACAATCATGTCTATACTTTCTTCAACTACCATTCTCTTCCTCTTCTTTGCTTCCCTGTCATCGGCCACCAACCTGCCATGGCGGAGCGAGGAGGAGGTGAAGGGCTTGTACGAGACGTGGCTGGCGAAACACGGGAAAGCCTACAACGGGCTGGGAGAGAAGGAGAAGAGGTTCGAGATATTCAAGGACAACCTGAGGTTCATCGACGAGCTCAACTCCGAGGAGCGGACTTACAAGGTTGGCCTGAACCGGTTTGCCGATCTGACCAACGAGGAGTACCGGTCCACGTATCTGGGCACCAGGACTGACGCGAAGCGCCGGTTCGCGAAGTCAAAGAGCGTGAGCCAGCGTTACGCTGTCAAGGCCGGTGATGAGCTGCCGGAATCTGTTGACTGGAGGGAGAGAGGTGCTGTTGCTTCGATCAAGAATCAAGGAAACTGCGGTATAAGGCTGCTTTTCACTTCTTTTCATTTGTGTTGTTACGGACCTTTGCGTGCTCTGTTTCATTTCTATGAATATATCTTTCTTAGTCAAAAGGGTTTGTATTAAAATAGTCCTAAAACTAAAAAAAAGACAAAAAGTTAAATTGTTAATTCTATAAAAATGTTTTTAGATTTTAAGATATGGGTAATTGTTTCTCGGAAATCATCTTTTGTTTGTTAAGAAATAAAGAAAACAAGAAATGAGGTTAGACTCGTAGGTTTGGACTTTTAGTTGGATCATATTTGGTCCGGAATCTAACAGTCTAACCACGAATTTTCCTAAAAGAACTGCAAGTTATCAATTAGTTGGTTAAAACTATAAATCTGCCTGACTTCTTTCGATTCCTAAGTCCTGCATCATTATTCTTACTTTTTATTGCTAAAACTACTTCCATCTTTCATCTTCCAACCTTCGATCTTCCATCTTTACTCTGTATGATGGATCGATGGAAGCATAAGAGAGTATATCGAATGCAACACGATGTAATCTTTCTTTTGCTCTCACTATTAAAGCTTATGCATCAAATTCTGCTTCATGAACAGGGAGTTGCTGGGCATTTTCAACGGTTGCGGCAGTGGAAGGCATTAACCAGATAGTAACGGGAGAGCTGATTACACTGTCTGAGCAAGAATTAGTAGACTGTGACAGGTCATACGACGCTGGATGCAATGGAGGTCTAATGGACTATGCTTTTGAGTTCATCATTGCCAATGGCGGCATCGATTCCGAGGCCGACTACCCTTACGAGGGCGTCGACGCCCAGTGTGATCCCATTCGGGTCTGTGTCCTAGCTTTGTTCCACATACATGTGCAGACATGTCTGTCACTGTGGCTTTTCTGAGTTGTGTTTTCGAAATTTTTACAGAAGAATGCTAAGGTTGTCAGCATAGATGGTTATGAAGATGTTCCACCCTACAACGAGAAGGCACTCAAGAAGGCTGTGGCACATCAACCTGTTAGTGTTGCCATTGAAGCCTCTGGCAGGGCTTTACAGCTCTATTACTCGGTAATTTCTTTACCCTCTATTTAGCTATTTCCTTGTATCTTTGGCCTTAAAATGAATATGATTTTCACTTCAAATCATTTCTAAAAACTTATTAGTGGATTTCACGTATATGCACCTTGTTATTCACGCAACTTTCTTCTTCTTAAATTTGGAGAGTGAGTCCAGGAATAGAGTTGGATGTCTAAGGTATGTATTCTGTTCATTATAGTATTTTGGTATGCCACGGGGTGTGCAAATGGTAGCATATATCAAAATAGAAAGACTGGATTTTAGTATGAGAATGAAATAAAAAGTACTTGTGCTGTTGTGGAACTAGATGATGGAAATTTCCATCGGATTTGATAAATTGAAACTTCCTTCAGATAAATCCACGGGCTTCAAAGCTCTAGCTAACATCTAGGAGTTGCTAATTAGGGTGGGATACATGTTATTAGCTGATATTTGTGAGAGCAAGTTCAATCATGAATGGATGGTATAGTTCGGAACTGATGGTATGGCTTTAAAGCCATCTGTCCATGAATGCAAATACGCAATCGTGTATGTTATGATGGGTTTAGCTCCAACACAACCGTACACTGGAGTTGGTGTGACTTGAAACCACTCAGGAGGGAACGTAAATAGCCCCATTGAAGCAGTTTGCCAGCTGGTTAATGAATGTGATATAATAAAGTAGGCAATATGACATGTAGTTACCGAACTAATTATTTGATTGAAATTCCTCAGGGGGTATTTACTGGTGCATGCGGGACTGCATTAGACCACGGTGTAGTTGTGGTTGGGTATGGCTCAGAAAATGGTGTAGACTACTGGATCGTGAGGAACTCCTGGGGCAATAGCTGGGGCGAAGGTGGATACTTCAGAATGGAGCGTAATGTAGCTGGCACCTTCACTGGGAAGTGTGGAATTGCAATGGAAGCCTCTTACCCTACCAAGAGTGGAACTATCGAGACCAAACCTTACTGGGCATATGGAAGTTCTGGAAAACAGATCAGCAGCGTTTGAGACGCCTTTGGGGACTCCTTTTGGCAATGAAAAGGAGAATGGTGGAAAGGAGCCAAAGGACAGTGCCCTCCTTTTCTTCTTGATCGAAGTTCACTGATTATTGGGTGAATCATTGGATGTTTATTTGGATGGCCATTGTTGTACATATATCATGTATGCACTGCGCTGAAAAGCAGTACTGTTATTATTGGAATGCAATTTCATTTACTTTCTTCACACATTGTTATATTTCGCCAATCACAGATATCACCGCATTTGCTGATTATTGTGGTCAATACTTGTATCCACGATTCTTCTTTAACTTGTGCCTGTGAATTAACAAGCTCAACAGAATACACTCATTTCTGTCTCTCCGCCTACTAAATGTTCTCCCACCAGGTATGTTTCAGCTTGTAAGCCTATTAGGCCAACTGGTGTAGATGATCAGAGATTTTCCTTTTGGGGGCATAAGAAAGCATACGAATCCTGTGTGTTTGACCTAGTTAAAGGTCTTTCATTTTCTATTTGAACTCAGCTCCTATATATTCAAGTTCACATATGCTTCCAACATCTGGGAATTTCAAGGAACTTTTTATCAATAAGGTTGCCTTGAGGGATGATGTTGTCTGCAATTTTCATGGTGGATATTAATGAAGAAACTGTGCAAGGAGCTCAAGTGCTCAGCAATGCGAGCTGTCAATTTTTTTCATGTCCTAAACATTCAAATTGACAAGCTAAAGCGACTCACTTTAGCTTTTCAGTTTTTCTAATTGCTCCAGGCCTTAATACTGCAATTGTAAAAGCAGTAGACCAGTGGATTCGGGGACAACCCAACGCTCCCTTAGTGTCAAAATGTCTTCAAGTATTGTAAATCCGAGACAACACTTGGTTCTAGCTTGTTGGATCCAAGGAAGCCGAGTGGTAAGCACCTTGGAAAAACACAACCACAGATATGCTGTGACCGATTTGCGCATAACTGTTATAGATTACGAACAGCAACGTTTCTGCTATATTTTTTTGTTACAAGTTAAGAACATTAACATATTTAATTTTTGTTAATTTTCTCTTAGTGAAAAGGCTGGTAACATTCGGCCGCTTGCAGTTTTGGGCTTGTTCTTGAGCACATTTTAATTTTGTGTTTTCTCACTGCAAACAGCAGTATTATGGGCTGCAAATGAACTGTTCAAGAGCAGCTAAAATTGGCAACATAAAAATGCTAAGCATTAGCTTTAAGGACTATTTTTTGTCCCTGAACGATGGACAAGTTAATCTGTTCATAATTTAAAGTAAAACTAAAACAGTACCGAGGGACGAAATTTGGGTCATTTTATGTGGTTTCTCTCATTGAATGAACATTTTATCTGGTTTCTTTTGTTTTACGCATGAAAGGTAGAAGTGGTGAAAGATCACGAGGAAGAAAATGCTATGTTGCAGTGACTCGATGGTCTTCATCATATAATCATCTTGAAATCTCATTTCTGTGTGTGTGTGTGTCTCTCTCTGGTTTTTGTTGAGATTGGCAAGATTGGTAGGCCGCATACATGCATATCCATTTGAACCTTTATTTGCTTCTTCCCTTGCAATTTTACAATGCATGTTGTCTTGCAGGTTTATGTTGGGTCGATACGACCATTGCGATATAGACTTCTCACAATGGCGATGTGTAATGTGTGTGAGGGGCGTTGGGAAATTGGTAAACTTTATTTTGTATCATGAGCTTGGGTTCTGTTGGGTTTATTGTATTCTTCAAATGCACAAGTGAGCCCCTCCCAAAGTTGTTTTGTTGAAAAAATGGAGATACATCTCCTTGTTTCTAATTCATTTTCTGACAGCTGCTTTTGTTGACAATTATCATCTCCCTTATCTCTTTAAACTAACTTAGCCTTCAAGATTTTATCTCCACTTTCCTCAATAAAAGGCCACTAGGGCATTACTTAAACACAGACCAAAAAAAAAAATTCCTTTGCAAAACCAAAGCACATATATACTTGTTCCAAAATTCTCTCGTACAAGAGTCTCTGTCACAAGTGCGTGTAAACAGGAATAATATTACAGATTAATCGAGCCACTGGTTCCGAAGGGCACGAATCAACCTTTTAAGACAAATCTTTGACTTGATTCTATAGTTTTGTGAAATTATTCCTATAACGTGTTACTATTTATAACGTACTGTAATTTTTTTGTTTTGTGTTAGAAATTATGATTCCATTCCAAAGGAATTTCCAAATGATTTATTTCCAATAGAGTCCTACTTTGAACTGATCATTCGCTAGATGAAAATGCTAATGAGTTTTGAAGGTTGTCAATCCCATGGCAGCCATGCATTTCCCTTGGTATCTCTTAATATTTGGCCTTCAAATACCTTATGGCACGGCCTTCTATGGTCAATGTTAAAGTTGATAATCTTGTCTCGAGCTAGTTGAAGTACTTGCATCCATTTCATTCACCATCCAGACATGTTTGGTTCACTGTTTACAAATTACATCTGGTTTTAGTGTAAAGTAATTTATCATATACGTAATCGTCATGAACATGTTTGTTCGCTGTTTTAAAAGATCCACATTTGGTTTGATAAATAAACTTTGTAATGAGATTCCTAGTTGTTTAAAATGACTAGAATATGCTTGTCCCATAATGTTTTTGTTTGACAATTGAAAAACTAAATTTCTTTTGCCTTTTCTTCCCTCGCCTCGATGATTTTCTTAAGTTATTTTGCAACCATACAAGGATATATATTAATCGGCATAGGCTATTTTCTTCTTAATATGTTGTTTTATCCCTTAATTTGTCACTAAAAGGTTTATATTACGACTTAAATGTATTTTTAGCAACAGAAAGAGGGTGAAAAAGCATATAGGAGAATGAAAATAGTTCCTTCCCTGTTACTTTCGTATATACACGCTTAAGCTTTTCGGCATGCTTCTATCCGACGAAGAAAACTGAGAAATTCCATTGCACTGCTTGACCACAAAATTGATGCACAGACAAAAAAAGGTAAGATAATCTTAACGAGTAATTTTTATCAGCTTTTGATCACTATAACAAGATAAAAATGACGTTGTTGTTTCACTTTTTAGAGAAAAAAGATAATGCAACTTGTTTTTCTTCCGGCGCAACATAGTACGTCTGTCATGTTAATATTGGGAAAAGTTTGGGGCAAAGGTAGTAACGATATTAGTACTTTTCAGTATAGACGTGGACGTAACAAGGGGAAAAAAAACAAAAAGAAAACCTTATGGGTGAGGAAATTAAAGGAGCTTCCTTGAGCGTTTATGTTATCTCGATGTAATGTAATGCCCTTCACACGCGTAACGGTATACCAACTACCAAACGGCTCATTTCTTTGAGTACGATGCTTATTGCACCTTGTAATAATGAAATGATATATAAATGGTGAACCAAACGCGGCATTAAAGATTTAGGCATGTCGGGCCCAAGCCTTGAATTACTCAAGTACTCTGGGCCAAGGTGATGACGATCAGGCTTGGGCTTAAATATCTGACAAGGTGATTCTATGCTTCTTATTCTCACATTTGTCACTTTGCACATTTGCACTCTAAACAAAAATCAAATAAAATCATGCTGAAGGCCAAATCTTGAAAATCAACTAACCAATATGTATCACTAGGTTGCGCATTGCACTCCCTCCGGTCTATTAAACTCTTAGCTTGCAAAGCCAATTAGCCACTGCATTGCACTCACCCCATACTAGTCCCCCACCCCCCACCCTTTTGCCATCAAAACTGATCGTAATACGTCGAGAACCTTTAACGATAAATAAGAGGTGGAATAACGTACACGCGGGGAGGGGGATGTCGAAATTGACCTCTCCCTGCACTGCCTCCGACTTTGCACCATTCGGCTTTAACAAGTCAATTTTTGAGATCATATTAAAATTTGAGCTAAGATATTTGCTCCGAACAACATTTATCTCTTTAGCGTCGATTTCGAGATTTCTAATTTTAGTCGACAACAAAAGGATATTTTTATTACTTGTAGCAACATTTACATAGACAAAACAATAGCTGAGAAACTTAAGAAAATATTACCAAGCCGTCCATAATTCTGCTTGAATACAATCAGCTTTCTTGCAACATTTACATAGACAAAACAATAGCTGAGAAACTTCAAAAAATACTACCAAGCCGTCCATAATTCTGCTTGAATACAATCAGCTTTCTTAACATAGACCCTCCAAACTATATCCCCTGGAAATCTGTAA
Organism: Escallonia herrerae; assembly: GCA_033070095.1. Classification (NCBI taxonomy): domain Eukaryota; kingdom Viridiplantae; phylum Streptophyta; class Magnoliopsida; order Escalloniales; family Escalloniaceae; genus Escallonia; species Escallonia herrerae. The sequence continues at coordinate 235,167 of JAVXUP010000718.1, forward strand.
TTACGTTACGTTTAACCCAACTCAGCCTAGGTGGTTGCTTCGCAGCACACTCATCCAGATGCTAGATTTTTTAGAGATTGCGAAGTATCTACGAGCTATGACCGAGGCACTGACCATTTAAATAACTGGTGATTTGAAGCGATAGCGATTCTTATGCAATGATCAAGCAAAATTGACCCACTTTGGCACTTTCTGATAGCAACTTCTTATATTTGTCAATCGTCACATGCCTTGTTTCCACATCCATAGTTTTTAATAATGGAGTTGGCTTGTTAGTGTACCATGGTCCTATTGGTTCTTTCATCCGAAATTCAGAAGAAAATCGGCGATTTCCTAACTCGTGCAAGCCAGTCTAATTTCTTTCGATACGATAAGGAGATCCTCAGGAACATTTGTGGTTGCAAGCCTAATAATTGCCTCGACACCTTGTAAGGTTATTCGTATGGCCCTGTAAACAGGCAAAAGCTAGCAAATTTCTGTTTCATGACTCGGTTTACCTTAGACTACACAAGGTGTTGAAGGTTAGTTCAGAAGATGTTTGAACATTGATTCCTTGTGTTGGGGGAGTGGGGATGTAGTAGAAGGGGTGAAAGTGTGCATGACCAGCTTAAATCATGATTTACAACTGTGATGGGACATGATTTTATGTGGTTCCAGCTCTTTCATGTCCCCCCTGTCCCACAGTATTATGTCAACTTCTATATAATTATTCTCTGCCCACCCTTTTCAATTTGTACATGTGCTGGATTCTAGTTTTTATTAGTCTGCTGCTTTGTTTAATGTCCTTTAGGTTCACATTAGAACTTAGAGCATGATTGCTTAAAGTTAAACATTCCAACTTTTGTGGTCTTCATTCTGGTCCTTGATTGTAAAGGGATTGCGGAGATCTAAATAAGAGAACCAAAACATTTTCCAAGTTCAGCAATTTAAGTCTTTCACTAGTTTGATAAGGATCTGTTAAGTTATAATCTGCTCTAAAAATTTAAGTTATTAGAAAATGAAACCAGCATTGTTATCATGCTTAGCACTCTTCTTCAAGTGCAAGCTCCCGATTACATGTGGAGGGATATATTAAGGTAAACCACCATCAAGTGCATAAATAAATTGAGTGTAAATTTTACAAAGGAACCGAACATGTAAGAGGGAGAATTGAACCGAGGACCTTCCGAAATCAGAGCTATGTTACCGTCAATGAATCCAGCAACGCTATCATGCTTAATAAGAGACTATGCTTGTATATGTTCTATGAACCATATCACAGCAAGCCTAAAAGGTGAAGTGCAAGTGATGCAAGGTGTTTTTCTTATTCAATAATGAAGGGGCCACTGTGGGACACTAAGTCGGATTAGGTCAATTTTCAGCATCAATTGAACATCATCTTACTCCTTTAATCCTGATGCAATATGCTCTTCATTTTATTGGTAAGCTGTGGTCTCAAGGAGCAGAAGACTTTTGTAAAAATCTTTTGCTGCTGAGAAGAATCATTCCCTGCAAACAACATGGTTGCTGTATTCAACAAGGAGCTCTTGAGCTGGTATCTCATTACCCTCAAGCTCAAAGAAACTGTAGATGCTGGGATCACAAATATACAGAGTCCTACCTCTTCCCGGTCGGTCGAATTACCCAACCAATCCTACCAGCAGAAGCAACAAAACCAGCCTTACTATCCCCTCCAGATCGCGATCAATGCTGAAACTAGTTACAATATTGAAGAAGGGCCTAAGTCACCAGAATCGGAATGGGTGATCATTATCAGAGACAAACTCGAACAAGCTCGCCAAGACGATGTGGCAGGCTCATGGGCAAAGCTGTGCATCTACAAAATTCCCCAGCACTTGCGCGAAGGCGATGACAAAGTCTACGTTCCACAAATTTTCTCCTCGGGGCCTTACCACCACGGCAAGAAAACCTGCGCTGCATGGACCGCCACAAGTGGCGGTCCTTATACCACATGCTCAAACGCAACAATCACGACATAAAGATCTATCTAGATTCTGTTAAAGATCTTGAAGAAAGGGCGCGCGCTTGTTATGAAGGACCGATCAGTCCCAGCAGCATTGAGTTCATCGAAATGATGGTGTTAGATGGCTGTTTCGTCTTAGAGCTCTTTCGAGGTGCAGTAGAGCGGTTCAAGCAATTTGGCTACTCTCGAAACGATCCCATTTTTGCGATGCGTGGTTCGATGCATTCGATTCAACGCGACATGATAATGCTTGAGAACCAAATCCCACTGTTTGTCCTTGATTGCTTGTTAGGCCTCCAGTTCAATATACCTGATTACCAGAAAGGCGTAGTAGCAAAACTAGCACTTCAGTTTTTCGATCCATTGATGCCAACTGATGAGCCATTGTCAAAAAGTGATAGGAAAAACTTGGAATCATCAATGGGATACGCAAGCACATTTGATCCGTTGTCGGACCAAGGCGGCCTTCACTGCTTGGATGTTTTTAGGCAAAGTTTGTTGCGAAGATGTGTTGATAAAAATGGCAGTGCGGAGAATAATTGAGTGAAATATGCCTGAGTCGAATGCGTTGCACTCTTTCCTTAAGACAGTATTTGCTCCCTTATAATCTGCGTAGGGTAGCAGCAAATCTGTCTCCCAAGATAAAACAGGCGAAACTCTGTTGATCACGGCAGATTGCAATCAACAGACATAAATTTGAGAGAGAGAGAGCAAGAGAGAATTCGAAGTGAGTTAATGATCTGACTATCAGCCCTATTTATAGACACCAAAGGGTGCCTAGAACAGGTGCAAACAGTTGTGACAGTTAAGTGATTCTGCAGATGTCACTTAACAGTCACAATTTGTAGACTCACTGAACAACTGCAATATTTGAACTAAAAGGCACCTTAGACAGGTGCCATTTCGAATTTAAACAGATCTGAAATCTGTTTAATTTCGTGAACAATTACACTGTTTCAGTCCAAATTACAACTCACAGGTTGAATTTGTCGCAAAAAGTTAAGCTGGGCTCGGGGTGAGGGCTCCTAGCGACGATGCGCACGTGCCAATAGCGCCTTTACGAAGTGCAAAGTGCGCCTAAAAGCGCCAATAGCGCCTTTACGCCACCGCTCGCGTGTGCGGTGCACCGCACATGTGCGAGTGCATGGCCATGCATACCATGTGTTTCTAGAACAATATGATATGTCACATAGCCATTTAAATACCTTTAACTTTTCCATTTTTCAAGCCATGTGAGAACCCACTTCATGATTAGTTTCAACCTTATTAAATGCCAATGTTTGAGAGTTAATATCTCTCAAACCAATCAATCAATTTGATTGATTCTTTTTGCAACTTATTCCTTGTAGTACAAACATTAATAAGGTAAGAATCAATAATGGAAAATTCCCAACAAGAGGGCCTAAACTAGAACCTAGGAACCAAGAGATGGTCACACGCTAATCGCGTTGCAGACAAACATAGGCAACAATTGATTCATTGCGTGACAGAGCTACGAGAGGCCGGGATTAAGTTCAAGAAAAGGAAGACCGACCGGTTCTGGGATGTGAAATTCAAGAACGGGATTTTGAGGATACCACGGCTCTTGATTCACGATGGTACCAAGTCGCTTTTCCATAACCTCATCGCGTTTGAGCAGTGTCATCTTGATTCTAGCAATGAGATAACATCTTATGTGATCTTTATGGACAACTTGATTAACTCGCCCGAGGACGTAGGCTACCTGCATTACTGTGGGATCATTGAGCATTGGCTTGGCAGTGACGCTGAAGTTGCTGACCTCTTCAATCCTTGTGTCAAGAGGTGGTTTTCGACACTAACGACATCTATCTATCGAGGCTGTCAGAGCAGGTGAACCGGTATCATGACCACCGGTGGAATGCGTGGCGTGCCAGCTTAAAGCATAACTATTTCAGTAATCCATGGGCCATTATCTCATTTGTTGCTGCTGTGGTCTTGTTGTTGCTCACCTCTGCACAGACATTTTATGGAGTTTATGTCTATTACCGGCCGGGCGGCTGAGTCAAGTGATGCACCCTTCTTCCCTTTCGATCTCCATACGCTACAGCAGCTTATATGCGGACTACTGTGATTTGACGGGGTTGCTGTTGTTCTGTTTATGCGAATTTTGGGACATGACGCGCCGACAATAGCTTGGCTCATAGTACTCGTTTTGTTTGCAGTTTGGTTGTATGGGTGGGGGAGGGACCTATGTAGAAGCCTCCCACTTATACTGAGTTCAAACGCATAACTTTTGTTTGGCTGCTGAATGAGAAAATAACTGCTTCAGGTTTCGTTGCAGTCAACCTCCCACATAGTTGCACATCACAGAACACAATCTCTGTACATGTCTATACATCTGTATGTGCACACACGCACCTAGTGTTTATATACTGCTGGAGCCAAATCACAGTAGAATTCAGCACATAAGGAAACATACTCGAGTAAACAAACTCGCAAAACATACTCTTGAGTAAACAAACTTGCAAGAAATTAAGCGAGCTTTGAAGTGCAGGAAGCTAGAAGGATCATGGTTCTCTCTAGCGCAATACCTCTGTTGTAACAGAATAATGTCGCTAAATCTATTTAACATAACATTGTTGCTATAAATTTTAGCATTGACAAAAAACCACTTAAAGAGATGATTTTTGGTCGCATGTAAATTGTTTCTTTTACTCCCTTCCTGCCTTTCAACGTTCTCTCTGAGAACTAAACCAAAAATGCAGTAGCTGGTAAAAGGTTCTGAAACTAAAAATTCTAACTTGTCCACTATACCAATTAACATGTACAAAGGTTACTTCATACAACAAAATAAAGGCTGTTAGTTGACTTAATATCTCCTATGTAAGTATTAAAATAGAGCAGTTTGCCAGGTGAAAATTCAGAGAACGAAGCCCATACTAGCAACAGCTTCCACAGCACCTCGTCAAAAGCTTTGGCTGATGTGAGAAAGAGAGAGATATTTAAGTCCACTGCGCATCCTATAACTATAGAACTTACAACGTAGGATGGCCGACTATACCTAGACTCTCAATCTTCCGGGAGAAGGCTTTCATTGTCAGCTAGAGGCTCCCTTTTCTTGCCATAACGCTGGAAGGAGGTAGAATGCTTAAGAGTAAGGATGTGGGCACTAATGCATAACTGTTGTCGGTAAAATCTGAGTAAGAAGATTTTAAAACATACCTGTTTCCCCAAGGAAAATGGCACATATTTATGTTTGACCATGTGTTCTATCTGCTTCCTCATGGTAAGAAAAAACAGTACAACCCAGTAGATGAGCAGTATTGGCCAGAACACGGGCACATCAAAAATGGCGAAGAATGTCATCAGAAAAGCAATGCAGAAGGCTTTTGTCATCAAGTACCTTCCAGTAAGGAAACAAAGAAAGATGAATATATAAGAGCACAAAGGTCGGAGTAGACAAGATTTGAAATGTTTATAATATATATATATATATATATATATATATATATATATATATATATATATATATATATATATATACACACACACACATATAAACACTGGGGAAGTTATTTTCTTTATAACCTTAAATCCATCACATTCTACACCTCATTATAATCTTCACACCATACCACAGTGGTGGGGGATAAAGTATCACAATTTAGTGTCAAAGCACCCCTGCTAGACAGAAAGAGTGTCAAACTGCTCTATTTTAATTGCAGTTTGCAAGTGGAGATGATGTAGAGCACTGAATTTTCAAGTGGAGATGATGTAGAGCATGTGGCACATTGGCACACCGTCAACTAATGGTCGAAACATAAGCAAGTTAGAACTTCTGAAAAGCTAAAAAACAGAAGTGCAAGGTCTGTCATATTTATCTCTATTCATTTAAGTGCTCTTGTAGAAAAATGTTCTTTCCCATAAAGAATTAAGTTATTTGGTTCTCTTCCCTTCTTTTTATCTTTTCGTTGTGAGTTCCGGAGGTGGTTCACGGGTTCATATGACCGTCACGACAATCACAACATAGACATCGCACCAATACATCAAGTCCATAGACATTGTATACCATAATGCAATGATTGCCACGGTCATTTACCATATCATGATGTAAGCATCATGAATGAGCTTGACAATACCCCTTCCTAACTGAGCCAAGATCCCATGACCACCAGCATAAACGAGTAAAACAACATCTAGGATAACTAGATCATAGCCTTCGAAAAAGAAAAGACAAAACAGACCCGTGCCAAAGCTCCCACCAATTTGGAGTCGCAGGCGGGCGGTACGGGGTGGCACGATGTGCATAGCCTTACTCCCACTTGGAGGAGAGGGGCTCTTTCCATATCTCGAACCCATTGGTTCAGGATACCTCCAGGACTCTCATGCATTATGAACTCATCATTATTCATCTGTATTCCACAAAACCATACATAATGAACGTGTAACTTTGTAATTGCAAACAATAAAGAAGACAAGTGTCAAACTACTTAATATTTATCACCAACTTATGGTGATAACCAATTAGGAATCAAGTGAATACGAGTTACCATTACCTAAAAGGAGAATAGGAAAAGACTCACTCAAAAGTGCTACCAAACCAAATTACAGCTTTAATTATGATAAGTGATTCCCCATCATCTTTTTCCTTTTTGTTTGGTTAAGCCCAACCTCAAAAGAGGACTAAGAAACAGGTAATAGGACGACAAACTCATTTCAAGTACCGTGAGGGCACTGTCGCCCTCCCCTAGCATCTACCCCAAAACCAAGCCACAAGACCTATCCTATGAAGCACGGACACGGGTGTGGGTGCATATACGCGGATACAGTGTTTTTTGAAAATTTTAGGATACGGGTGCCGTCGGGATGCTGTAATAAAGCAATATAGTAACGGATAACATAAATCCCCACTCCTTTGCATAAAACCCAGAGAGAGAGAGAGACATGTACATAACAACCAGATAGGGAGATATGTATCCACTCCCCCACCACACACAAACACACTAACTAAATCATATGAGTATTGAAACACGGTATCCTCCAAGCAAAAGAGCTTTTATAAAAGTAACTCAACTTGAACTTGTTACTCCTCAAAGCTTCCTTGAGTCCCTTCTTGTTGTTCAGGATATGAATAATTTTGGTATTAAAAAAAGTAACAGAATATCCAAGAGTCTCGACCTAAAATGCAAAAACGAATAGCATAGCCTATAAAATTCTATCATCAGTAAGACTCTCCTCCTAAGTACCTGTCTTGCAAACTTCACTCCGAACAACCTTATGCCTTATGCCCTAAGGGCACATCCTCTTAAGCTTCTTTGCTGTACCAAATATCATATCATAACTAGTTTCACAACCATACAGTATACAACCATAATGTGTATTATCCTTTCATTACTTTGAAGAATCCAAACCTTTGAGAACATTTTAAGCCTACAAAAGGATAAAGAAGAAAACAGTTCTACACTTCCCTCCGTACAACGTTTGTTTCCCGTAATCACAACCATTTCCTTGACCACAGAAATTTTCCTCTAAAAAAGTTACTCTCCTATGCAAGCTTATTCCCAGACGTGTGACCAAAAGATCATTCTTTAGCATATATCTATAACCTAAACTATGCATCAGCAAGAGAAGGAAGTTAGATATTCAAAAAGCTTCCTTGATAAACACCATCCTTGTCTGATTGCTAGTAACTTCTCAAGGCAACATAAACATCAGCCATAAAAAGCACATCCGAACCAATCCTTGCTCAGAAAGCAAAACATCCCAGTAACCAATAAACAGATACCATTTAGCACCTTATAAAGCCCAAAATTGGTATACTAATAGCCTGTTTGTGAGTTTTGGGATGAGAGAAAAGAAAAGAAAGGAAGAGAAGGGAAGACAATTTTTCTTCCTCTCGTTTATGAGTTTAAGAGAGAAAAGAAAGTATCATTCCTTTCATTTGTTTGTGAGTTCAGCAGAAAAGAAAAGAAAAGACACCCGATTACATATATACCCTAAATGTATGATCTAAAAAAGAACATGATTTTGACGGGATGTTTCAAAAATTTACTATTTTACTTACAAACAGATGATTGTCTTACATGTTAGACTTGACTCATGACTAATCTATAAAGACAATTAGTCACGAGTCAACTCTAACATCTAAAACAATCATCTGTTTGTAAGTAAAATAGTAAATTTTTGCAAGAAACCCTTAAACCTAAACATCATTACAAATTTAGTCTTTATTATCTCAAAAGAATTATGGGCATTATTAAAATATCACTTATGAGAGCTTCCTCTCCGTTTTTTCCCAATTTTGGAAGAAAAGATTTAGAAACAAAAGAAGCCCAAACTTTCCTCCCTTTTCTCTTCTTCTCTCCTTAAAAAAACTCACAAACTAGAGAAAATGAAAGAAAGGAGCCACATTCCCTTATTTTCCGTTCTTTTCTCTCCTTAAAAAAAACTCGCAAACGAGCTATAAAAGTCGATGACCTTATTGTACTATCATGAGAATACTAGTAAAACACAAATGCCCCTTGATTGGATGTTAAGACTCAAACCCAGCCAGACTTTTGAAACCATAAAATGTCCTCGTCACATCACCAAAATTAATAACTCAAAGATCTACTCACTTGCAAATAATCAGAAAAAAATCAACACTGTGGCACACAATCACGATTTAAAAAGATTATAAAGCTAAACACAATCATATCCGCCAGCAAACAACCCCACATTTTATGCAAATCAACTTACAGAAGCATGCATGCTCGTACATATCAAATTAAGTGAGCTTGGTTCAAACGCTCCTCCTTCTCTCTACTTTCTCTCTCTAAAAAACCCCCCACAAACTGCTATGACGCCGTCGAGGGAACGGGTTGAGATGCTCTTCCTCCCCTCCCCCACCACCACCCCTCTCTCTCCTTCTCACTTTCTAGCCTCCCCTCACCCTATTTCCCTCTCAAGCCCAGCCAGCAACCGTCCGTAGCCCGGCCGACCACCTGCTGCCATCTTGTTTGCTGCCGTTTCATTGCTTATCACACCCGGCCATATATGACGTCACTGCCCAGCCACTTCACTGCCACCATGGCCTCCAAGCTCAAGCTCTAGACTGCTCTCACTATGGCCTCTAGATCTTCTTTGTTTTCTTCCAGATCTCAGTTACTTCTAAATCCAAGTGGATGTGTAGCTTCATCTGTGTTTAGTTTTGTTGTTATTTGTTTTCATCTCTCTGATTTTGTTCTTGTTTAATTTTGGTCTTGTTTCTCCCTTATTGCTTCTGTTCTTCTGGGGGGGTTGGGGGGTAGGGGATGGGGTGGGGGGGCGAGGAGAAGGGGTTTTTGGGGTGTGGACTCTGTTTGTTGTAGTTTGCTCTTTTTTATTCTTTTTTGGTCTTTCTGTGGAATGTGGGGAGGTGGGGTGAGGATTAGAGGTCAGGGTAGATGGTGGGGGAAGTGGGGTGAGGGGATTGTATCTTTTGGCTTGCGAAGAACTGTGGCTTTAACAGTGCTTTTTACAGATTTCGCCAGATTTTGCAGAGGTCGTGCTGTCCAGTTTGCCGGATTTTGTAGCGATGGTGCTACTTAGAAAGGGCTGGATGTGACTTTTTGTCCCTCACTGCAAGTGAACATCACTGGGGTACTAAAGTCTTGGATGTTGGGCAGAGGAGCTAGCATTGGGCAAAGGAACTAGTTACTTTTGACTTTAGAGAGAGGTCTGGAATAGATTTATTTTAATATTTGTATGTATAAAAAAGAAAAAAAATTGTAGTGATTTTAGATCCATCAAGGTAAGTTTCTTGATGTTACTTGTATTGCTTTAGTGTAGATTTATCTGGTCTTCTTGGAAAATAGTTTAGCTACTCTTGTAACTAAGAAGATGTAGCACTCCAGGAAAGTAGCTTGGCTACTCTTGTAACTTGGTTCGCATATTAATATCATCATCATTCTCCTCTTTGACCTAAAAAAAAAACTTGCAGAAGCACAATATAGTAAATAGTCCCTGAATCTATAACTATGTAATATCAAATTAGTTACCTCTGTTTCATAATTTTTTTCCTTTTGGAATGTTTGCAAATCATTATAACAGAATTTGATCATCCAAACACTGGCTTTACTCATCGTGGTTTGCCCTTGTTTTGATATCCTACTACTCGAGTTCAATGCGATGTTGACATCTTCTAGTTCTATCCTAATAATTTCCAAAAGCCAAAGGGGGCAAAAATTATGAAACGAAATAAGAAGATCAGTACAGCCGAAAAAGTATTAGCGCGAAATAAGTAATGCAACGCACCAGAACTTGAACTCGGGAAGACGGCGAACGAAGGGGCGGTACTCGTCGGAGCTCCGGACGGGGAGGATCGGGCCATCGTTGGACTCGGCAGCGGTTTCTAACCCCGGGTCAACTCGAGGAGACAGGAACTGGATGAGGAGGTTGAGGATGAAGATGCCTAAGGCGTAGGATACGAGGTAGAAGCCTTGGATCCAGCACACGCGTACGACGTAGATGGTCGCGAGCGCCGATAAGGCGATCCAACGGTGGAGAACGAAAGGGGTGGACTTGTCGAGGAGGTGCTGGTACTGCGACGAGGGGTTGAAGCTCCACTGTGACGTCGTCGTTGCGGCCGGAGTGGTCGACGTTGGGAGTGGGAGTTCTTCGGCAGATGGGGCGTCGCCGGCTCCGGCTACCATCATTGTGTTTAGTTAACGGATCGTTGAAAGCGGACCCGATATCAGAGAGCAATAAGGTCCAACATTTTGAGATGGGTCCACTTTGGATGAGATCCACAGTGTGTGAGTTTTTTCTTAATTAATACATATTTAATACTTAATTATTAATATACTCTATTTTGAAACTTATTTACTCGCATATCACACTTTTTGAAATCGCTGTTTGAAACAGCGATTTCTACTTGATTTTTACATTAAAGTAGAAATTGTTGTTTAAAATCGTTGTTTCAAATAACAATTTTTAAAAATGTGATATGCGGGTAAATAAGTTTAAAAATGAGTAAATTGATAATTAAGTATTAAATATATATTAATTAGAGAAAAAACTCTCCTTATGTTGCAACAATTTTATTTTAAAGACATTAAAAGTATTTTAATTCTTGAGATTAAGACTTATAGTGAGTCTTTAGTCAGTCCAATGCGTTGAATCAATCTATACTGTGCAACACTTTATTGCTCGACAATTAGCTCCATATTATACTACATAAAAGAGTTCCTCAATTCCGGCCACTAATCTCATATGTTATCATGATCAATTGTCAAATGTACACTCACTGAAAAGTAGGATTAATATCAAATTTGTGCCTGTGGTATCACTCAAGTATAGCTTAGTACCGATATTTAAAAGTACCAAATCAATACTTAAAGTATTATTTTCGAACCCGCTGAGTCCGAAGAATAAGAGAAGCTGGAAGTCGTAAAAAAGTCCAGAAATATGACTATCTTTACGAATAAATATCATAAAACAGATTCACATGGCCAATATTTTTCTATTAAGGAGCTTGTGCTGATAAATCACATTTCTGGTGGTGTGTGTAGGCCAATTTGCTCGCTCTATTGCTCATGCTATAAACACTAGAATTCAGTAGTCATGCTCCCTATTTTGTGTTGGATACAGTAATCATAAATCCTTAGTAACATCACTTGTTTTATACTACAATTTAAGGGAAACGTCAATTGGTCTTTCATAAGCACTTTGTACGTAGTTTACTGGTCTCTTATCTCTTGGCTCGACAAATTGATCTATTAGGAACTAGATATTTCCAATTAATTATTTTTCGTTACCTATTTATTTGAAGAAAGCTTTTTCTGTATATCATGTACACACATATTCAATGCCTTTCCCGGCTACACACGAATAATCAAATGCACCATCCTGAGTCCCTGACCCCGCCTTGATTCAAAATGGCCGATGATGTGCAGTTATGCCGGCTCGACCTCATATGTGGGCATCTATTTCACCCTTTCTGCTGCAGGATTTTTCTCACCATCACCTGTTCCCCGTTTGTCAACCATATTTGTAAACAAGACACGCTTATGGCTTATCCCACGGGTGCCATTCCCAATTTCCTTCAAACCCTCCGCTGCTATTTTTCCAACCAGACCACACAACACAAAATTTTCTTCTCCTTTGACTCGGACCACACTGCTGCGCGTAAATTTCATGACTCCCTTTGCTATAGATTGTCTACGGCTCACCATTGCCATAGTCATCAACCACCACCACCATCACTACCACTGTTACTTTCGGTTACTGCCACCTCCAACCACTGGTATGGCAACCACTCTCACCGCGTTTTGACCACCTAGGCCATGAACCACCTCCACCACAACTTATTATCTTTTGCTGCAATATTATACATTTTTTTAATGCAAAAAAATACTCTCTCTATCTTGCAAAAGTTGATCATATTTTATTTATGAACTGTTTTACGAAAATTGCTTACTTTTTAAATTAAGAAAGATTTTGTTGATATTTTTACATATTTTTTATTCTATTTAATTCTTCACCAACTCTTTTTCTCTCTCCTAACTCACTTTCTTACATTTTTTATTCTATTTTTATCTCTATATTTAACATTCTACTATCTCATTTTCTCTATCCTGACCCATTTTCTTCAACTCCTCTCTCCTAAGTGGTAGAAGGAGAAACACACAATGTATGACTTAAATACTTAATCTTTGAGTAAAAAAAATATGACCAACTTATGTACGATGGAAGAAATAAAATAAAATATATTACTCATGTTGTTCACAAATCCAACCCAATCCACCCACCCACCCCCCACCTATTTATCTCTTGTTGCAAATATCATACATTTTTATATGAGAGAATAAAATAAAAAAATTTTACTCAACGTTGTTTACATATCCAAACCACCCAACACAACCTAATCGAGTCCAAATTTTCTTGGATTGAATTGGTTTGCGGCTTGAGAGCACTTGAGATTCATTAACTGACCCAACCCAAGCTGATCCAACACGTGCAATTGCAATCCTAGTTCGAGTTTTTGAGAGTATAAAAAGAGTGTCACCTTCAATAAGTCTCATGAAAAAGGTGGTTGAAAGAAGCTTTGTTGTTCCAAAAATCCCAAAATCCACAAAGTAACGATTAATAGAAGAAGAAAAATAAGAAAAAAAAAGCAAATAATGTCAGATTACCTCCCTCGTGATGTTTTGACCGATATCTTCACGACTCACGAGGCTACCCCTTAACAATATCTTTTGGTGCACCTCCATTTTATAAGTCCTGTCAATCTGTCATCAAAAACCCTAGCTTCGTCGTGCCCATCTCAACCGCTCATCATTATTATCCTTCATTGCCAACAAACACCTAGGAATCGCACTTTGCTGCCTTGGAGAGCACGACGACACTAACTAGTTAAAACCCGCCTTGCAAAGAGAAGTTTTGGCACATTCCTTGAGTACTCAAAGCCTCAATTAGACATCCCAAACAAACACTTGACCATAATCAGCCGTTGTACTTGTTTGCCTATCGGACAGTTAATATTATGGTTATCTTAAAGAAATATTATCAATTCGTAAAGTCCTGCCAATACACATGCTCCGAGTTCGGGTTGTCTACCTTGCTGCAATAGGCGAACTGCACCACAGGTTGTTAGTGAATGATTGGATCGATTTTACTTTAATAGACAATGATCGAGCCGTTTTCCTTTGGCACCGGTTTCACATCTATCCCCCTCATGTCTCAGATTACTCCCCGATCATCTAAGTACTGAGGGATGATAATTTTGACTGGCGACATAGAAAGAAGGTTTTGATTTGAGAGGTTACATGGATCGACAAAGGCAGTTTTGAAGAGGCAATCAGGCAGGCATGGTTGAGAGAATCTGCTGAAAATGTGCGTGAAGATTTTCGGAAAGTGTGAAAGATTGTAGACTCCAGGAAACGTGCATGGAGCCAGGGGTGGAACTCCCACCTAACGACTAGACGGGAGGGGGCCACGACACCCCCTCCCCCACCCCCCCTCCCACCCCCCCTCAATTTCTGGGATTTCTTTTTTAGTTTTCTATATAAATGATATTCATATTTAAAATATTTACAAAAATACCATTATATCGTAAAATAATTAATTAGGGTTTCGTTTTATTTTTTTTAACTCTTTGTGTCATCGGCCGTCATAGTCTTCTTCTTTCTCATTCTTTTGCTTCATCTTCATTCTTTCAAATTTAAAATTTTTGGATTACGAAAGAATTGAATGATCAAGGTTAGTTTTTTTTAGTTTAAATTATTGCAAAATGTTAATAATACATGCACTATTGTACTCATATAATCACATTAATAATACACAATAATCGTTAAGCTTCATTCATGCAAAATTAGTAATTAGTTATTGATTCACCTTACCAAGTTAAATAAATCACTATAATAGTAAACTAAAATGATTAGTAGTAAATTGAATAATTATTATGCATTCAACGTATTCAAGGAGTGACGCTAATTATAATATGCTCAAAAAAATTTATGCCTTTTTGGCCCCCCTTCGATTAGATTTTCTGGATCCGTCCCTGCATAGAGCCCAAGCAAATTTGGCCACATTAAGGGAAGATTCGAATTTAGGATATTCCTATGCAATGGGACCACCTTTGGTTCAACATGGTCCGATTTCATACCGACTTTGAGCAATCGGTGTAGGACATATTGGACTACTTGATACCCCCATTTTACCTATAAAGAGCAAGATCTCCTCCTCATGCGAGGTTAAGTGTTAGTCATGAAAATATTGTCACGCCCCAAGATGTTTCAAGAATTTTTTAGAGTGGTAATTGGAGTTAAAACTCTATGAACAAACTTTGGCTCCTATCTGAATTATAGAAATCTTTCTTCAACCCCGTGTATAGTGACAATTAATAATTATTACATATTTCTTCTAACTTTTCTTCTAACACTCTTAGCACCACTTTTTTAACGTCACTAAATAAAAATTACTAGAAACATTTAAAGGCGATTGATTACCGCTATATAGGAAGTAGGAGAAAGATTCTTCCAATTAAGGTAACAGCCGATGACCGTAATAAGAGAAAATTCAAATCACACATTTTTTATTTAGTATGTGAAAAACGAGAGATGGGATGATGATGAACTTTTTGGCAACTATATTAATCAAGTTTATAATAAAACGAAATTGTATTGGGAGAATTCACAAATGCTAGTGCTAGTACATGCGATGTGCCAACTTTGGTCACCGTAAAATATTAAGTATTAGGAAGGTACGATATAAGGGGTGGTAAGTGTGGGACGGTGTGGCGTCAACGAGGATAAGTATTATTGTGGCAATCTAGTGATGATAGCGACCATAGGTGTTATGGTGATACAAAACGCTAGCAATATAATAATAGTGATGGTGACAACAACAAAATGATAGTGCTGGTGGTGATACAGTACTATGGCGTAGAGGTGTCAAATGGGCCGGGCTTGGGCCGGCCCGGCCCAAGCCCATCGGGCCTCGAGCAAAACGGGCCGGGCCCGGGCCAAGGGGACTGCCAATCGGGCCGGGCCTTGCTCTGGGGATATCTGGGCCCGGTCCAAGCCCAGGCCCTAGGCCCAACATTTAGGGCCGGGCTTGGGCCAGGCCCGGGCCTATTTTTTTTAAATTTTTTTTTGGGCATTTTCTTATTATTCAATATTTAGTGGCTACTTTCAAAAGAGCCAGCGAATTAAATCGCAAACTTCATATGTTAAGTATGATATCCACACACAAATACACACAGATACCGGGAGAGAGACAGAGAGAAATGGACCTCAGGGCCACCAACTTCATGAACCCTAATGGCCTTGACCATTTTTGTTGCTGTTGATACAGAGAGTGCTCTCACTAATGACTTGGTATTACAGTAGTTGTTGCAGCAAACTTGTTGAAAAAGGGGTGATTTTTTGTGATGAAGGCCAGTCACAAATGGGTTCAAGAGCAAAGTGTGGAAGTGATGAAGAAGTCTCAATCTTGACCCACCCACAAGTCAAGTTAGCTTAATCCCCATGTTGCGATTAGAAATGGTCAAACGCGTCACTTTATTTCTTTACCTCTTTTTTTTTCATTTTTTATTCGTACACGGGCTTGTCGTTGGAAGAAGAAAAGAAAAAACAGTTCTCTGGCCACTTTGACCCGGGCCAGAACTGGGCCAAACCCGGGCCGGGCCTGACCCGGGCCAAGCCCGGGCTTTTTTCGGGCCGTTATCGGGCCGGGCCAAGCCCGGGCTTTTTCGGGCCGGGCCGGGCCCGAGCTTTTTTCAGAAAAATTCAGGCCTGGCCCAGGCCCTGGCCCTAAGCCCAAAATGGCCGGGCCAGCACTGTTCATGTATGGGCCGGGCCAAGCCCGGGCCAAAAAGGGGCCGGGCCGGGCTGGGCCGCGGGCCGCCCGACCCATTTGACAACTCTACTATGGCGGCAACAAAACTGACACTCCATTGGCTTTGGTTGCAGTTATGTGGTGATGATACTATGTGCAAGTGTAGTTTTTTTATTATGGTGTTATTAGGAATGACAAATTGATGGTTGCGGTGGCACAACCACGACGGTTACAGTGACCAACAGTGACATGTTGGCGATGGCGATGGCTGCTTAGTGATTAAGATAATGATGTTATAGGGTATTAAGTTTAGTTCTAATATCCCAAACCTAATATTTGAACTTTTTATTTTATTGATTTCATGCTATAAATACATAACAACCAAACAATAGTAAATCTAATCTTGCTATCCTTTTTGTAAATATCTCAAACAACACGAAATGTCTTCTACAATGGTGGTATAAGGGATGGTGTAAAAGTAGCGGTGACGGTGGTGGTGACACATACGACAATGATAACAGTGATCGAGAATGACATGTTGGCGATGGCGATGACTGCTCAGTGATTAAGAAAAGGATGCTACATATTAAATTAGTTTTAATTCCAATAATCCAAACCTAATATTTGAACATTTTTTTTTTATCGGGTTTCATGCTATAAAGACATATCAGTCAAACAACAGTAAATCTAACCTTGCTACCCTTTTTGTAAATATCCCAAACAACACGAAATATCATCGATCTGCATGACCCAAATTATTGATTCTGCTAACACCTTAGATGGTTTTTTGAGATTTTGCTACCTTCTCTTGAGATTGCTGCAATCCAAAGAAAGTGTTTGAAGAAAGTGCAAAAGTTCAAAAATGGGTGGTTGAAAAGATTAAATAGAGTTCTGACTTCTGAAGGCAAAGAGCATTATAAAATTAGAAATTTCAGCCAGCATGGGAAGGAGAAGAAGAGGAAAAAAAATGTCAGACTACATCCCTCATGAATTGCTGGTCGATATCTTGGTGAGGCTGCCCGTCAAATCCATCGTGCGATGCACCTCCGTCTGCAAATCATGGCAATCCCTTCTCACAAGCCGTAGCTTCATCGCCAAGCACCTCAATCGCTCGTCATCACCATCATCCAATCCTGCTAACAAGCACCTAGTAATCGTGCGTAGCTGTTACAATGATGATGATGATGATGATGATGATGATGATGATGATGATAATGATGATGGCTACTACGGTGAAGAGTCCTGCAAAGAGAAATTCTCGGTACACCGTGATGATACATTCGGGGAGTACTCGGAGCTTCAGTACACCATTCCAAACAAATTTTTGACGATAATTGGTTGCATCGATGGTCTCGTATGCCTTTCCGGCGACATAAACGGCTATCGAGACGAAATGTTCCTGTGGAACCCGTCCATTCGTAAGGTTTTGGCCCTTCATCCACTGCGAGTCACCTTTTCAGCCCGTTTCAGTGGCTTTTGGGAGTTTAGGCACACTGTAGGGTTCGGGTTCGATCCCTTCACTAATGACTACAAGGTGGTTCGAGTCGTCTACCGTGGTTCATTGCAAGATAGTCCTCCACCGGAGGTGGATGTTTACTCTCTTAACAGGTGCGGGTGGCGAGACATCACCCGTCGGGTGGGTCTCCGGTTTGTCATAAAGGACAGGGCTCCCCAGGCTTTTGTCAATGGTGCTGTGCATTGGCTTGGAACGGATGGAGAAGGACCACAAACGTTCATTGTTGTAGTGTCTTTCGACTTGGGCGATGAAAAGTTTCGAAAATTAGAGGTGCCAGGACCGTACCGTCATGCTCACTTTCCGCACGGTGCTGATTGTGCAGTTTATAAGGATTCACTGGCCATGATAGATAATCACGGACAGCTTTTTCATATTCACATATGGGCGATGATGGAGTATGGCAGAGCAGAATCTTGGGCTAAAGTAGTCACTCTGTATACGGGTGCCGCATGCGGGAGAGTAGTTGGGATTAGAAGAAACGGTGAAGTTCTATTCCTGCAAGACTATACGGGAATGCTGACGTCTTTTGATCCCGAGGACGAGAAATTTCACGGCCTTGGTCTCTTCAGTTATGAACACCGTCGGTATCAAGGCTTGTTACAAGTAGACAACTATGTGGAGAGCCTAGTGTCCCTTGGGTTGAAATGTTGTGATGAGGTTGGTTGCGACGGAGTGGAGGATCACAGGAGGAGGAAATTCGAAGGCAAAAACAAAAAGGAAAAATAGGTATCACACGCTATTCTTACATTTAATTCGTTATTCACAAGTCACTTTGTTGGCAAAATCGTGTATGGATGCTATGAGATTAGGAACGCGTGTGAGCATCAACGCTGAACCTAGTAGTCCGATTGTATATTCTTTGATCGTTTACATCTTCCGAGTAAGGCCTCCAGTTTACTATTTTGTTTTTGTCTTCCATTTTGTGGATGTTTCCTGTCAGGGATGTGAATGAGCAAAGTAAGGGAACAAGAAAAGGCGGAAGATCAGTGAGAAAACAAGGAAGTGCATGGCAGACTGTTTGCCTCAGTAGTCAAAATTCAGAAAACAAAAAAAGCGAACCAGGGAAATCCTACTTGTACAAGGTATTAACTGATGGCTTACTTTACCTCCTCTGCAGTTGGCATTAATGTTGTTCTGTCTTGGTGATCTTTGTTTATTCTCCGCATACGCGCTTCATCATTCAAGCTTTACTTTGAGACTCGGTGAAGAAGAGGAAGAAGAATAGGTAAGGCTCGCAAGCTCATTTTTAAATTTGCTGTTGACAATTTACTTCATTTGAAAATTGTGTGCTGGTACTTTGGAATTCAGAGTGCATCTAAGCATCAAAACTCAAAAGGAGTGGCAATATTTTGATTCCTTGGACTTTGGTTTCTAGTATCTTTTCTTCTGCCTTGACAACTGGTTGATGTTTGCTGTCAGGGTGAAAGCAGGAAGGCAGAGGTTCCGTGAATGAGTAGAAGCAGCATGGCAGACTCTCCTGTTTTTCTCTCTGCTTGTTTTTATTGCTTACAGTCCATATTCTAATTGATGTAATGAGACTAATAGGGAGCTTGTGCTGACAAATCGCGTTTCTGCACAGGTGGTTCGTATGGGCCAATTTGCTCGCTGAAACGCTCATGCTATAAACGCTACTTATTGTATCTTGGTTTTTATCTATAGTCGTCCTATGTGTAAATGTTGTCAAATGCAGCTTGCCCTGGGGCTGCTTGCTGAGTGGAAATCAGTAATCACAATCCCCCCCTTTCTTTTTATTGGAAAAGTGGATGATAAAGAAGAATGCAGTAGTCATAATCCTCATATCCTTGCTGACTTGCTCTGCTGTGCATTGGGAATATGCATTAAGGATAATGATTAGGCTTGGCAAAGATAGTACTCTTCTAGCCAAAGTTTGAAGACCCACCTCTGCTTTAGCTTATATGTTGTGGATGGCCACAAATACTGCAATCTACCAAATAGGAACGAACTATTTACACGAAAACTGATCGTGGCCAAAGCTGCTCAATGGAGAAATATCCCTCTTATGTTGGGGCACTGGAATGCATCGCCGAGGCAAACTAGAAATTGTTTCTGGGGTGGTTAGCTAAGGGACCATCATCTTATTTCCTGGTTGAGATAGCCATAAGAGTTGGCCTCAGTCATGGCTTCCAAAGCTGAAAGGCCCTACGACCTTAATCAACGCATAGTTTTGTCAAGTTTATTGCAAAGATGGGCCACAAACAATTCAGCCTCAACTCGATTCACTGAATCCAATCCTACGGTCTCAACTTGTGAAAAAACAGCAGCCTGAAAATAGAGGTTGATGTCCTTGCCAGCGAAGCTCCTTGTGCTGCTGCATAGGACTCCTTATTATAAAAAGCTATAGAACACAGTACCAGAACATTCCTCTCTATTCTCTAGAAAAGCTTTTCATTGCCATACTTCATTGGTATTAACTGACTAGCAAAAAAAAAAAAAAAGGAAAGCTTCCACCTCTAGGATCCTACTCAATTCAAACCACCAGACTGAACCAGCTAACACCGCTGTATGGAAGGTGTTGGAATTGGTTTTAATTTTATTTGACAAAAAAAAAACCCACCATCTTTTACCAAGTTTGGAGTGCAATTGCTTTCCCACACCATTGGACACATATATTCTTTGAATAAGGGAGATATGTAGGAGGTGAAGAGGTACAAGTAAATTGATAGTCAACATGCGGTAACTATTCACTTGAAGGCTTCTCGGTTTCAACACATCAAACACCGTTGAAAAGCATTAGTCATTGAGAACTAAATGTTGTGAGTTAACCGCTAAGAGCTAAATAGACTATTAGGTATGTAAAGCTTATGATTATAATTCAAATGCTAGAATGTTAAATGCTTTTGTAATAATACTAGTGTGTTAGAAAAACTACATAAAGTTTTTATTCCCAGAGAGAAATAGTGATTTAAGTTATGGATGTTCGAGAATTGGGTCAGAGCGACTGAGTGAAAGTTCCCCGGTAACTTCTCCACTTTATAGTACAACATTCTCGATGTCTTCCTGTGGACGTAGGCAAGAGGCCGAATCACATTAAATATCCATGTCCATATTTTGTTTGTGATAGTTTTTATATTTTTCTTTTTCTTGTTGCTACCCAGGTTGGAAGAATCTTCTTCCTACCCCCTATATAGAGACAATCAATCGTCTCTAAATATTTTTAGTGAGTTTGATTTAGTAACGTTAAAAAAGTGCTGTTAATAATTGTTGCTAAAAGTGTAAGGAAAAAAGTTATTAGAAATATTTAGCGACTATTAATTGTCACTATACATGGAGTTGAAAGAAAATTCTTATAACTCGGGTAGGAGCCAAAGTTTGTTCTTTTTCTTGTTGTTGTGCTAGTTGTACCTATTTTAAGGGGATTTAAAGCCCAAGAAAAGGAACTATTGTGGAGTACTTCTCAGTCGGCCTGGCTCCAAGCTGCTGTTAATTAAACTTGTTTCCATTCGAGAAGTATATCATATATAGGACTTTTGAACTCAAGGAATTGTAATTAGGCCACGCTAAGTACAGATTGAACTTTTGGCCATCTAGTCTACAATATTGCAACACCAAGTGGGTAAAACTTTCTACTACTATCTCTATGACGTGATTCGTAACACATCAGATGGCTATTAATGGTATTCGTATACACATGCCATATAATCTTAGCTCAAAAAAAGCGGACTGTAGGGTGGGTTCGAGATTACGAGTCGGCTAAAGCTTCCCACTGTGACTAATAGCAAAGGCATGCAATTGTTGACACCACCATGGTTGTGTGCCGCTACTTTACCAAATTCAGAGGCATGCCTTCAGATCTCATGCCACATTTTCAAGAAAGACGGAGGGGATACACACGATATGCAAGTCACATTAACTTAAACACCACCTCAACCCCATTACAGAAACAAAACTCCCTTTACTGGTATACAAATACTTTAGTTTCTAACTTTGTGCGTCAGTGTCTCCAAGCATGCTGCCGGGAAACAAAGATCCAACATCCAAAATAGACGTAGAAGAAGAATCTCCGCCACTTCCATCCGCGCCACCACCACCAATAATACCACCTCCACCGTCGCTGCCACCACCTATGACGCTTTGCATGAAAGTCTGGCCAACCTGCTGCGCAGCACCTTCAATAAATCCTTGAACCGCGGCGTTCATGAAAGCATTTCCGGATCCGTAAGTTCCTGCTGACGGGTTGCTCTGCAATGCTCCTGTGCTTGCGCTGTGCCTATAGTAGTTGGGCCGTGCCGGTGCACTTCCTTGCCCTGCAACAGTAGGAAGCCGATGCTGGAGATGATTAGTCGCACCCGGGAACGAGTTATGGTGCTGCAGCGGCCTAGCTGTTGCACAATCCATATGGACATCAAACTCGCAAGCACCGCAACGGTAGAGCCATTGCTTGAACCCAATCTTGAGGCAAACATCGCAGGAGAAGCTTTTCGTCTCGTAAGGAGGAGAGAACGTGAGCTGGACGGGGTGAGGGTGCGAATGGTGGGTGATCGAGAGCGGCCTGGAAGCGCAGGCAACGTGTAGGTCGAAATCGCAGTGGGCGCAGTGGTAGCTGAAGCCGTCACCGCCGCGGTTGCAGGCATCGCAGTTGAATAGGCCGCGGGGGTAAGTGGACACGGGGAGGAGGGAAAGCGTGTGATTGGGGTGTGATGGGTGCGTGATCAGCGGCGGCAACTGCGTGCACGACAGGTGGAGGATGAAGTTGCAAGGCCGGCATGTGTATGCGTAACCGGATAGTTGGAGCTTGCATCCTGAACATGGTGTGCTTGAAGGTACTAGCAATGGCTGATTTTGAAGGTCAGCCAGCTCTAAAACATGAGGATGGCTGAAGTGCTGGATATAAGGCTGGTGCTGGTTCACCTTCCCCATCTTTCTCTGTTTACACTTTGGATTCTTGGACTCTTTTCTAGATGCAAACTAATAAGCAAGAATCGAATGTTATATACTTTTGTTACCAGGTAAGAAGAGAGGAGGGAGCCAGTTGACTTAATAGGTTTGGCTGAGTCAAGGGAGAGCGCGTTTCGCAGCTATCTACTGGCAGATTGGTTAGTACTAATTAATATTTATAGTTGACCTTTTGTGAGTACCAAGTGCTGTATATGCTACCACAATTAATTGGCCGAACTTGATCACCTCAAACCGAGCCAGTAGCAGGTCAACGTGAGGCCAGCTAATCTACATTAGACTAATACCGGGTCTTCGTATCAAGTTACCATGTTGTATTGTTATCATTAACTGAGCTATTGCTCATGTTTGCTTAATCAATATGACGATACCTTAAAAACGAAAATGTGTTACTGTATGGAGGCTAATCAGGAAAAGCATTGTTCGATGCACATCCATCCGCAAATCGTGACAGTCTCTCATAACCGCTCACCTCCATCGATCATCAACTAGACCGCCTACATTTGCAGCGTATGATGAAGGCATGAGGCATCTGGTGTCTTTAATCCCCTAAGGCCAGACTAGTTAAGTATCTTGCAGTCCGTGGCTCTCAAGACTCATGGTAGCAAAGCTCTAAACGAGAGCCTAGCTTTAGTTGGTAAGAAGAAAATCACGGAAGAAAGGGAAAGTAGGTAAGATACACAAAACTTGCTTAACTTCTTTTAAGTTGCATGAAGGTACAGTATCATGGATATTTTTCTGTCTTATCACTTTGTTGGGAAAGCTTTTCTTATGTAGCAAGTGGCTATTCAAAATTATTGAGGCAAAACTACGCTCTACTATTGCATAAGGTGAAGTTTAGGTTTGTTAAAATGGCAGTTCCAAATTTGACCGGATTACTCAAATTAATCCAATACAAGCAAGTGTATTAAGTTTAGACCACAAGGCCAGGCGCTGAATGAGTCTATTGTCAACCCTAATTTGTTTTAAAATATTACTCCGTACTTCCTTTAATTTGAAGTCTACTCCTGTCTACTGCTGAGCTATCATGGCGAGAAGTCGGTTGTCCGATGTAGCACTCGATGAATATGTGTTTTAGCTGCTTAATTAATGCTTTTCTCAACCACGGCAGTCCATAATAGACACATCAAAGCAAAGGCTTCGACTTTGAACTGATGCATCATATGTTTCCCGGAGCTAGCTAGCGTTGGTCAAAGCAACGGCAGGGATCTGAATGGAGATTTAGCAAGCCAGCAGCTCCAGCGGTCGTCTCAGACCATCAAATGCTTGCCATTTCAACGAGCGAACCTGAAAACGAAAAGAAACGTTTGCCAGCGGTGTAGTGTCAAGCAGCTGAAGTTGGCCGAGTAGAGTATAACAATAGGTCAGGAAATTCAGAATTCATCAGCATCGAAGCTCAAGTTAGAATACACCTAACTCTAACGTCATTGCTTTCGATTGTAGGATCAATGTTATCTTCTAGTTCAGGTAAATTGATGCTTGTTTCACAATCTCTTGATAACCTATATTTCTTTTAACTAGTTAATGGACCCGTGCAAATGCACGGGTAGAGACGTAATTTGGTCGGTTTGAGATATAATTTGTTTCTCATTAATTATATATTATAATATAGTTAACAATGCTTTAAATTGAAATAATAACAAATATAATAACTTTCGCTGCATCGATGCATATATACATAATAAATCATAATTATCGAGATTACTCATGAATGTAAATTTTACGAATCAAATAAGCCACTACTTAATACGATTAGAATCATATTGATAAAAACTGTGTAGAATAATGAAAATGTATCTCATTTTGGTACATCACTATGCTAATAGATTATATCAATGTATTTAAAACTACTCTAAAAGTAAAAATGTATTTAGTTTTTACGAACATTCTAATTTTTTAATTCTTTATATCCTCTTTTAATTATTACATAACATGTATTGCTATAAATAATATTTTACTATGTGATTTGAGTAAAGAAATGTCAAAGGAGAAAAACTTTAGCTCGTGCCTAGCTTATCGTACTTACACATATACCAATAAGAAAAAAAAACTTTATGTCTTATAAAATTTTTATTGGCTTCGAATTTAGATTTGTAAAATTTAATGAGGACATTTGCATGTATCTCATTTTGGTACATCACTATGCTAATAGATTATATCAATGTATCTAAAACTACTCTAAAAGTAAAAATGTATTTAGTTTTCACGAACATTCTAATTTTCTAATTCTTTATATCCTCTTTTAATTATTACGTAACATGTATTGCTATAAATAATATTTTACTATGTGATTTGAGTAAAAGAAATGTCAAATAGAGAAAAACTTTAGCTCATGCGTTGTTTATCGTACTTACACATATACCAATAAGAAAAAAAAACTTTATGTCTTATAAAATTTTTACTGGCTTCGAATTTAGATTTGTAAAATTTAATGGGGACATTTTCATATAGTTTTATAATAGTTCAATTTTTTTATAAACTCAAAATTATTAATAATATTAATATTAAAACATACAAAATAAAGCATTCAAAAAGTAAAGCATGCAATAAATAGTCAATTATTGCACATCAAATTATAATTTTACTCCATTTTAAAGTAATGTTAGTACAAATTTTAGTTTTGTACCAAAAAAAAGTAAGCTTACACATTCAAGAAATCAAACATATATATATATATATATATATATATATATATATATATATATATATATATATATATATATATATATATATATATATATATATATACCTATTAACCATTGAATGAACTTTTTATCAATATTCTATCTAAGTAAATGTAGGCATTTTCTTCTTTTCCATTTTACAGTTCACATCATTGATCAACATTCCCATTTTATGGATGATTCTGATATAGTTGATGACTATTATTAAATTGAATACAATTGAGAGTCATTTGTATTAAAACTCATAAACAAAGGTAAAAAGGACACAAATTATTATTTAGTAAATATCTGGGTAGACTTAAATAACTTACTATAACATGCCATGAAACTTTGTAATAGAAAATAAAGCACGTGGAGCTATTTCACTTACTTTCAAATAAACACCTTATAAAAAGAGATTATATAGCGTATTAGCAATATCTGTGTGTAATTGTTTTCTTCAAGGTCATGTTTGATGATTTTTTGACCATTCGATTTGATGTATTTTTGAAGACTTTCTAAGACAATCAATTTAAACATATGCGTACAAAGTAGTACTAATGATTATCTTAATTCATTATAAAATTTTTAGAGTGTTTTACAAAAAATTAGCATATGATTGAGGTTAAACAGTTATAAAGTGAAGACTATTCTTACCCATGTAACACTTGCAATATTGAGGTCAAACAATTAAAATTGAAGAAATTTTTTATCTTATGAAGTATTGATATTAAAATTTCACATATGATTTTCATAATTTACCTTGGTGATATTTTGTGGTGTTGTTTTAATTTTTTTTTTGAGATGTTGAAAGTGAAATTTAAGGCCTAGTATGTACATTTTATAGTTATTAGTTAACTAAATTTATCATAATAGTTGATACAAAGTTTGCAAAAGATTGAGATAGATAATCATATAATGATGATTGTGCTTATTGTCAAATAGACCGGTAAATGGTTAATTGAGCTTATATTAGATAATATGCTTAAATGATTATAATTTTAAGCTTATGAGTTATATTGGTTTAGGTTTTTATTTTACATACTATTGGAAATATTTTTTAAATTTAAAATTTATTTAAGCTTTAGTAATCAAATTAAATCGTAATAACTTAATTAGTTGATGAGATTAACCTTTAGAATGTGAGGTTACTTAGTTAAAAATTCATTTGTAGAATAGCTTGCTATTTTTATATCTTAAAGTACTTTTGAAATTTTAGTCATATTAAGTTTTTTTATTATTTTTTTGCTTCTATTAGAGAATGTGACTTATAAAAGAGTTTGAGGTTATATAATTAAAACTAATTTTTTAACTATCCTCTTATCTTAATATATCATAAATAATTTTAAGTTTTATATGTTCCGTAAAGAGAAAAAATAGTTAATGTTTCTTATGTATACATTTGTCAGATTTGATTTTGTTATATTTAAGTACTTTTAATGTGTTATTAGTCAAAATTCAAGGCCTAATATATATATATATATATATATATATATATATATATATATATATATATATATATATATATATATATATATTGATTAGATAGAGATTTAAAATATGTAAAATTAAAATTTCAATTTTGTAGTTAAGGTTTACAAAACTTCGGCCAAATAGACATAGACCCACAAAATGTTTAGTAAAAAACATTGTATAAACTTAAGAAGTAGGATTGTAAAAACTTTATTTTAAAGAGAACTGGTACATTTTTTTGTAGTTGCAATACCTAATTTTTAAGTTAATGTTTGATGTATTGTAAAAAAGACACAGTCTTGTATAAAAAGTTTTATTTGTAAATGAAGTTAACATAATTACGAATTAATTGATTATGCCTACATTTGTATAATAGATTAGAATGAAACTTTGTAAAATTACAAAAAGAATTAGTAAATAGGGTATGATTTTCGCACTTTATAATTTTGAGATTTTATATTGTTATTTTAAAGTACTTTTGAGCTTTTAATAAGCAAAATTAAGGCCTAATATATAAGTATATTGATTAAGTAGAGTTTTAGAAGGTGTAAAATTAGTTTATTACTTTTATAAAGTTTACAAATATAGGGTAAAGTAGACCTACGAATTTTTTAATAATAAATTATAAGAAAGAGTTAAATAAAGTAGAAAAGGAAAAGAATACTAAAACAAATAGGATTCTTGAATATATATATCAAATTCAAAAGAGTTGGACTCCAAATAAAGAGACCAATTAAGTTAAGGGATTACTACATGCAAAGTTGAAGCTTATGTGTCAAAAGGAGAAGGTTCTTAAAAAGTTCTACGTTGCGTAATTATAGAGCTCTAAAAATCCTACGCTAAATTGATTATGCCTACATTTGTATGATAGATTAGAATGGAACTTTGTAAAATTATAAAAAGAATTAGTAAATAGGGTATGATTTTCGCACTTTATATTTTTGAGATTTTATATTGTTATTTCAAAGTACTTTTGAGTTTTTAATAAGTAAAATTAAGGCATAATATATAAGTATATTGATTAAGTAGAGTTTTAGAAGATGTAAAATTAGTTTCTTACTTTTATAAAGTTTACAAATATAGGGTAAAGTAGACCTACGAATTTTTTAATAATAAATTATAAGAAAGAGTTAAATAGAGTAGAAAAGGAAAATAATACTAAAACAAATAGGATTCTTGATTATATATATCAAATTCAAAAGAGTTGGACTCTAAATAAAGAGACAAATTAAGTTAGGGAATTACTACATACAAAGTTGAAACTTATGTGTAAAAAGGAGAAGATTCTTAAAAAGTCCTACGTGACGTAAATATAGAACTCTAAAAATCCTACGTGTCACGATTCTAAGTGAAGGTTTCAACTTTATATATATATATATATATATATATATATATATATATATATATATATATATCAAATTCAAAAGAGTTGGACTCTAAATAAAGAGACCAATTAAGTTAGGGGATTACTACATACAAAGTTGAAATTTATGTGTCAAAAGGAGAAGATTCTTAAAAAGTTCTACGTAGCGTTAATATAGATCTTTAAAAATCTTACGTGTCGCGATTCTAAGCGATGATTTCAGCTTTTTATATATATATAAATTATTGGTATCGTTTGTCCTAGAGCAGTGGGTTGAAAGATCAAAGAGGCAGCGAACTTCCTTTCCATGATGTTTAATCTGAAAATATAAATTATATTGTTTAGCTGGTTAAGTAGCTAACGATGCACATGCTGGATTGTTGACGTAGATACCATTGTCATCTTTACAGGAACTTAGCCTGGCACATGATTTTCAAAGACAACTTGATAGCTCATGTGCACAGCACGTGACCATTTAATAGAGAGAATTTAATCTAGCCGACTATTGACCTGATTGAATATATTTGTGAGTATAATGACCAAAATGAAATGAATTAAACTTTAATGATTTTAATGAAAAATGGGTCATAATTGACCGACTATTGTTGCGTTTTACTCATTATAAACGTCATGTCACATTTGGTAAAATGAGTGCAAAAATAAAATTAACATAAAAATATTTTTATATCATGCTTAATATTCTTAAATCATAATATCAAGCATGATTTTTTGGATGTATTTTGACTATATATTTTGACATGATTTTTAAAATTTAAAAACCAAACGTGATCTCTTTATATACTTGTTTAGTATTTAAATGTTACAGTATCTTTTTTGCTTATTAAAAGAAAATTCTTTTGACATCAAGTGTCAAGATTCTAAGTGGGTAGTTATGTAATATCAAATGATGTGTTACGCTAAAAGAAATATTACCTTCGTATATAGATATAGATATCAACTCGTGGTGGTTCATATTTCTTCGCCACAAAGCGAATAAATCAATGCTCTTCCAAGGGTTTTTCTTTCGTCATGCAGTGGTGGTATTGATGTCCTTGCTCTTTATCAGCAAGAACTATGATGTAGCCACAAATAAGTATTAAGTCTTTGTTGGTCGTGGATGATTATTAACATTTGAGATAGAGTTGTCAAAAGGGCCGGGTGGCCTGCGGGCTGGCTCGGCCCATTTTTGGGGCCGGACTGGCCCTAACCGTTAGGGCTTGGAAGGGTTAGGGCCAGGGTCAGGCCGAATTTTTTGAGAAACAGGCCCGGGCTCGGCCCAGCCTTAAAATGGCCCGTTTTTTGCCCGACCCTCTTTTGACCCGAAAACTGGCCCCCTTTTAGTCCTATTTCTGGTCCTTTTTTGGCCTTACACACAGGCCCTCTTTTGGCCCAGTATTATTGCATACACACATTATTATATATAAGTGTGCGTGTCCAACGATGATCAAATGAGCAATGAATCTGAACATGAATTATGATGATCGTTCTTCTTTGGTGCAATAATCAAAGATATGTTTGACGTAAAATAAGAATTAGATTACAAATATTACAATCGAACCGTGAGAAATCATGAGCTTCCTTGAAGAGGCTTTGGCGGTCTTGCATGGGTCGAACTTATTTGTCAATAAATACCAAACCGACTAATTTCACCCTCTTACATATAAATTAGTATTGGCACCATGCGTAAAAAAAACTGTTAAAATACATATAAAAAGTTAGTATTTATATTATTAAATAATAATAACAAAATAGATAGTAAAATAATAATATTATTTTGAATAACAAGAAAAAAAATTCGACCCGGGCCCGGCCCTAGATATTGGGCCTAAGGCCAGGGCTTGGACTGGGCCCAGATTTCTCCCCAATCTGGCCCGGCCCCGGCCCATTTTGTTGGAGGCCCGTTGCGTTTGGGCTGGGCCGGCCCAAGCTCGGCCCATTTGACACCTCTAATTTGAGATGAGTTTTGTGACGAAAGCCAACGACCATTTGCAAAAAGCACGCGCACTGCGCGATGCTCTTGATGGGATATTGTAATATCCCGAATTTCGAGAGTCGATTAAAATAATCATTCGGGCTTCGAAAAATAAACGGTCGCTAATTTTGAGCAATACTCGATCATTAGAAGCTTGTGGAAGCGTAAAAGAATTTTGGGGCAAAAATATAATTTTTGAAAATTTGGGGGCATTTTTGTAATTTTAGAAAATCTTGGGGGTTAATTTGAAAATTTTGAGGAAAAATTGTGGGAGTGCCACCTCCTACTAGCTTAATGACTAAGTTAGGAAAAAAAAAAAAGGATAAGTGAGAAGAGGAGGATAAGTTTAAAGAAAGAAAACAAAAAAAGAAAAAAGAAAAAGAAAAGCCAAAAGGGGAAAGGGAAAGGAAGAAGAAGAAGAAGAACCAAAACAGAGAAGAGAAAGAAGGAAACAGAGGGAAAATTAGGAACTTTGGGCAGCAAATTCGAGAAAGAGAAAGAGAGAGATTGAAGAGAAGTTCAAGGTTAATCTTCCCCTTCCTTCCTAATATGCAAATGCAATTTTTTTGAGTGTGTTTGAGCTTGGTGCAAGGTGCGGGAGTGCCATGAACATGGCTGGGCAGCCATGGTGTGGTTCGTATGCTTGAGTGTTTTCGGATGAAGAATTGAGGTGAAACCTTGTTGGAATCGTGGACATGAGACCGAAAATAACAAAACAAAACGAAACTAATTAGGGTTTCGTAATTGGTGGGAGTTCAGTGTGCGTGGGTGTGTGTTTCAGTGTGTTTAGTGGGTGTTCTTCAATTTGATTAATGGGTTTGAATTCAATTGGTGTAATTGTGTAAATTGAAAGGGTTTAGGGCATTAATGTATAGTTTGTAATGAAATTTAGTGGTTAAAGTGCATAAAAGTGAGGAATTTAGGGGTGATTGAAGGAGGAATGTGCCCAGGTGTGCTGCGGCTGAAGGTTGAAGACGAGCTGTGTGTGTTTGAAGGTGAAATAGTAGGTGCCTTGATTTGAACAGTAGACGTAATTGTCGCTAATGCTAGGAATTACTTTAGGCAGTTTTTCCTTCGAATTTTTATAAATAGTTAGGTGCAAAATTAGACAAAGTACAAAACATTAACCCCAAATATTTTCACAAGAAGTAAGCTCTGGAAAATTTTGGGAATTTTTGGAGTCCGCGAAGAGCGCTAAATTGGGGCACCAATTAAAGAACTTTATCAATTTATTTAGCATATCAAACCAAGTTATTTTAACCTGAAAATTTTATGGAAACCCTATTTTATAGAGATGATTCATTATCTAAAATTTCGTACCATTCTGAGTCCGATAAGTATTTTTCGTGAAACGGACCTTTTAGCGCTCAGTCCGGACATTAGTTCGGGATTTTCGGACGAAAATGTTATAAAATACTTTTTAGGTCAGAAATAACATCGGGATGCTTAAAGTAGCGGTTTAAGATATTTTTGAGATTTTTCTGGTGCCGAAAACCCCCAGGGGTGTTTTGGTAATTTACCACCCCGAAGGGGGTGTTTTGGTAATTTCACCTATAAGAGGTATTTTGAAGTAAATTTACATGCAGTAAGATTATTTTAGTGACTTTGCTTATGGAAAAGTCATTTTGAGAATTAAAGTGTAACGGGGGTGTTTTGGTAATTTGCCACCCCGAAGGGGTATTTTGGTAATTTGACCTAAGAAAGGTATTTTGGCATAAATTTACATATGGAAGGTTTATTTCAATGATTCTACTTACGGGAAGGCCGTTTGGATAATTTAAGTCCGAGGGGCATTTCGATAATTTTACACCTGAGGGGGTAATTTTACATACCCGGTGAGGGGAGGTTCATTTTGGGAGTATGTGTGAGTTCGTATTAATTTATAATCTTGTTTTGTAGGCTGTTTCTAATGGTTCGATTATTCCGTTTAGGTTAAAGCTAAAGACTTCCGGTTAGGATAATTTAGCTGCGGATCCAGGTAATGGATTCTATCTGAACCCTGGGGAAGGACTTTCGTCCGAACCCTTATTTTGATAACTCGTACTCGCAAGTAATCATTTGATTTACTTATGGCTAATGCCGAACTCTGAATCTGGTATGATATCAGCATGTTCTTGTCCCCCTAATATTGAACCTGGATCGATTGTTTGGAAATCTTGTGATGCTCGCCTGTTATTATGTGCTGAGCAGATTTGACAATTGTCTGTATCCGTTCTTTCGGATTGTTGTGCTTAAAACTCGATAATTATTCGTAATCGTTTTGTTGTTTATCTGTGATTTTCTTCTGAAAATTCTGATTTCCTCTGAAATTCTGATTCCTTCTAAAAATTCTGAATGCTGACTTGTGTCAGTATGATTATTGTTACTGGAATCTGAATTGATCTCCGTGATTGAGCTTATGTTAATGCTCATTGATATTGTTAATTTTTCTGTGTTGACCTGGGTTATCTGTTTTGTTCTGAGGCGGGCGTTATAAGGCTGGTCTAAATCCTGCATGGAATGCAGGCTAGTACCTAAATGGACTAGTAATTATTCTGGTACATCATGCATGTGTACCATTCTGTTAGCGTGCCGGAATGGCATTGCAATCGCCCAGGATCAACGTTGATTTTTGATTTTATCTGCTCTGTACAATGCCGTGACTATTACGAAAATGTCTGAAAAGTATTATCTGAAATGATCTGTGCTTCTGTTGAAATCTTTTAAAAAACCTTCATTGTATTTGGAAATGATGACTCTATAAATGATCTATTATCGATTGTTCTTTTTGGAATCAGTCATGTTTGTTCTGGTTTATTTTGGTACCTATTTCTGATGAGTTTTTTATCCTTTTGGAAGTCATTGAGTTTTTGACCATCTGAAGTATTCTGGAAATTTTTGTCGGTTGGATTCTTGGAATCGTTTTGTAATCCTGTTGGTAGTCCTTGTGCGACCTTACTGAGCTCTCAAAAGCTCACCCTTCGTTTGATTCCTTTCTGCAGGTTTTGATCATCAGTAGACTGCTCGGGAATGGGGTTTAGAGTCTGAGATTCCGATGAGCCCATCACCACTGGATAGTAAGACCCTGCGTGGGTCGGTACAGATAATTTGTTCTTAGGAAATTTGAATTGCGAATAACCTAAGCTGTAATAGTTTAAGCTAAACAATTATGATCCCGTATCTTGAGAAATTTGAGTTGATGTTGAATTAGATGATTTGGAATATGTGTTAGTGAACAAGTCTGACATGTTTGATGTGATCCGGTAGGTTAACGACCCGAGAGTTCGGGGCGGCGGAGCTCCGAATTTCCGGGGGCGTTACAGATATCAACCGGTGAATGTAGTACGAAATTTGCATCTTCTTCTCATTTATTTGCTCACATAAACCTCAGATTTTTTGAATGTACATTTTCAGTCGAATAAAATCCGAAACTCAATTTAAAAATAATTAGGTAGTTTAGAACTAATGGTTTGTGGCATCCAATATCATTGGATACATACATAGTATAACGATCTTTGGTCTCCGTTGGTCCCTTTATCTATCACAGTAGCCCCTCATCATCAAACAATGGCTGTTACCACACAACTTTTACTCCCAACCGTATAATAGTACGTATTCTTGTATACATGTGTTACATTTTCTCTCTTTTTTTTTAAATGGCAATTCAATTAATTAGTTAGTCAGTGTATAGCTAAAAGACAGTAGATGGCCTCAGGCAAAAGCACAAAAGATAATTTTCACCACCATTGAAAATTCCATATCAAATGATGACGAGCTAAAAGAGATTTATCAGATCCTCTAAATGCTGGTCCGAAAGACAATTTATATTGCTATCACGGACTTTCTTAGAGCTTATGAAGGTGGATGGAGGCCTCTCTAGGCCTGATCAAAGAAATTCAAAGCTCGAAGGGAATATTCACCATCCCCTCCAACATATCCAACGCTGTCAAGCCACAATCCCGCTATCTCAAAGCCACGTCGTAGATCTTGGACCAAACTGAAAAGAGATTCGAAGATTAAGATCACGATGGGTGCAAACCATTATGGGGGTAATTAACTAATGATCCCCTGTACTATACATGGTGTGCGATTTTCCTCCCTCCACTTTAAAAATTAAACACTAACCCCCCCCCCCCCCCCCACACTTACGGAAATTAGGCACTTTAGACGCGTCCGTTATGAACAGTTTGAAATGACCAAAATATCCTTATTTTACCCTGTTTAAGTTTGATATCATTATTTCAACTTCTTTGTCTCTCCTCTTGTATATTTGTAGACATGACTCCAAACTACGAGATTTTATAATTAATCAACTAGTTTCATTTATTTAAAGATTAATTTTGTAACTCAGAAATTCCACGGCGGACTAAAAAAACCGAGGAGGGCATCATATCGGTCAATTTATGTATTTGAGTCGCCCGGTAAGACCAGATAACGACGTGTGACTGCGACACAAAACTAATTCAGCCGTTCAGTCCGTCGGTGAACCATTACCAGTAGTTGCCGGAAAACCTCTCATTCGCAAACTCCGGTTTAATCGATTGAGCAGTAATTAATCAGCCGTCAAAGCTCCAGGCAGGTCAGCAAAGCGTTTCGATGCTCGCGCCTCAATCTTCGTCTGTATTCGATTCTTTGTATCCTGCAATCTTTCGTGATTCGCTGCTAGATCTTACTTGCTTCACACAAACACAGGCACACACACAAACATCCACATTCACGTACATTGTGTGCTCGTGCCTTTACGGTACTAAATCGAGATGCTTTGTTACCGGTTGGAATCAAAGCGATTATGGAAAATGTTAGTAATCCGTTTACACTCTTTGTTAAATTAGCAACCGATAATCGAAGCGTCTCTGACATGACCAAGTCATGTAATTAGGCGTTATAAGATGGATTTTTCTGTTTAGTTATAGTTATCGCTTCAGCTGAAAACTTGATAGTAAATTTTTTAATGTGACCTAAAATCAAAACCACATCGATATCTTGCGGACCTCATCTGTGCGTGATATAATCATCATATTCATAGCATTAGCGTCTACTCTGAACGCAAATTGCTGCTCCATTTTGTTCAAAGTTACGTTTTACTCAATACTCGAACCTGCTGATCTATGCGATGCATTATGTGAGCTGCCAAAACAGTCTACCTAATTTTTCGCTGCTTTGGCGTGTGATAATCAATGTTGTTTACAGAACAGCAAAGTTGTATGCATCTTCTTAAAATCATGCCAAAATCTTCTTACATGTGTTGCTTTCATTTGGTTTTGAAGTCAGTTGTTTAAAATGCTCATTAGTTCCTTCTTGCTCATTGTACGGGCTCTTCAGGCTTTGTCAGTTTTTGACTGGGGCCTCTAGCCTGGAATAGCTCAGGGACCTTCTCTTTGCGAAATGGATTCTGAAGTTGCAGATGCATCATCCCCGCTTCCTGATAAAGCCTCTGTTGAAGCTCCTGTTCTCGCTGTCTCCAAGCAAAATGCTTCTCCAAATGACACACCATCTATGTTATCTACATCAGGCATATCATCTTGGGCCAGAAATCTAAAACTTCCTCAGACCTTGGTACCTGTGCTGAAGAATCCGCAGGCTGGAAAGGCTGAGAAGTCAACCTTTGCACGTCTTGCTGGCGGTCTCGGAATTAATTTAACCCCCAAAGCTTCTGCATCTAATGATACTGTTGGAGGGACCTCAGCATCTCCTCATTCAGGTGTTCTTGAATCATTCACAAAGGGTTTGGTTGACTCTTCTTTGGGTGCGGTGAAGGCAGTGCAGGTTAAGGCACGCCACATTGTCTCCCAAAACAAACGAAGATACCAGGTAGCTTTAGTGTTTTGACCATTGACACTTCCTTGTATGTACTATTTGGCTATTATATTAATAAGAAGTCTTTTAATTTCACTTGCGTACATATCATTGGAGTCTAAACTAATTTCAGGATTGCAGATTTCTTGGTCGTTATTTCTCCTGTTATGACAATTGCAAGCATAAATTTGTATCGGGCCTCACTCACATTTATCGTGTTCCTGATCCAGTTACAAATATCCCATTTCTGGAGTACAAATGACAACCTGCTTTGCAGCTACGATTTGATACCTCTCGAAATCATTTGTGATCCTTCAGCTTCAAAAAACAAATAGTTGCCAAAGCTGTCTTGAAAAGATTCATATGATATCAGTAATAAACAGAGATCCTTTTATCACTTTATGGCATTAAATTTTAGCCCATTTCACTGAAGTTGGACAATGTCAAAAACCCTCTTACTCAGCATTCTGGGTTGACCATGTTAGGAACGCTCTCTCTCTCTCTCTCTCTCACACACACACACACACACACACGTGCGTCTGCCTTTTTCTTATCCAGACGCCCTATAAGATGATAAACCTGGATACATGTTTTGGATGACGAGGAGAACAAAACATATGAAATCTGATAGTGCTAATGCAGTCTGTGTACATCTTGGATCCAAAATCAATACATTTAAAGATTCGGACATGCTAACTTCATCAACTGACGAGTTCCCGACCTATTTCAAATTGTTTTGTCGCTTCTTTGTTCCCACTTATGTTGTAATCAAGGGTTAAGACATCCTGTAATGGGGTGAATGGAGTTTGTTCAACAGAAGCAACTTTTTTTCAATCATACTTCTAAGTTATTATTCTTCTCTCTTTGCTAGCAACTGTCTAAAGTTCAAGATCCTACGTATCTGTGTATGGGTCAAGAGTAGTTAGTCAATAAAGAGAGTAGGGGAGAGATAAAATCATGTACGACAACATTTCGTGGTTGGAATCACATCTGTGCCCACTCTACTAGTCCCCACTCCCTAGTTAGTTTGAGGATTTCCAATTATAGTGACGCTCCCGGAATCTCGCACCTGAGCCTCACACCCGCTTTCTCTCCCACCTCAGAATCTACTTTACTAGTGATGCTCCACATAGTGAAACCTCACACCCATCCCCCCACCAACCTTCCAAACGCTAGATAATTGTTGGTACTTCGATAATCACTAGCTCCAATCTGTTTTGCCCTTTTGGGACAGAGATAAACGTTCAAGACATTCTTGCTTCAACCTTGATTTGTATCACCCATATTTAATCTCCCAATTATAAATTAGGGACTTTTTGAAGCTACAGGAGGCCTTTCAACCACAGTTCAAAGGCTTTTTGTAGATTCTTTCTCTTTGAAATGTTCAATGATCCTGAAGTTCCATGAAGCGTATTTGATGTCATTCTGGGTATGTACAGAATTAGCATTAAAAGACTTGTGGATAATTGAGGTCAAAGCTATTTATAAAACCATCTGCAACTATTAATTTAATAGATCCACTCGAAATATGCGTGGACAAAGACTGGATGTCCTATCCCTTTTTGTGGATGTCCGTCATACAGCCATTTTAGAGGACGTTTGTAAGAAGTCCTGATACGAACCGCGAAGGTCTGAGGCCTCTGTGTCTCCTTGAGAAAGTACCTTGACATTAGCTTGCACATTGCAACTTGTCACAATTATTGTTGTGCATCAACACATACTTTACTGTAAAGCATGGTCCCCCAACAGACTTTCCCTAGCAATGGTGAAAAATTTCCTGTGCTTCATCTAGTTTTCTTCAACAACTAACTCCGCATGTGCGAAGTTGTGGTTATGGCCATACTTGCATTAGAAGCAGTTTTTGGAGTAAAATATCATCTTTCAGAAATTTACTTATTGAAGCTAGCCTACATTGAAGCTGAGTTTTCCCTGTCTGCGAACAAAGGTTGGCCGTTACCAGTATGATGTTACTGTGGTCTCACCTAGTTGCATCTCAATCATGCATAATATTTTCTTCAACATCAGTTATATGAAGGGTAGGTCGTAACTGCATGCTTATCACTTGCTATATCTCAGGGTTCCCTCAACTTCACCTACTATATCTGTGGATTTATGAAACTAAAAGAAGACTTTAAAGAGCTAAATCGCATGAAAGCCAATTAAAGTACCAGAAACTCCCTGTTCCTCCACGCAGATCTGAAAATCTGTAATGGTTTTAATAATTTGGAAGTTGCACTATGACTACATGTAAATGTTCTTTAGGGCTTCTGTTCATCAAGAAGAAGAGGCATACTTGAAAGTTGGTGTCTTAGAGTTTTAGGGCTGAGAGAAAGCTTGCCAAACATCTGGTAGTCTTGTATCTATTCTAGTGGAACTCCGATCTCATCCCGCAGATATTGGCATAGCATAACCAGCTAAATTTTGTCTTCTACTTCTGTGGGAGATTACTTATTCAGATGCTGATCATCGCTTAATTGCTTGATTTATTACAATTGGGGTTACAGAAAGCATTTCAACTAAATGCCCTGTTCCATTTGGTTTAGTAAAACTTCGCAGGCTTACCATTTCTGGCAGCTAAAGTTCTGACAATTTTGCAGAGTCAAAAGATCTGTTGCTTTCCATCTTTGCCGGAATTTTATGTAGTTTAAAAGCATGCAACTGTGTTCGTTTTAATTAATTGCCTCAGTGCAAGCACTCTACTTCTTTCCCTATTGTATATCCTTAATAGCCTTTGTTTTCAACAGAGATCTGTAATATTGATACCTGTGTTCAGGAGGGAGGATTTGATTTGGATATGACTTATATAACCGAAAATATAATTGCTATGGGGTTTCCTGCTGGTGATATGAGCTCTGGCTTCTTTGGATATGTTGAGGTAAAAGTTCAATAAGGTCTTGCAGTTCAAATTAAACTGGTTGAGATCAATTACTCATTTTCCAATTAACATTCTATTAGAAATGTGATGCAGGGGCTTTACCGTAATCAGATGGAAGAAGTGATCAAGTTTTTTGAAACTCATCATAAGGTAACAATCATAATGCTCTAGAGCCATGTGAAGTTCAATCAGGATTCCTCTATTACCTCTGCCATTTGAGATCCTTCAGGTTCAAGCAACATATTGAGCTTTTGTTAGTCAGGAATTTATCAAGAAAAAGAAAGAAGACGGAGTTTTTGACTTCAGTTGTTGCCTTGAAAGTAGTGGGAATAACTTTAATGGCTTCATATTGAACTGTCAAGATTGAAATACTCTGGAGAAGTACTTGGCAAATTAAATTTTCAGGAAAACTTTAGCAGAAATTAACATGCTATGTATTATAAAGGAAATTATTGCTAAATAAAGGAGGATGTCCTTTTTAATTTACCTCAATTAAATAATTGAACGTTCTTGAGAAATTAAAGGTGGCATGAATTGATAACCAGGCTCCATTTAGGGGGGATGTTTTGAATTTGAGGCTGCAAGAAGGCCAGTAGTGAAAATTCATGATAGCTTAACTTCATGTTTTGAATTAGTGGAAATTATGGCCTTGAAAGCACTAGAATAAGGGCTATCTATGTGGCCAGCCCCTACTTAGTTGGTCCATAATCTTTTTGCTCTTGCTAATTTCTTATCATTTTTGTTATATATTGTTTGTCCCTGAATCGTTTCTGAAGGACCAGTATTTATGCCATCTGTAGTGGCCTACTCTTTGATAGGGTATTATACTTGGTGACTATTTAATATATTTTCATATGGCAGAGCAACTTTTACGTTTTCTAACTATAAACTTCTCTACACGCAGGGAAAATACAAAGTATACAATCTTTGTTCAGAGAGGTTGTATGATGCTTCACTATTTGAGGGAAAGGTATTATTTTTATATTTTGTTTGATCTTCACTACTTTTTGGTATTTGATTTCAGGAAATTATATACAATCCACATGGATATCTAAGGGTTAGCATTGGTGTCTGGATTTGGATCTTTCAGAGTGTTCCTCCTTTTATTCTAACACGGGCCTATTATAAAACTTCAAGAGTAAGCACTGATAGGGCATGTAAAAGTAAGGGTATACACCAATTTTCATGCTGCTTGGTATTTGATTTCAGAAAATTATATAAAATCCATTTGGATATCTAAAGGTTGGCGTTGGAGTCTGGATTTGGGTCTGTCAGAGTGTTCCTCCTATTATTCTAAGTCGGGCCTATTATAACCATTCAACAGTAAGCACTGAAAGAGCATGTAAAAGTAAGGTTATACACCAATTTCCATGTCGCTTGGTAATGTATAGCTTCCTCGTCTAAGCATGGAAAACTTAGCATTGTTTATGATGGCTCAAATTTGTGGATTTTCTAGTGCTTAGCGAGGGGGTTTCACATTTTCAAATGGCATAGAAATTCGTAGACCCATCTGTTTTAAATTGCTCATTACCTCCATAAGGTTTAGAATTTTTATCAGACATGAATAGAATGTAGTGTTAATTGGGAGATTGATAGGGGAATATTACTTGAGTAATTGTTTGTAAACTGAATACTAAGCTGTAAACGTCCAGCTTAGCGAGGAACATTACACATGTACATATAATCTTTGGGATTAATACAATGACCTTTACCCAAAAAAATAATGTAGAGAAACTCTAGATGGATGTAAGACCTCTTCAGATTTGTTAACCCTGGTTTCGTAAACAAATGGGGGTAACTCGTATATGATATGCCAAGTCTTGAAGTACTAATATATATGCTTGTCGCACTTATTTATGTCTTGTGTGGCTAACATGGCAAAACAAACAACGGTCTAGCATCAGTCTTATATAACTGCACCTTAATTATGCTCTGTATGTAATAGTCACCCATCTAGCACCAGTCTTATAAGGTGAGACATCAACCATCTAGCATCACTCTTATAGTATCTTAAAACAAGAGAGAAGCACGTAGGTCACCAGTTTTCCCTTTTGCTTTTTCTGGTTGATTCTTGGATTGCCTGAAATGGCTCGACCTTCTGAACTTGCACTACAGCAGCGAAACTAATGTAAAGAAATTATTTGCGGATTTCTCTGGCTCTTGACCAGGTTGCATCTTTCCCCTTTGATGACCATAATTGCCCCCCGATTCACCTTATACCATTGTTCTGTCAAAGCGCTTACTCATGGTTGAAGGAGGACATCTTGAATGTGGTGGTTGTTCATTGTAAAGCTGGTAAGGCAAGGACAGGATTGATGATTTGTAGCCTTCTTCTGTTCTTAAAGGTGAGACATCTGACACTCGTTAGCCTTTTCCCTTAAAGCTTTTATTGGATATATTAAATGTTTTTTTGATTAACTCTCTTGTACTTTGTCGGCCATCTTTCTGCAGTTTTTCCCAACGCCTGAGGAGTGCATAGATTACTATAACCAGAAAAGATGTGTTGATGGGAAGGGTCTCATTCTCCCAAGCCAGATTGTCGGTCAACTACTTTCATACAATTTGGTATTCAGTAACGTCTTAAGTTGCATATGGCTAAACTAATTTACCATATTTGTTGATCCTAGAGATATGTAAGATACTTTGAGCGCATCTTAACACACTTCAACGGTGAAAGCCCGCCTGGACGTAGGTACTCGTCTAATTATTTTATACAGAATGCATCTTTTGATCATCAAGTAGGTACTGAAGCTACCTTCTTGCAGGTGTATGCTAAGGGGATTTAGGCTCCACAGGTGCCCGTATTGGATTAGGCCTTCGATTACAATATCTAATCATAATGGTAGGCTACAACGCTTTCTTATGGCCTTTTTTCTTCATCCTACAATT
Organism: Escallonia herrerae; assembly: GCA_033070095.1. Classification (NCBI taxonomy): domain Eukaryota; kingdom Viridiplantae; phylum Streptophyta; class Magnoliopsida; order Escalloniales; family Escalloniaceae; genus Escallonia; species Escallonia herrerae. Next base: position 276,829 of record JAVXUP010000718.1, read on the forward strand.
GTATTCTGAACGGGAACCTGTTTTCAGTTACTTTTTAATCATTTCTCTTCACAGGCCAAGTTTTGGGCATTCCCACTATTGGGTGCAGATGCATGCTTTTTTCAAAAATTATCATCATTTCTTTTATACCTTGCGTTTTCACGTTATTTACTTGGAAATTACAGCTAGGGTAATTTTGTAAAAGTTTGTAGTGATACTGATTGAGTTTTGATGGTCCTAGAGACCTTAATCCGATTCGTCAACCATGATGGCTGGCTAAATTTGGTAACTCTACAGATCGGCTTCCTTCAACAGAGACCTGGATTGTCTTTTTAGGACAAGTTCCCTTTAGGGGAAGCAAAAAATTTAACATATAGATGTCTCTACTCAAGACACATGAGATCTGAAACATATACATCAGTGTAAAAAGCTAGATATTACATAAGAGTGGATGGTTTTGCCAATGTCAGACCATTGCACTCATCTTTGAGCCGGTTGCTGATATTAGTATTTTGACATGCGACCTTCAGATACCTCTTTCTATGCTTCTAGGTTATCACAGCCACCAAGAGTTGGACCCCACAACCATCCACATTTTGTAGAATGCATAGATTTGATGGTTAAGATGATATTTTTTCATATATGAAGACAATCCTATGTACATAACTACATAAGCTGTTTGGGTAGCTTCATATTGTTAAAGGTGATAACGTTATTTATAGAAGGTAGTGATCATATTGTCACGTCCCAAGTTCGTGGCAGGCTATTTTGTGACGAGGGCGCCAACTGGACTGCCACACAAGCGATGATCGGGTGGATTTTTGGCTGCATGGAGTGCTTTTATGTCAAAATGTGTCCATATTTGTATAGAATTGTCTAGAATTCTATAGAGATGTATGGAGTCATCTGGAGTGTTCTAGAGTTAGGAAGACTTGTATAGAATCCTAGGAAGTTTTGGGAACACTCCGGAAGCGTAATGTTAGCCGTAGGATCGAGTCGATCTAGGCCGTCCACTTAGGAGTGGACTAGTATAAATAGGTGGTGAGGCATTTGTACATATTCATCCAAGAGGTGATCCAAGAAAGTTCTTTCTAGAGTAGTGGAGAGAACATTTGTGATCCAAGAGTGTGTGTGGTCCTCTACTAAAAACTTTCTTGTGTAATAAAGTCCTCTTTAGACCAACCGTGCCTATTTTGTGTGTGTGAGTCGCGGAGACTAAGGGAGCTCCACACCAAAGAGGGGAGGCAACGAGTGTTGGTGAGGTGCTTGCCAACGGGACCGGCAAGTTTTGGGGTGAAAGGCTGACTTAGGCGACCATCGGGTTGGCTTGTCTAAGTGCCGCACGGGTTGAGCGCGAGTTCCAGGCCCACGACTCTCAGTTCGGGACAATATGCTCTTAATTGTATTTTTTCTGTAAGTGAATCTATTGTGTGCGGATCTGATTTGGAGTATTTCACAGCTCCATTGACCGGAGCCAGCTTGAGCTAATTGGATTGGGTCATGTGGTCATGCCTATACTGGCATCAAGACAAAGTTATAATCATCACCCAGCCCTCAGCTTTTGTCTATAGAACACAGAAAAGAGAAACAGCATAGTGCCATACAGGCATGCATCCCTAAAGATGTGATAATGTAACTTGGGACATCCTTAAAGTTGCTTGCTGGTGTCTTTTCTGTTTGAGACGAGCGACACTGATTGTATCACTCCTCTCAAGACTTGAGAGTGAAGAGGTGCAAGGTTAAAGAAATTCCATACCAATGAATGGCATTTTTTATTTTCTAAATACCAGAAAAGGACAAGTTCGACAAATGAGTACAGTAGAATTCTCTAATGAATGCATGATTTATTCTTCCTGAGAAGCTGGAATTCGGGGTTTTTCAATCTGGGATGGACAATAAATCATACCTGTAATTCAAGTATATTAATGAGAATAGGTAGCATATGTGTTGAGTATTATCACTTTCTTGAAGACTTGGATAATGTGTAGAAGTATAAGTAAACAGGGACAAAATGGGGGGACTCAATCCAATTTCAGAAGTAAGTTATTTATTCTTCAAATTTGATGTTATTACTATTTGTAGTAACAATATTCTTATTAAATTTAAACATCTAATTCAAACATGCCTTATTTTAATTGTTTCCGGAAAAAGAAGAGAACTCGTCCCATCTTTTTATCTACTTAAATTTACCAATGAATCAGTGTAGATTTCCCTCACTTTTAATGTTCCTTTCTTTTAACATTCTTACTAATCTAGAGGCAAAATTATCCCATTTCCATGCTTTTGGGCGAAGATTATTACGCATACAATTATCCTTTTGGGGCCATTTTACAGATAGAAGTAAAAAGCTTACTTTCAGATTACTGTAACCAATATTGCACACTTGTTTTTCCATTTTGTTTATTACATTTCTCCTGCACTCTCTGAAAGAGGATGAGCTTCTGAATTAGCTCAACATTTGCGTAGATTGGTAGACTTTCATCTTCTAAAGCACTTAAAGTAAATGTTCAAAGCTCTTAACAAATATAGCTGACGCATATGAACCTATAATGCGAACACTATATTTCATGATAAATATAGAGGTTGATTTTTACACCCCCACCCCCGTGCCCGGACCAAGTCCTGGCTGTCATTTTTATCAAAATGAAGGTGTTCTGTTGCTTCCATCAGTATGCATGTTGTAGCTGGGTGTATGATACATACATGTTTGTATACAGGAATCTTATTTTCCACGAGAAAGCATCACAAAACAAAAGACCTAATGGTAATATTCCTTTCGAGTTATTTGATCGAATTTGAATCGAGTTTATTTTTCATGTTTCTGTCCAGATGCATTAATTAAATTTCTTATTTAAGCCCACTTGTATAATCAATGCTGCAGCCAGAAGATTTCTGGATCCGTGCACCACGAAAAGGGATGGTTGTTTTTGCTCTACCAGGGGAGGCCGGCCTTACAGAGCTGGTGGGGGACTTCAAAATTCAATTTCATGAACGACAAGGAGATTTCTACTGGTTTGTTATCAGTTCTCTTGTCTTTCGGTATTGCCCAGCACATACATGAGCAGAAATGACGGCAACTTTGCAAAATCTCACATCAGTGTTATTCTTGCATTCTTCTTTGCTTTCTTGGTAGAATTTAGTTGAAAATATTAGTCCCATTCTTATAGCAGACTTCAGAGTAGAATCTGACATAAAACCATTCAGTTATTTTAGGAAAAACTTTGTGGCTTGAATTAAGTTTGACAAATTAGGTTCTAATCTAAATATTTTTTTCTCCATCTTTCTGTTCAGTTGGTTAAACACAACAATGACTGACAACAGGGTGATTCTAAGCGCCTCTGATCTTGACGGCTTTTACAAGGTAAACAAGGCACTCTTTTTCTACGACTCCGTGAGCTTTCTGTCCCCCTCTCTTCTTTCACATAAAAATAGATATTAAATGCCTCATTGTCTCTTACTTTACTGCAATTCATGACACGGCTTACAAACTCTGCAGAGGAAATTGCCGTCCCCAGGCTTTCAGGTTGAGGTTGTGATGATAGACTACGACAGCAGCGTCCCAACAAAGTACAAAGCCGATGATCACGCTGGCAAAGAGTCTGATGCAAGATCAGGGAATACCACCACCTTGAGTGATGGCGTTGCAGCTAATTCCAACCAAAACAAGGTCGCTGGAAACCAAGACAGCGATAATGTGTTCTCTGATAGTGACGGAGAGGAAACCCAGGGTTTGAGTGGCCTAGCACATGCATCCTCGGGAAGAACCGCTGCACCTCTTGAATCTGGTACCACATCGAAGCAAATAGCGACTTTGGTGCATGGGACAGAAGAACTTTCCGTGAGGAGCAAGGAGCCCACGCAGACCAGTATTGCTTCAAAAGAAAAGACAACTGATGAGGCTGCGAGATCTGTGCTGATTCCGAACTTGGAGTCTGGTGATTTTAAGGCCATGGCTGCGGATGCTTCTGTTTTCTCTTTCGGAGATGATGAGGATTACGACAGTGAATGAGGTGCAGTGGAGTTCCAAGTACATTAATATATAGGTAACGTCATTAGTGTTTCTTTTTCCACATCTTTTTCCTGTTATTTTTTTCCAAGATGATGGTTTAAACTATTGGCAACTTGTGTTACAAAAAAAAGTATAAACAAAAAAAAGTCCTTTGGTACATCATTTATTGCATGCCAAACATTCAAATCTGAGTTGTTGTCATTTGGATCTCAATAATAACGTCGACATTTCATTGCAAAACGAACCTTTTGTTAGGTTTTTTAACGAGAAATGGTTGAATTGCCCCTGCACATTTTGCGGGAAAGTACCCTTACGCCCTAAACCAACTTTTTTTAGAATATATATATATATTCCCAATTAATGTTGATTTAAAGGAAAAGTGCACAAATCAACACTAATTGGCTAATTCAATAGAGAGGGGTATTAGTGGTTATGTGTTGGTACTGGCAAGGGTGGTGTTAACGGTGACTTTGGTAGAAAGGGTGCTGACATGAAGCCGACATTGCTGAAGCTGGAAGTACAAGCTCCACGTGCAATAGTTGCTCTAGAATTGCAACTTCAGAGAAATATTTTACATGCAGCACATGGCAAACAATAGGATTTTTTAAACAATTCCACCTTTAAGAGTTTTTTGAGCAAAATGCTAGCATATTATTGCCCTCCACTACATGCTTAAGTCAGCATTTTTCAATAAAAGAAACTAAAGTAAAGGTGATTTTTCAATAAGAACCTAACACAGGTACGTTCTGCAATAATATGCTAACATTGAGGTTTGAATGGCAACTTCTAAAGGTTTAAAATGCAACATGTGACAAACCACAGAGCAATTACCAAGGACCACGCCGTCCGAAAAGAAGTAATAACATTAAGGAATCAAGTCTCAAGAATGGTAAAAATTAAAGACACTTTGATCTTTATGACCTTCTGCGATTCTTTGCAAGTCCTTGTCTCTTTGTAAAAGCAACTAAGATCTCTTCCAAGTTGAGGATTCTTTGATCCCTATGGCTCAATTCCTGCTTCAGTCTTTCAATCTCCTTCAGATGAATATCACACTCATCTAAGCCTCCCTTAGACTCCTCCCCGGCTATCTCATCTGTCTTCAACTTCTTGGATCCAACCGAGACCTCCGTGTCTTGAAGTGACCTCTTTGATGCAACTTGGCCGACAGGATCATCATGAGCCATTTTGCGAACGTAGACACTACCAGTTACACCTGTACTGAGTTGAAAAGAAACAATTTTCTGCGGACGTCCAGACGAGTCCTGACAGAAGGCAAACCAGAATGAAATAACAGCAGTGCCCAAAAAAAAAGGAACGCTTTAAGTACTTATTCAATAGATAGGTACACACTGTACGAAGTGATAGAGGGGCAAGGTAAGGACAGTAGTGGCAAGAAGTCATTCTTTTCCTTTTTCTCTATGGGCGGGGGGTGGGGGGGGGGGTGGAAGAGGAGAGGAAGGGGCATGACTAAAGAAAATAAGAGGACTCCACAGGAGGGAGGGTGGGAGGGCAAGTAATCTGCTACCTACCCTTTCTTGGTTGCTGTCAAGGTCTTCAAAGGCTTGATTGGCCTCCTCTTGGTTCTTGAAAAGTGCAAGCACTGAGTACTTCCCTCCAGCTCTTTTATTAACCTAACAGCAGATAACATATCGCATCAGCCACTTCATAAATCAGTGCAAGGAGTTAAAATGAGTTCGTAGTCATGGCAATGACTTTGCACAACATCCTTACATACTACCTAAATAAAGGATGGACTCCAAGGCTTGGGCCTCATGGGTAGTATGCCCAAGCAAAGTGCAAAGGTGCTATAGCATTCATTTATCACTTGACCACCAAAAATCCTACTGCAGTCTCAAAGAAAAATAATGGAGGTCAAGGAAGAAGAGGATAAGGGGAGCTCAGTGTTATTGAAATCTACTACAGCATTACCAAGCAAGAAAATTGGCATTTCCCTCCAGTCTCATTATCTGATTTATAAGCTACAATAAGCTACCAATTTTTAAGACAACTAAATAATACCAAGAGATCTCTTATCAAGGGGCTCATGTAGAAGTTAAAATCAAATTTGATCTCCTTCATGATTACAAGACGTAAGAAATAAATATTAACTACCTTCATTTCAATTGTAAAGTCTCCAGGGATAAATTTATGTAACTCTTCTTTAGGCACGCTGATAGGTATCCCGTGGATAAGTAACTTTGCCATGTCTACATCGGGTACCTGAAATTCCAAATACAGCAAATGATTGAGATCTCACATTCGCCATAGGAATTTTGAGCTGTTGGGGTTCCAAACTTACATCCTTGTGAACCAAGGGTATAGCATGCTTCACTCCGCCCTCTACTTTGGCCAATACAAGTTTCATTGCAGCACATGCATCATCGAGACAATTGTGGGGCGTGTCCTTCTGCCGAAGTTCATACCCCAACACAGACTGTTGATAAGGTGAAACTTCTTAAGATCAGTATATCAAAATTTGTTCCGATAAACACGAGAAAAAGGTCTCCTGTTAAGGTTATAAAGATGAGCAGTTTCCCCAGACAGTGGAGAGGGGGGAGGAGGGGGAGGGGGAGGGAGGGAGAGAGAGGGGGAGAGAGAGAGAGAGAGAGAGAGATGAATTCGTTACTGGTGATAAATTCAGAAGCAATGGCAATCTTGATGAATTTGAAAATAAAATGGGCCAAAATTGTATTTGAGACTTAAGATAAGGCAAGTCTCAATTTTTTTTGATAATAGGAGGAAAAAGGCCTTCCGTTCAGGTTACAAAGACAGTGAGCAGTTTCCCCAAACACCGAAGGAGAGAGACAGAGATGAATTCATTACTTGTCATGAAATCAGAAGTAATAGCAATCTTGATGAATTTGAAAATCAAATGGGCCGAAATGCATTTGAGACTTGCCTTACACAGGTCATTCAAAGAAGGTCTTCTGTGATTAGGCCCATCATATTTGAAGACAAGAGAGGTGTCAATCACTCTTGCATGATCCACCTTAAGTGCTGCAATTGAAAATGTTAAGAACATACAAGTAAACCAATAGATACAGAGGCCAGACTTTTACACCATCTGATCGTTACCTATGAACCACGGGTGCTCCAAAATGGTGAAGCACCGGCATCGGGTGCAGGAACAGGTGCGGCTCGGGTGCAGCTTGGGTGCGTGACCCGGAACTTTGATTAACTTCTTTTAATTTCCTAAATACTGGGTGCATTTAGTATACTAGCGGCTACGGTACGACGTGGGTGCGTACCCGATACTTAAGGAGTGAAAACAGAATTTTCAAAGAATTTTCGAGGGTCAAAACATAGATGGGATACTTAAAAGGTGAAAACAGAATTTTCAGGGGTCAAAACATAAACAGGATACTCAAGGGTGAAAACAGAACTTTCAGGGCAAAGCATAGATAATAAAATATATACTTAACCTATGGCGGGATAGATCTTCTTAGTCTAAGGCTTGAACTCTAGAGAGCAGAGGCTGCAAAGCAACTAGGCACGAGGGCAACCACCGGCCGCCACCACAGGCAGCAGTTTCCGGAGACTTACCTTTTGAATGAACGTCGGCGACAAAGGCTAGGGCTTCAAATGGAAAGAAGAAGAAGATAGGAGTAGGAGGAGAAAGGGGAAAGAGGCGATCTCTTCTTCTGGCAATTGGGTCCATGGCTTTGACCGAGATATGGGCTAATATTTTGTCCTCTTATATTCTGTGATAGTTACTGCTACACGTGTATTAGCGGCTATGCACACTTGTTAAACCTTCAAAAGTGATTCCTTTTAAATCACTACTTTGTACGTGTAAAAAAAATACTAAAAAAGAACTACTACTAACACATGACATATTTATATAAAAAGCTAAATGTTATTTTATGACATTTGATTTGTCGTCGAAAACAAGATAACCTTCAACTAAAAAAGTTGTTTGCTTATTTATGAAATTTGTAATATATAATATTCGACGTATCCTAGCTGCAGCCCTACCCTATAATTTTCAAAATGTTCCCGTATCCGAACCCATGTCGTATCTGCACCCGAGTATCGTTACTGAAGTAACATGTCTTCTTTTTTTCCCTCTCTTTTTTTTGGTGTGTCTGGGGTGCAGTTTATGAAGCTAGGAATGCTTAGCTTACCTTGCAGATCATTGTTCAAACTGTGGCCAACTAAAATCGTTCCATGGGATAACAGGTTCTTCATGGATTTCTACAAAATTGCACTCTATAACTTCAGAAACGACATGTTCAAGAACATTATTACCATTAAATTACTATAGTTTCAGCAAAGGTGTAACCATTTATTACCTGAATATCTGCCAACGAACAAGTGACTTTATCCAAATCTTTTGCAGAGATTCCAGTGATCTCGGTTCTGTAATCTGCAACTGCTTTATTGGGGTTTACAAGTTCATTAAGTTTGACCTGAAATTAATCACAGTCCAAGATCAACTAATGAAAAAAAAAGTTGCATAACTGCGTCAGGCATAGTTATGAATCTCGTTCTGTACCGGCCGAAATGGACAGTTATGAACTGTTTTTTCACTTTACCAGGACAAAACTACAAATGTTCCCTACCAACCTATGTTCCTGCAATAACAGGACTACCACACGAAAAGATGCTTACCGAACAAATCAGAGATACTGACTGGTATTTGAGACTTTGTACCGGGAATTTAAAGTACAATTTTCTTGGGAACTTCTATTGTTGTTGCCCCTAAAAGCCCTACAGACTTCCCCAAGCTTGCCTCACAGCTTTATGAACTCTGATGCACAGGCCTCAAGCTCTCAAGTTTCAACCCTCAAGGACTGAAAGGTAGCTCACTATTCTCAATCGTCCAAGGCCCTGGTAACTATTTTTATCTTGCATGGTCTCAATGAAACATCTCCTCTGATGGAAATCAAGATGTCTCATTATTTTGTTATCAGGTCAGGCTTGGGCTCATGTATAGCTATCATGATTGGATTGGAAACTGAAAACCCCTCACTCTTTTTGATTTTAAATTAGATACTAAGGTCAAAGAATGAATGTTTTCATGTTATGGGATTTTATTCATACATGCAGTTCAATTCCAAATTTCTCCTTCTTGTGCCTTTTGTAGTTAATTTTCTCAACTGCTGTGTGGTCAATACGTATACAGCCCCTTGCACACACTCTCACATGGCTGTTAGATATGTTTATATTTACTAGAATGGTAAAATGATAAAAAATGGTACCAAAACGTCATCAGTACCAGTAAGTTCCATTTTGGAGGCCGGCCAAAACACCGTCCGGTATGGTATTTATAACTATCATGTCAGGCATAAGATTAGCAAGCGGTGTGGTTTGTTGTTTAAAACTGCATAGACAATTCAAAACAGATTGAATTACCCGTAAATTTCGATCCACAACGCACACCTTGACCAAAGCTTCAGTGCCATCTTCACAGAGAACCATCTCACAATCAACAGCTACCATTGCAGCTGAGCTCATTGACTTGGACTTTTTACTTCGCTTTGTAACCAACCACCCCTGCCACAAAACTCCAGGAACTTAACACATAGACAAACCATATACCTTAATATGAAATTACAGGAAATGCAAGATATAAATGCTAAACAGGTCATTGCAGCGCCCGAGGACTCTACACAAAAATGGCTTTAACCAACTCTTCAAAAACGACATTACGGGGCACTTTCAGTAAAATGCCTTCTGTTGCACTTAAAGCAGCACATGCACCACCCTTTTTTATTGATTCCGATGCACCATCCTTTTTTAGTTCATCGATGTTATTGATTGCTGGTCACATCATCTCTCTTACTACTCTTTTTGTTCTCTTTGCTGAACCAATTCTTCTTGCACTCTTCTTTCTCTTAATCGTAATCAGCCAGATTCCGATGCTAGACCCCAATCTGATTCCTAAGTTCTTCATTTCATCGTTGGCAGCTTTGTTGGTCTAATTCGGTGAAAATGATTGTCTATGACCTAAATCTGGATCTCTTCACAACTCTTATTGCTTAGTTTTCACCTTGTTAAGAGAAACACGATCTGACTTAGGTACTTTGAGTTCAAACCAGGTTTTTCAAGAATTATCTTCCAAGTAACAAACATTTCTGAAATATTGGAGCTAAGGTGCAAGTCTTAGCACCTTATGGGACTCCCAGCACACTATAATATGATGGAATCGGTAAATCTGGGATAACCAGCTCACCAGCATGCCAATCTTCAATTGATTATGTGAGTGAAATTTCCTTCAAAAAAACATGCATCATTTCTCCTGCGTCCAAAAATCAAACTGACTTGCTATTGATTGTCACAAATTATGGGGCCATTGGTTTGGCCAAAAATTCTAGGTACTTGACAGCCCGATTCCACTCTCTGTCATGAATTTATGGAGCAATGCGGCAAACATTTACAAAATTCTTCTTGGGTGTTCTTGATTAAATCTCGGCATTTTTGGGGACATATAGGTAGTTGTATTATGAACGCTTCCCATGTCTTTCGTAGATGTCTCATGTTTTCAGGAATTCTATCTTGTTAGCTGCAGGTCCATAATCAAGAACAGCAATTAAACAAATCTAATTATCTAAGCCATGTTGTCTTAAATGAGATCAGTGTTTTATCATCATATCTACGACGCTGGGAACGGATTGCTTGTCTTTCATATAGCCTCATATGTTCTTCCAAGTCATTTATCATCAGTCATTTTAGTGTTTTAGTATTAATCTTCTTTAAATTGCATACAAACTTTAGCTGCCAGACTTGTTGGCTGTTGCAGTGTACTGCTTATATAGTTGGGAAAGGAAAATTGAAAGAAAATGACTTGAGTACCGGCTTTACAAGAGCAACTTTATCACCAAATTTTACTCTCAAACTACTGAGATAATTTAATGCAAACTCATATATGATTATTTCAAGCTTCTGGCAGGTTTAGATGGCATCCAGGTTTGAGAATCAGTACACTTTACTTGCTTGATCAGAGCCAAGTAAGTACAAGAGGTAAGTTTACAAGACACAAGAACTGCTAACTTTTCAGCAGTATGAGAATGTTGCAACTTCAGTATCTTTTTCCATGATTCAGATGATTCATTATGTCTGTTCGCCTTGTGTCTTATGGTCCTTCTGAACATCCAAGTTGTTGCACTTTGTAGAATGTCGGAATAATTCCTCAACTTCTATCCACAGAGAGACAGCATTATGAATGCGATAGCGATGTGCATGCTTTTTAAGATGTTAAGAATGACATGAACTCTAAAATGAAAGGGGGAAAGGGGAGTCTTGTAATTTCTCAGAGTAGACTAGTGGAACACTTTAGTTTTTCTTGCTTTGCAAGTCCAGGTTGATAAATTCCTTTAACTTTTCTTTGTTTAGAACTATGGGTTGCTGATTTTGATCAACAGCTTTTTCTCTAGCTTGTGCATAAATTTCTAGTGTTCTGCTGCAGCCCCCCAATTCTTAATTCTACCAAGTCTGTTTTTAAGACTAGTATCTGCGCTACTCCTTTTAAAGGTAATTCTATGTCTTTTTCTAGACAACTAGACGTGGAATTTTGGCAAACTATAGATAAGAAAAAGAGGAAAAAGCTGATGAAAAATACCTGCCACGTGTACCAGTTTGACATTAAGGGGGACGTTAGTGCTAGTACATTGTACATTTTAGATGGGATACTTCTACAAAGTAAGAATTTGTACATTACAGACTTGATTGAACTACAGCTCTTGAACACTTTTATACAATATATGTTACGTTTCATGCTAATGAAGTTGAACCTATTTATATATCACGCCAACTGTACAGGTGAATTGAAGCCACGGTGCTCTAACATGCTTGTTTAAGATGTTTGTAGATTTGGTTGGATTACTTTGGTTGGTACCATTGTTCCTGGTCCCAAGCAATCAAGTTTCCGTAGCCCACTGGCTAGCTCAGGACGCTTTGCTTCTTGGAAGATTTGAGGCAAAATTTATAATTCTATAGCCTTAGGCAGGTCATATTATGGACCTTTAATGGCCAAGCTTCAATGTTGCTTTCTTGTTTCAATTTCCTGGGAAAAGCATTGTATTTTTGTATTGAATTTCTGTTATCATGAATGTAAATAATGACTTGATGACAAATTCAAGAGAAACTTCTGGAATTGCTATAAATCAATGGAGTTCTTCATATATTTTGACCAAAAAAAATAGAAAATATGTTGTTGCTTTGGTGACACTAGTACTGAGACATTTCTAATGGTATTTCATAAATGTTTTGCACCATTGGAGGCAGTGCAAGTACCAGGAGAAGCAAATTATGGGGGCACCTAAGAGTGCCACATCAATGTTTACCTAAGACACAATAAAGTACCGTTACAACTTCTTGCGGCATTGGAATACTCAGCACCACTCTAGGTGTCACATAAGTAAAAGTGCCACAATAGATGACCTGAAAAGGCACTTTGAAGTGCCTCTTAAGGGCATTCATTGTTGTGGTGGGAAGCAAGCCTAACTACTAAGTTGCAACATATATCTCATAAGAACATGTTTTCACAGCTTAGAATCTAAGTAGAAAGAAAATTCCCCTTTCAACATATCCAGTTAAAAAGGGAACAGTTTCACAAAAATTTATAGGTAACTGGGTTTTTGCCTAAGTACTTACAAATTTGAATATACTATATGCCAATTCGGCAAGCCCAATCTGATACATAGAGACTACAGTTAGTAAACAGACAAACTGGAGCATGGCATGAAAACCAAGTACTTATTTAGTAGCATATATTCACTTCATGTTGTTATAAAACGTTGGGCGGTGTATTTAGAGTTGTACATAGAGAAAGACTGACTGAATTAACTGTGAAGAGCATAACAACTAAATATGAAAAGGCAGGTAATAATCTCATGAGGGTATGCAAAGATATGTACAAACTCAGCAGAAAAAGTAAAGCATAGCGAACCTCCTCATATGATGGGAATGAATAATTTAATGGGTACTGAGGGTGCTCAAGAGTTGTACGGACCAGCCTCTGTACTGCCACAAAGCCAAAAGAGGAAGAGATGTAAATTGCAGATATAGAGTGCATCCAACTCTATAGTAATTAGTCACTTATGTAATGATTTTCATTAGCTTCCAAGTGATTTTTTGTTCTATTATTCTCAGACGCTGAAGAAGCACACAGAGGAAAAGCAACAGAAGCATGGTTTTAAAAATTATGAAAAGGTCCTTTATTATAAATTACAAGGAGTGTGTGCATGTATTTGTATGCAATGAGGGCCACTAATTTCTGAAGGATCTGAAAAGGTTTTGCGTGTCCATTGAGCTTATTTGGGGATGCAAATGGAATAACTGTAAGCAAACTTTTACGTCAATGAGAAACAGTTTAAATCGTGGGCAGAAATCATTAAATACTACAAAGACAATAGATTCACAGGTCATGGGAAGAATCCAGAAACTAAAATCTACCTGACAAAATATATTGAGCGAAGTATTTTCATATGCATCCTATAACACCACCAACTCGAACGAAAATGGGCCGCACGTGATTTTTAAGTAGAATGTATCTAAATGTGCACAAAGCACTAGAACCAAAAGCCAAGTACTCCAGGTAAACCTAATCCTAAACAAAACCACCCAAGCACCGAAATGAGCCAACAAAGAACAACCAAACTACAACCCTGGGATGTCACTAACTAACAAAATCCTCACAAAACAAAAGTCAAATCTAGAAAAAGTTGCCGAGCCAAAAAAAGAAAGCTCAAGAAGAGTGTAGCAACTGCTCGAGTCAATAAAAGGTGACGTTTTCTTCTCCTTCCAAGTGTGGATCACAACAGAGACACCAAGACCCACCTCCATTGTGCCCCTTAGGCACTTCCTATTTCTAACACTATAATTTGATTTCTTATACTACACGCAACATAGAGAATATGATTGATAGAGGAAGTGAAGTTAGGGGGACAAAGAACAGAATAAAGCAAAGTCTAATACATGGCCTACATAAAGATGTACCAGGGAAAAAATACCAACTCAATATTGCCATTTGCTTGAAGTTTAAGAAGTTATGCAACCAAACCTGTTCGGGGGATTCATTATTTGCAGCTTTCTCTTCAAATTTCACCACAGCGTCACGGTTACCAAAGCATTGCATCACCTTATCAAAAAACTGCAGATGAAAATGGAAGATCACCATGTTTGTCATGATAGATTATGGTTCACAAAAAAATGGTTCCATGGTATAGAAACTTATAGCTGTTATGAGTTACCTTCAAATCATCCTCTTGGCTGAATGTCTTCAGAAAAGAAACGAGTACATCAATGGACCTTCTTCCCGGATCACTCAAGCTAGCCCCAAACTTTTTATCATGAGTACTCAGAAATTCCTTCCACCCACCATTGCTACCTTTCATTCCTCTTTTCTGAGCCAATTTCACGATTTCAACAAGAACCTAAAGAACATTAAAGCATCCAACTTTAGATACAAGGAGGACCATGTTAAAAACATCCAACTCAACTCTGAATATTTGAATATGCTGCTATGCATAGAGAAGTTTTTTATGACATGGCTCCACAATAATGTAGTTTAAATTAACTTTGGGTGTGGAAGAATAAAAATACCCTTTATGAATTAATGAGATGACAAAAAGCATGTGTCGCAATAGCACGATGAACAGTCTAATTTGAGCCGATTGGTTCAACTAGGGCGCTAATGCGTCTTTAAAAACATAAAGGGGTGTTGTATTTAGCCTGCCAGGATCTTTTCCTACATGCAAGGAAGACCGTATAGAACGCCCGATTCAAATTGCAAAAAGTAAATATTGTGCTAGACTACAGAAAAGCGCTGCCGTCGCTCTGTATGGCATAAGAGCAAAAGGGTCTTACAGCGTCAAATGCAAAATTAACATTAATGATTTGATGATTTAACAAAAATGCCATTAACAATTGAACCCAAACTACTTTGTTTCTATGACATAGAAAACATAGTCAAGTTAAAACATGTGTCATCATATCGACGAATTAAGTAGGAAGCTGAACTATGTCAGTGACCTGATAAGACATCCTCTCAAATTCAGGCTCAAGCTGAGATCCAAGACCACTGATAATGATGCTGATCAAGGGCCAACAGCAACAGAGGAAATGGTTGAAGATGGAAACAGAAGAAATAATGCAGCAGACAATTGGGCGCGTGAAAGAGAAATGGCTGAGTGAGTTGGTTATGGGCGCGTGAAGGCAGTTAACGGAGGAGTAATAGTACTGTGCACCACCGATGGGCTGAAACCAATGCTGATCATAATTAATAGCACTAAAACCAGATTTGTGTCTGGGAAAATCTAGCATTAATTAGAACTAGTAATCCATGAGTGTTAATTTGCTGTTATTTTCCCTAATTTTCCAACAATTGGTTGTAACCTCCTATATAGAGGAGGAGCATGTGCAGCAAATAGTTATAGAATACTATGAGAATTTAGGTAAAATCTTCTTCTTCCCTCTGCATTCCCTCTGAACTCTCTATCTCTCTTTTCCTGCTTCTCAAGTTTCTCCCCGTTTCTGTGAATTCTCCGTGAGGATTAACCAGAAATATTCACTTCCAGTTGTGTGTTCATCACAAACTAATTGGTTCAACTAGTGTTGATCAGTGTCGCTAGTGCTACTTTCGCGACAAAAAGGTGTTGAATATAACCGGCCGAAAAGGGTGTGACCACAACTATACAAGAGCTAATTAAGGTCGATTCCATGTGCACATGAGATTCGATGTATAACGGAGGTAGTAAACTGCAATAAACAAAGCTTACCTCTTTACCGGCGGCGTCAAATTTGTCGGCCATTGAGGAAGGCGGCAACATGTGAATTGCAGGGAGCTGTTCGGAGGTGGCAAATAGAGGAAGAGAGTCAAGAACTGATAATGCAGAATTAGGGTTTATACTTGCACTTTGCTGGCCTACACTCGCAAATTAAATTGTTGACAAGTAAAATGACGAGGATGCCCGCACAACAACCTTTTTTTCTTTTTTCTTTTTGCCCTCCTTTGCTTTATTTCTCTAGAAATTGTGTGGAGGACAGGTCTTATCTCGGACTTTTGATTACACTAGTCGTCTCTATTTTTATTATATAGACCGATTGCACAAATCATATCTTTTGTCATTCATATTTGCCAAGATGAAATTTGCAAATATGGTCCCTCATGTTTTCGTCTAATTTTTAAAAACTTCTTCAAATTTTGACTTCTTTCATTTCAAATCTTTGTCTCTCTGTTTTCAATTTGATCCTTAAAATAATGATCAGGGTCCTCTCTTGGACAAACCATATGTTGAAAAGGTAGCTAGATACATTTTAAGGACGAAAGATCGTCATCACAAATTTTAGCAGTTGCACAAAGAGGCATTTAGCAGCAATCTTTTGGCATTAAGCCTAACTCAAAAGCATCACTACATGCAGTGCAGCGATGAAAGGTTTTCATTAATAATGTTATTATCATATTCTTTTGTAGCTAAATATATTAGAATTGAAGTTTTGTACCTTGACCCCCCTAAAGTTAAGATTGCATCAATTTTGAAAAGGCAAATCAAATTTGGTGCGCAAAATCAAATTTCTATTGTTGAATTTGGTGATGATGTATTTATATAGTAGGAGGCGGGTCGGTGCCCAATTTATGGTGAGAGACAGAGTGCAAGCATACAGAATGAAAATAGCAAAAGAATGATGAAGAATAAAGAAAAATGTTTGGAGGTGTTATTTTGATTTTTCCCTTGTGAAATTCACGGGCATTATAGTTTGGAGGCCTTATGGATCAAATTGAAATCGGAAGCATAAATATATGACCAGAAAGGAAAGAGAGATGTCTCATTGTAATATACCTCGGGTGCCATACCACCCACTCTACTCACAGATCTACAGATGATATGCTAAAGCCCCCATAGTTCACAAAGTATTTGTCCTTACACAAAATTGTCAATTTTAATCGCATGTGAAATCATGAATGTTGACCAACATAATCTTTTTAAGGGACAACTTTTCCCCTTCTTCACTTCCACTCTCCTCAACCACCCTCAGCCTCGCAGCGCCACCAATTTCTATTGTTGCATTCATCCCTTTTCACCCACTGTCACACACAACACCTAGGTCTCCCCGTCACCCACTCCGCACACACTACCCACAACTCTACATATACATAACCATGTACACACCACGACCGCCCCCTCTCCCCACCACATAAAGAAACACACACTAACAACGTGTCAACCATAAATTCATCAAATAAGCTAATTATGTGTATAAGCACAGTGTGTGTGTGTGTGTGTGTGTGTGTGTGTGTGTGTCGTGCAATAAATGGTTGGGGCTCGCCGGGGGGGGGGGGGGGGGGGGTTATGTGTATAGTGGTGGGGAAGAGGGTAACCCGTGGTACGTGCGTTTGTTTGCATGCAAGGTGCATGTGTTCGTGGGTGGGATAAGGGAGTGAGGGCAATTGTGGGGTATGTGTGTGCATGTTCGTGTGGGTATGTGTGCATAAATGGTGTGGTGGTGGTGGGGAATGGGGTGGCTGTGAAAGTGAATGTCGGCTATGGGGTAATTGAAAGGGTTAGAGGAGAGGGAGAGGGCATTGAGCTAAATGTGATAAGAAAAAAGGGGTATTGATGCATTTTAATGAGTTCATAACCGTTCCATCTAAAGAACCGTGTTTTGTTAGCTGTTAAGAATTTTGTTAGCTGTAAATGAAAAAGGCGAAATTGCACCCGAAATATTACAAAGGGGTCATTAGCTATTTTCTCCTTCATAGATGCCCAAAATGAAAGTCAAATTTAAGATCATCTGAAAAACTAGGCTCAATGGTGGTTGGCATTGTACGTGTGTGTTTGTCACTGGTAGTGGAGGCGACCGTCAACAACGGTGTATGCAAGTTTGGTGTTCGGGTGTATTAATCAATGGTGGCGGCAGATTGACGGTCAATGACTGTAATGGTTGTTAGCGTTTGTAGTTTGGTGTTCGAGGGTGCTAGTCATTGATGGCGATGGTGGTTGTTAGTGGGTATGGCCATATGGTGGTTGGCAATGTTGTTGTTTTGGTGTTCTTAGATAATAGATGTTGGTGATGAAGATTTAAAGAAAGAAGAAACATAAATGCTTCCAACAAAAGTTGAAAGGTGAATCTCTCAAAAAAAAAATTAAAACTGAAAACTCCAAGATAGAGTTTTAAAAAACAGCTCTATTTCGAAAAATGGTTTATAAAATTGAAGGTGGGGAAAAAATTTCTGTCAAGCGGCAGTTTTTTTTTTCTAGTTTCAAAACTGAACAAAAAACTGTTTCAAACACTATCTAAATTTTTCCGCTGACCGGTGTATACTTACAATTCACCGAAACGAATCTCTTCTTCAAAAAGTAAGATAAGAGCATAAACTCTTAGTCTTCATTTGGCGACAATTTCCGATAAAAGTATTTTGTTTCTCAATACTTTTGTTTTAAAAACATAAATTTCAACACTGCAGACCAACTTCTTACGGATATGTATATATTACATTATTCCTATGATTCACCCTTTTATTGATGATATACAAATGCGTTGAAATATTACATTAAAATGCAATAGAGATGCTTTCATATTTTGTTAAAATGATCGTCAAAATACCGTTACATCTATATTTGTAACAAAAGTATTAAAACAAGTTAATACATGTTTTTCCTCCTCTGCCTTTAACTCTTCCTAGAGGAGGGCCTGAAGAAGTCAAACGATACTTTGTAGGCAAAAACATTCTAGACGGAGAATGAAATGAATTTGCTCGCAAGAGTAGTCCAGTCTCCGGAAAAACTTTCAACCGGAGCAATGAAGACTACTAGACTGATCGGCAGCCACTAGCTAGCCAAGTCCAAATGACTAAGGGGGGAAGAGAAGGGGAAAAGCCGTTGAAATTTCAAAGTGGGTCAAGGGATTCTCATATTCTCAAGCCTTTTTAAGTCTCCATAGCCACCCACATAAAGGATCTCCAAGACCAAGAAGCAACCAACCTCCCTGAGTAGCAACTTTGCCACAAAAAGAGAAAAGAGAGAAAAAGAAAACAAGTGAAGACCAAAATCACGTGGTCACAGACCATTGAAATGTCTTTTGACTCGGTAAGCATCGCTGTATACTCCCATTCAAGAGAGTGAAATTTCTAGAATGACATTAGCAGGGAAGACACACACACTTTTGTGCTGGACAATCTACCGCACCAAAAGCTAGACCCCCTCTATGTATTATCCTGATCGAGCCCAAAGGAATATAAAGAGACAGAGGAGATCAACAAATACCAAAATTTTAAAAAATGCATACGAGTCTGGATCTCGTCGCCATGAGAAGAGGTGGTACAAATTTCAAGTTATACCCCTCACCATTACCGTGCAGCACAAGCACCCATAAGAAAAGGGCAAAGAACGGGGAAGCGGGGGAGGGAGGAGAAGGTGACAAAGAAGGTTAAATGCATTTTGTAAAACCAGCACCATACAAGCGTCATGCACGTTGGCGTGCATGTAGTGCTACATTGAAAATACCCTAGAGAACCAGCACTAGAGGAGCAAAAGTGCAGATATTTTGAGCCAGATTACATATCAATGCCGCAGTACAAAGAACAGAAGCTTAAACACCAAGGTTTTGCTGACCACAAAACTAAGTAAAGAAGCAAGAGCCCCTCTTCTCCATCTCTTGTTCCTAAAGTTCACAACCTAGAAAGTACAACTCTTACCATTTCCGGCCACCTGAAAGTACAAGACTCCAAACTCTAGAAAAGTTTAAACCTCGACTTGGAAGCTGATAATTCACAACCGCCCGCAACAGTTGCAGCTTTACTCAATCAGATCACGGTCAAGGACTATGCTCCTCTTTGAGCTCCAATACCACTTTGCACAGTCAAGGACTATGCTCCTCTTTGAGCTCCAATACATACTGCAACGGTTGCAGCTTTACTTGCTCAGATCACAGTCAAGGACTATGCTCCTCTTTGAGCTCTAATACCACTTCAGGTTGGATCCTGCACTTTGGATTCGACCTCTCATTGGTCAATGTTTCTGCCTAGTTCTGGTGTCAAGTATTAAGGTCCCACCAGGGAAAGCAACCTAAACAGGCACTTAGGGAACCGTGGAACAAGGAAGCAGAAGGTCTGGAATATGGGACTCTTTGCCTTATGCATTTAGTTTGGCAAGAAAGGAATATGAGGCCGTTCAAAGGAGTTGAGCATCCTGCTCATCAGCTCATATTCCAGACATTGACTTGTTTGACGCTCCATACAACATCTTACCAAGACATGTTATAACAAAGCATGCATGGAAAAGGCAAACGATATAAATAAGTACTTGTACCACACAGGATCATGGTTGCCCGATTTGCCATGCCAAAATTAAGCTCCTTTCAAACAGGATAATACTAAAAGCTTCACAAGGAATATGTAGTACATTATGATTCTGTCTGGCATCCCTAAAATAAAAGAAAAACAAAAAGAGGAAACAAACTGGCGGTTGCTCAAACTGCAACTGTGTGCAGGCACACAAAACAACGTTGCACACAATTTGCATATAAGTCATGCAGAAGGTCAGACTCATAAAGAGAACGACAGAATACATATCTCAGGCTCTTAAGTAATGTTCTGCTAAAGCACTCGAATATTTTGGAAGCTCAAACTAACACAGGAAAGACAACATTAGGGGTCGCCAGGGTTGGATTTGGGGATGTTCGGAGGACCATAAGTACTTTTTCAGCAATATATTAGCACGGGCTCCATTGTGAGGGCTAACATAATAAAGTCACGGCCCCTTAAAAAGGCTTAAACACCAAACTGAAGTAAATTGTGATTCAGAACAGAAAACAATGTAAACAAAACAAGAATCTTCGTTCCAACTCTTGTTTCAGATCATGTATGAGCTACCTCCTGAAAGTACAAGGCACAAGACTCCTACCTCCAAAAAGGCCAAACCTTGACTTAAAAACAGATAACCGTCCAATACTGCTCAAAGGGGCGGCAGCAGCAGCAGCAGCAGCAACTGTTACTCGGCTCAAGGCGGGTGGAACTTCTCCAGCATCATCTTGTGCTCCACTATCACTAGCACTTGCATCCAGGGCTTCAGCTTCAACCTCACAAACATCCAAATTCACCACCAACGACCCCTTCCTGGCCCTCAACCAATCTGCAACCTCAACGGTCACCCCTCTACACTTCTTAACCTTGATCTTTACCAAATTAGGACAACCCCAAGCAAACGCCTCGATCCCCTGATCCGATACCGGACAACCCTTTATACACAACTTCTTCAAAGCCACACATTTCAAGGCAATGCAGGAAATCTCCTCATCAGCAACCGTCTCGCTCCCACACAGCGCTAAGCGCTCCAGCTTTACACAGTTCGAAGCAATCGCTCCCAAACTTATTGAAGTAGGATTAACACCAATGAGAACCAATTCCTGCAGATTTGTGCTATGCCTAGCAATCGAAAGCAGGCCTTCGTTTCCAATCCTATTAGTCCTCCAACCGTCGATATGAAGCTTCCTCAACAACTTGCACCGCTCTGCCACCGCTACGACTCCGGCATCCGTGCACTCCGGCGTCTTCACAATATGCAATATCTCCAAATCAAGGAAATTTGATATCGCAATAAGTCCAGCATCACTAACTTGTAGTCTCTCCAAATGAACCTCAACCAAACAATTCTTCCGATTCCCAATTACTTCCAAAACCCTATCCCAATCACCTAAGCACCGCAGCAATTTAAGCGTTTTCAAATTATTACATCCGGTTATGAGCGGCTGAAAGCACTGACCGTTATAGAGCTCCTTCAAACATATAGTTTTTAGCGAGGATGCCGCCGCCCCGGGATTGATCAGCTCCCCGGCGGCACCGCCGTCGTTGCTCCCACGTAGGCGCTTGACGGAGAGCTCCTCCAGGGAGGAGCAGTGACCGAGCACGCCGTTCATGCCTTTGACGCCGAACATGCAGGATCCACACGATAACTTCTTCAATCCCTTGCAGTTCTTAGCAAAAGCGGTCATTCCGACGTCGGTCAGCTCACGGCAGCCGCGTAGCTTGAGGCGAATCAAATTAGGGCACCGGAGCGAGATCAGGAGCAGCGCGTCGTCGTTTATGCTCACGGATCGGCGCTCGCATCGTAAAACGAGTTTCGTGACCGAGTCGAAACGAGAGAACAAGGACGGGATGTTGGAAAGGAGCTCCGACTGAGCACTCAGAGAGAGCCGGTGGCGGCTCTGGCCTTCCACGAGTAGCCACCTGCGGGAGACTAGAGAGCACTGATTCCTGTCGCGGGAGCTGAGGAACTGGAAGATTATGGCCAGGCACTCGTCGGGAATCTCGGAGATGTAGTCAATATTCCCAAAACTGGGATTATAAGGCGAGATCTCTGTTTTGTATGCGGGGCCGGTGAACCGCTGGCTCGACCCCGGGGAGTGGCTGGAAATGGATGACGACTGGCCCATGCTCCGGTGGAGATTTAGTTGAGTAGATGAGGGTAGATAGACAGAACAAGCAAGTAGCAAGTGGGGATGAGAGACCCGTCAAAACGGGTACTTACAGAGCGTTATCGGTGGAAGTTTTCAGGGCCGACTGAGGGAGAAGGGAATTGTCGTGTGACTTTTTGATGGAATCGATGAAGGTGCTGAAGTGGGATGAAGAGGGAGACCATTATCTTATTTATCTGGGCGGAAAGCGGAAGTAGACCCATTCATTTCTGGCAGTGGGAAGTCTTGGTTACGAGTCCAAAACTCGGTTCCGAGTTTGCGGCTGATTGCGATTGAGAAGAGGAATTTGACCGTGTCAATTCGGTGACCGTTAACGGCCGCATTCCAATATTGTTTTTGAAATTTTGAGCTGCACAAGCAGGAATTAATAGGCGTAAATAGATTCCTTTTTTTCTTTTTTAAATCTTCTTTCACGCGTGGATACGTTTAAAATTTATGATAGCATTAGCGTCTTATGAACGACCGTCAAGATATTATTTATGATGATTGTTGATTATATGATATATGCCAAATCTATACGAGTTTATTAAATTGAATAATTTACTTTACAACAATACAGTCAAATGTAATATCGCGAGAATCACACATTTTCACGTAATTTATGATGTTACACATATATTGCAGAAAGAAATCTAAATCAAATTGACATCTTTTACTTAAAGCTCGTTCAACTTTTCTCATACAATACTTCGATTTCAAAACAGATTAATGTCATTTGCTTAAAGCTCGTTCAACTTTTCTCATATAATATAATGCTCCGATCTCAAAGTCTCGAAATTGAAAATGTAGAGCTTGTATCTTTATGAAATGACCGGAGTTTACCATGTCAATTACGTTCATGATTTGTTTAGAGAACAAGCAATTGCATTCAAACTATGATGAATAATTCATCATCGTCATTTTACTGCTCTTCAAGTGCTCGTACACTTTATTGGAAAGGAAATAATGGCTAACATGATGGCTACATTCGTGAATATTGAAACAATACCCCCACCCATGGCTGTGGTTGAAATCAAGCGAAACTGGTCGCAACCAAGACTTTTCGTGAACACACTCATGAAAAATCGAATTGTCAAGTATACAACACGCAACTTTATGTCATAGTAAAGTTTATTAAGGATGTGATATTGCATGATTCTCGAGGGCAATATATAAATAGTTTTACGAGTGAAGTTTTTTCGGCATAAGAAGCAACCCTCACGTGAAAAATGAAGTAAGTCAATACAACTAACATTGATAACCTTAATCCGAGTCGGGGGGGGGGGGGGGACTGGATTGCGATGAGAGGATGAGAATAGAGAACCTGGTCTAGATTAAGACAAGACTGTATTATGACAAAAGAGTAAAGGTAATGCAAATCACTTAATTCTAAGTGAGACGATTAAAAGTTATTTAACAAAATTATACATAAAAATGATAATTACAACGTTGATGCCGCGTCAATTAATTTACTTGCAACACTGCTTTCACCGCACTACAACCACTGCCACAACCATTATTTCTTTTGTTACCACCACCACAAGGATAATGACGTAGCCATTACAACCACCACCACAAGGATACTGTCACCTCCACCGCACCATCACCGTCGCCGCCGCCACGTCCACGTCCATATTCGTCAAAACTATCTAAATATCCACCACATTACAATCAATGGTCATGATCGTCATGTCGCTGTCTATCGCTACCACCATAATTATTAATATCACGTCTTTACGCACCATTACTGTCACCATTGACACCTTTCTACCACCGTTATTTCCATTATTACTCCATTGCTACTACCAGCACCACCAACGATTTTGGCCCAAAAAAGTTATAAAATACATAAATAAAAGTATAATTTTGGTAATGCAGATAAATTTATAATTTGAAACAATTTTCAGACATTTGCTTTTGGTTTACCAAACAGGTTAACTTATTTTTCAGTAAAAATTTAGCCGCTTAAAGTTTTCAGGAATTCAGCGTTTAGTTTTTTCAGCACTTAAATCTCAGTTTTATCAAACATCCCATAAAACTAAGAATAGGTAGTGAGACAAGCTCTCATATAATGTTAAAGTCTGATATTTAACCAAAAAACATGCTCAATAGAAAAATAAACCTATCAAGTATAAGAACGTACTCACTACTCACTGACGTGCAATATGAAATATATCTCGACACTGTGGAGGCCCAATTATAATGTAGGAAAAAATGGGTTTTGAAAATAAAACTTAGTGGAAGGTGAGATTGTTTTGAAAAGTTATGAAAAAGTGGGGTGACTTAGAAAAAATGGGTTTTTTTTTTAAATCCTTTACTTTGATCTTCCCGAATTACCCATGCCTCCAAAATTGTTGATCCTTGTTCTGGTACAAGTCATTTTCTGCAAGAATGCAAGTACGGATATGCAAAGATATTTGTCATTTTGTGCATATATTCAAGTCGATTCTTCTATTCCAAATGATGTAATACTAAATTTGTCAAACATTGGTTTGTAATCATTTTTGAATCACAAAAGATTTTTTTTTTGTTTTTCAGACTGAAACACAATTTGTTCGGAACATAAATCTACTAGAAGAGTTTATTAAGAATAAGGTTTGAACCAAAATATTGCTTTTGTTTGGCACAAGTATCATTGGGTTGGTACAGCCAATATTTTTTTCTTTTTTGTAGCAAATGAATTTAAATACTATTATTTATTAACTGCAGAAATGTTTGTCAAATATATTGTCCAGTGGACATATGAGATACTAAAAGAAAAATTATATTTTATAGAAAAATGTCTAATATCAGTTCACGGTATCCTGCTAGTTGACTAAGTTAGAGAACTATATTTTGTAGAAAAATGTATAATATCAGTTAACGGTATCTCGTCAGTTGGCTAAGTTAGAGCACTTACGCCTTAAATAAATTCGTCAATTCTTACATTTGGGAGATACTAAAGGAAGATAATTCTTTTTTTACATCATCTATGCGAAACAATTGTTCTAATAAGGGTTTGAACGTAAAGAGACATGGGATATATAAGTCACATACTTGTACATTCCAAGCAATTCAGAAATACTACTATAATAATATTTTGATAAAGAAAAAAGAAGTATCAGATCCGCTCTAAATACGCCGCATGAAGACATAAGGATGCAAACTATTGAAAAAGTTAGAAACTATCTAAATCCATCCATCTAGAATAATACCTGCAAAAATGAGGACCAAAAACTTTCAAACCCTAGCAGTTGTTCGGTTGCAATAAAATTAACAGTATCTCCTTCCAGGTTTGCATCTCTTTCTCCAGATTCTTGTACCTAAAACAAACCATGCACTCATATAAATGATTTCATATTGCCAAGCCAAAAGTAACAAAGAGTGATGAACAATCCTCGCTTTTAAAAATGGATTTTTTTTTTAAACTTAAGAGTGATACTACCCAAACTACCTCTCCTCATCTTCTCTTCCAAATCAGCTTTCCCTCCAAACTACATGTCCCTCACCCCCTCCTCTCCCCTGCCCACACCTCAGCCCACCCCCACGCACCCACCTATTATAATTTTCAATATAAAAAATTTCAAACACGTTAATCTCCTTCATGAACAACAACTTCTATGCAAATGCTTTAACCCCATTTCTTCATGCAAGTGTGCCAGTGGTACTCGTCAAAGCAGAATTGTTTCTTCTTTACTTATTGAACAATGAAAAACTAAATATCAAGTTTTAAATATCAACGTCTAATTAAAAAAAATGATTGGTTGGAACTTATCTAAACTCGCTTGTATGTACCAACCAGTTATATCTTTTGAATTTATGACATAGTTGTATAATAACCGTCGAAAGTGGTGACTAACGTTATAGCATAATGAAAATAAAGATATTGGCGATTGGAATTGATTTTGTTGGATAAAATTGAAGATTATGTGAGGGAATTTGCAGAGGTTAAAAAGGATGATGGAGATTAAGGGAGGATGAGAGTGGGCGCTCTTGATGATCAAGCAAGTGGAAACACAGTGACAGTCTCCAAAATTCACATGGCACTATCGACTACACACCTAATTGAAGACACACGCACACAATTCACAGGAAACGAGATCTATACACAGAGTTTAAACACACACTTTAAACACTTTAATTACACCTTCATACACCTCTCAAACCCATGTTAAGCCCAGCTAAAATTATAGCTTAAAACTAAGAAATTACAGCTGAAATTGCAGCTTAAAACTAAGAAATTAAAGTGTAAAAACAGTCCCTTTGAAAGGTTGATTTTCAACTTGACTTCTTGTTTCTCTTTTCCTTTTTGCTGCCTTTCTTTCTTTCTTTCTCTCCTATTCTTCTCGTTTCTCTTCTCTTTTCCTCTGTTTTTGTTTCTATAATTTTTTTTACATTAAATTTTATCATCATATAGGCCACTATGTAATAAATCATCCACGTGATAATTTAGAATAATATAAAATTGCACCATGTAATTAAGTGTGCAAGGACTCTATCAAGCCCTATTGACATTCTAATAACTTATGTTAAGAAAATTATGACTTGAATAATGTGCGTGCGAAATTATATCCCGTACATGACTTTCTGAAAAAATATACAGGGAAATAATAGAATACAATATCTTTGAGAATCCTACTACAAACTACTCCAATAAAACAAATGGAGATGCCGCACAACACATTATTCTCAAAAGAATTTTCTTCAAATAAGAGTAAACACATATACATAAGTTTCTTTAGAATGCCAATCTAATTTTCATCCATTTAACCTAAAACTAGTATGCTCAAATAACAAGTTAAATGGTAATTAAATGGATGAATATGTCACATTCTCCTTCCAAAGAAAATGAACATGTAGGCTTTGAAATTATGTTTTAAAATAAATGTGGGCTTACCAAAGCTCAACAAATATACTTTAACAAAAAGCATATTTAAACCATAATACAAATCAAGGCAAGCATGTAACAAATAAGACAATTTATCTATGTCATATAACTCTCCAAAATATTTATTTCTGCTCACGAAGTGTAAAAATTAATATTTACGCATTATTCATATTTTTAGGTCCACAAAAGTATCTCAAAAAATACTCACAAATAGCCGAAAAACAAGAGATCAATTTTTAAAAGATGATAAACAGGAAATTTAACCCTAGTATACCCTCTGAAATTAAAGAAAAAATTCTATGTGTATCAAACAAAATTTTAAAGCTAATTTTTACAGAAAAAGTCATTTAAAAATTAAACAGAATACACACAAAGGGTATAAAGGTAAATTGAACATTATAGAAAAACTTTAGAAGTCAATACAAAGCTCCACGCGTCGGCGGTGGGTAAAAAAACGGCTAGGAAACCCCTTCACGCCCCTCCACGCGCATGGGACAACGACTAGAAGTTTTTTGAAGCAGGTGCATGTCAAGCACAGGCATGCATGGACGCGTAGACCCAGCCACACGTGTGGCGCATGGAACAACAGCCTTGGCTGGGGCGTGGCGGCGCGGCTTGGCGCGCGTGGGGCGCGTGGTCAGCGGCTTAGCGCGTGACAAGCTTCTGCGGCTTGGCTTGAGAGCGTGGCGCGCGGGTATACTGTTCATCTTTTTTCATGAGAAAACCCTAATTTTCACAGCAGCCGCCATGCCACGATGCCAACTTCGAGGTGCCTTATCTCTCTCGTTTTTACGCCAAATAATGCGTGCCATATATCGTTGGAAAGCTTATATGACATAGATTAACTCTATATTAATCGATCATGATAAAAATTAGATATCATGCTCCAAATTTGAGTCCCAAAACTCAAAAAATTACAGTATTCTTAAAAAATAAAATCGTGATTTCTCACAAACTATGCATCCAATAATCACAAAATTTAATGAAGTTCATCCTCAACCATAGGAGAACAAAATCATATAATTATTTTTCAGAAAAATATGCTCAAAAATTTTAAAATTTTCATAATGGGTCTCATTCATGTATTCAAAAAAATATCACAATATGCACATTATTTATTCTAGCATGTTAAAGGCGAATCAACAAGTAATCACGGTTTGATACTAATGTTGAATAATAATTAATACGCCACCACGTAATACGTAGTGGGTTCAGAAACATACCGTATGAAGTCTACAAAAAATTTCGACGATGGATCCTTGTTGTTATGAGCCTTCAACACGCTCGATCTTTTTCGCAGGTACGAAAACGACTACTAGAGTCGAGTTCTTCGTCTACGAACCAAATCCTAGAGTTTGGTGATTGCTTTAGAGAGAGTGCTATAGAGAGGGATTGTCTTGTGACTTATTGTTGTATGACTTATTTTTCTTAAGGTATCTCTAACCTTTATATAAAGATAATATTTAGATACAGACTTTACCTTAAACACTTAAGAAATAAAGATGTATTTATCTCAAACACCTATGAGATAAATATTGTATTTATCCCAAACACTTAGGAGATAAATATCCTTTAAATAACTGTATTTATCCAGACTAATAAATACATATTATCTGTTAGTAAGCGGATAATGGGTCCACTGATCTAATTTATTAACGCTTACCATACAATTGTAGTACAAAAAATGTTCCACAAAGATACCACTTATCCATAAACGATACTTCATTACAATTTCCCTTTTCTCCAAAAACACTTGCCCGACGTAGACAAACTGACCTAAAAAAGTTTTCATTAAAAATAAACATGGAAGATGATAATTTATATTATGATTAAGAGGGCACCCTTATGATCAAATATTTTGTGTGTTTTTAATTTTAAAAATATTTTATTATTTTAAACTATCTCATTAAAAAGTACTCCAAACTAAAGTCCAATAATAGCAAACAAGTTAAACCTGCAAAACAACCCTAGAGCTCGTATCCCTCGTCTTTCTCACCAATAAAACCTACTACTTTTGACTCTTTCACCTACAATCCCAATGGATACAGAATTTTTAAACAAGCATTTTGATTATTTATTTTATTTTGTAGACGCATCACTTGAACAAATATGCTAGCGGAAATTAAAAATGCAAATATGCTAGCAAAAATTAAAAATGCATCTCCGTGTACGAGAAGCATCTTTCCACTCAGTAACTATCAAACAGTCAACTAAAAGAGAGTAAAAATTCATTGCATTTGTGCAACAATCGCCGGCACTACCACCACTTTCAGCTCCTTCCGCCGTCGCCACGTCATTTACCTGTGGCCTGCACCTCTTCAAGACCTAAATTGCGCACCTACCGTCTAATTCCATCGGGCCAATCATCGAGGTTGCACTTTGGTTTGTCGATCTAAACCTGAATCGCATCCACTTAATTTCCTTTAGGTCCGCAATTTTTGCGGGATATTAAGCTGATCGATTGTTAATTCCTTTTCAGGGAATAGAGAAAATGGAGGAAGTAGTGGAGCTGCAAACCCAGTCAGCTGGTACATTATGCCCCTTTTGCCTTTGGCACAGTGTTCTTATCTTAGATACATCTGGCTCTTGCTGCATTAATTTAACACATTTTTCACTTGTCATCTCGAAAGTTGGATTGATTTCTTGTGATATATCAGTGAAGGAACATATGCCGCAGGATGGTCAATCTTTTTTGTCCAATTTGGCTAACTGCAATTTGAACCCTGAAAATTTTGGGTTACTTTATGCTGAATCTGAAGTGGTCTTGTATGTACACATTCATGTTGGCTGAAGTTTTAACTACCAGATGGGCAGAATTAGTATGTTGGCTGAAGTTAGTAATTTGGCAAAGCTGGCAATGGTTTTCCAAAGTCATTAGACACAGTTTTAGAGTTATCTAGTCTTTACAAAGGTCGACGAAATGCCAGAAATCAGATTGCTAAGACGTAGACTTTATAATCACTATTACTTTGACAAGGTGAACGCTAAAGCTACACCGGGGAACCAACTAAGTCAAATTGGCTGTGTAACTCTAAAACTTGTAAGCTTGAATAACTTCATGACTCCCAAATCCATTTACAGTAGTAAATTAGTTACCACTCTGGTTCATTTTCTCTACTTGTAAGTAGTGGTCATAACTATAAAGCAACATCGCTTGTAAAGTGCCAAATGGGGTAACGAGTTTGGGCGTATTTTATGGTTAGTGACTGAACAAGTTCTTTTCTGTTTTTTATTTCTGGAGAAGGATATTTGCTTGCTCTGTCACCGAACTTACCAGTGATTGCAATCCTTCCTTCAAGGTTGGAACCTTACCAACTGATTTGATTTGAAAAGTCATCTTGGATCCCACTGTATGTATGTATTTCACAGAACAATCGAGTATTATGTTCGCAGCGCATGTTTTGGTCTGGCAAGTTGAGTTCCTTTGAGTTGAGGATATTAACCTGCATGATGATGCGTGTGGTGAGTTACATTTGCTAATTGCTATGAAGCACCGGTGCGGCACTTAGGGTGAAGCACTGGCACCGGGTACGCGTCGGGTGCGGGTGCTCCTCGGGCGTGGCACCGGTGCGTGTCCAATTTTTTTTTTAATTTCTTAAATCCCGGGTGTGGCTCGGGTGTGTATCGGCTCAGATCTGTCACCACCAGCGACCACCGACAATCTGAGAGGAGACACTGGAGAGAAGAAGTAGAAGCAGCAGAAGAAGAAGGAGAAGAAGAAGAAGAAGAAGAAGAAGAAGAAGAAGAGGAAGGAGAAGAAGAGGAAGGAGAAGGGGACTTACCCACTGCGGCGTGCGCTTGCTTCCAAAGAAGAAGGAGAAGGAGTCGTTCTCTGTGTCGATGTTCTCTATGTTTTGATTTTCTGACTTTTGACTTTTTGACATATAGTTTTGTTATATTATTCAAGGACCCCAATTGTTAAGTATTACATAAATCAACCCCAGTATTTCAAAGAAATAAAAGTGATACCACATAAAAACTTTATTATGTTCAATTCTTCAATTTTAATATTTATAAAACAATCCATTAAACTTAACAAATTCTTACTAATTTGGTTGAACGCTTTAAAATTTACAAAAGAGCCCATTAAACTTAAAACTCACTACTTTGGTTGGAATGTTAATATCTTTTCACATATATCAAACACATATATTATGATTTTTAAGATTTAAATTGTTTAAAAATTATTTTCTAAGTATACATAATTAAAAAAATATTTATAAAATATGCCGTACCCGTATCTTAAAATTTTTAAAAATGCCGTATCCGCGTATCCGCACTTGCACCCGTGTCCGTGCTTCTTAGGCTAATTGTCTTGTGAGGATGTTTTTTCACCCCCCCCCCCCCCCCCCCTCTCTCTTATGTTTTAGACTTTTGTCTAGGCTCTTGATTATTGCAATGTCATGGTCACATGTACCCTCATATATGGATCTGTTTTCTGTCTTAGCAGCTTTATTTATGAGAAAAATAATTTCTATTGGCAAGTGACCATGAAATTTATCAGAGATAGTCGTAATTTCTTCTCTATCAATTTAGTTAAGTGACCATGAAATTTATCAGAGACAGTCGTATTTTGTTCTCTATCATTTTAGTGGAGGTGAAGGACTTTATGCTACATTTGCTGGAGAATGCTTGAATAAAGCCTAATTTCAGAGGCATGGCCAGTGAACCTTGAGAGCTATATTGGGGCTTGATGTTCCCTTAGACAAGTCGATTTTGCCATCTTGCATTCCGTGATTCATTTGCTGTATGGGTTAGAATCAAGTATAAACTACGCAAAATATCTGAGTTTCCTGCTTTTCATATGACCGTGCATTTCAAATTGAGCTTATGCTCTCTGTCTCTCTCTCTCTCCATCCCCCCCCCCCCCCACCCCCACTTCCACCTCTTCCCTTTCCCCCCCTTCACATGTGAACTTTTCATTGAGTTGGCAGAGAGAATACTCATATGTATAACTAGTGCCCCATGTAATATTTAGATCAAGATGGTGAAAATGAAATCACGACAGAAGGCAGTTCATTTGTGCATGGAGAACCACCTCAAGATGGTAGTGCTCCCCCGAAAGTTGAATCGGAAGTGGAAGTCCTCCACGAAAAAGTGAAGAAGCAGATTATTAAAGAAGGTCATGGTCAGAAGCCATCAAAATATTCAACATGCTTCGGTAAGTCCATACTCTGACCTATAACATGCAATTACTCTTTTGTTGCATGCTTAAACTTGAAGTGAGAGGAATAAAATTCTCGCATTTTTTTTTATCCTAGCACATGATTAGAGATTTTGCCAATCTGTAGTATACTTTCAGTTTACATCATTAAACATATTTGTACTTCTTTGCACAATACCTTTGAGAAATCCTGGTCATAAAAACCTTGATAGACCTATGTCTTAAGGGCGTGCTTGGGCCGCGTTTAATGGATTTCGTTGCAGTGGAAAAAAAAAAATTGAGAATCTGGTCCAATTTCTTAGCAAAATGCAAAAGTACCAGGCAAATCATAGGTGTACCGGTTGTCAGACCCGGCCCGGATGCCAACCCAGCTAAAGGATTGGGTCAATGGGTCACTGATTCAACCAGTTCATTGCTCACACGTATTCTTAAAAGTAATTATGTGGAATTTATGAAAATGCGAGAACTACATAGACAGATATGAAAGTAATTAAAAGAAAAAATCTGATTTTTAAAGATGGGTATATATATTATTAGCTCCATATAGTGGTCTGCAATTCCGGGTCGCTTGCTTATCCAATACAACTTCCAGACCAGCCCTTCTCAAATTCTGGGTCCCTGGTTCACCGGGTTGCCCCAAGGGCCGGGTTTGATATAACTACGGACTATGGATGTACATATCAAACAAGTTGTTGACTCCATCCTCGAGCCATATAGTTGAAGGCTCGATATGTTGAAATTCAAGGCTTCCCCTGAAAATCAAGATAGGACTTCTATCTATGATTCTGCACAGATTCCGGGATGGATTCTTGTTTGCATTTTCATCTTGCATCACAATTTGCATTGCTCTTATCTACCTGTGAAACTGCGATATCGGAGGTACTATTCCTTACACAAGATTTTTGCATGTTTGTAACTATGTATGTCAGATAACACTAAGAGCAATAATCTTCTACGCCAACAGAGCCAACTTTTTAGAGATACGGTTACTGTAATTTTCCTAAGTGTCTAACATTGGCAGGGCATGAAAATCCTCCAATCTTACTGTTTGACAATTGTAATTGTTGCTGCCAATTAATCACTTAACAATGTTGAAACATCAGAGTAAGTGAGTAACCACATTTGTTTTAATAGTACATTACAGGGCATGGACTGAAAGCACCCAGCACAAATTCGAAGATACTTGGCATGAACAACAACCGGTTGAATTGGTCTTAGGCAAAGGTACATATTCAATTTATCCGCACACCGGAAAACAGTTTTTGCCTTTGGTTCTTAATTGTGTTTACGAACCCCTTTCTGATCTTAAAGGAACCTGTTGTTCACTTTTCTACTACTTTTGAGTACCGTTCTCCTTCTTATGGGCGTGAGGAATCCAGACATCCAATAACATTGTTCATTCTAGTAAACAGTATGATCAAGAGTTGGTTTTTCTAGTTGAGTTTCTGCTGGAGATTAGGTGACATAACCAACTGCTATCTTCCAACAGAGAAGAAAGAATTGACTGGATTGGCGATTGGCGTGTCCAGCATGAAGTCTGGTGAACGTGCCCTGTTACAAGTGGATTGGGAATTAGGCTATGGAAAAGAAGGAAGCTTCTCTTTTCCAAATGTTCCACCTATGGCAGATATAATATATGAAGTTGAGCTAATTGGTTTTGACGAAACCAAAGAAGTAAGTTTTTTCCTGAATGACGTCCTTGTAAAGTCTGTAAACTTTTA
The DNA here is from genome assembly GCA_033070095.1 of Escallonia herrerae. Taxonomy (NCBI): domain Eukaryota; kingdom Viridiplantae; phylum Streptophyta; class Magnoliopsida; order Escalloniales; family Escalloniaceae; genus Escallonia; species Escallonia herrerae. The sequence goes on from JAVXUP010000718.1 coordinate 310,962, forward strand.
TGCTTTAGGATCATAAAATTGCTATTAGCGTAAAATTTTTGAATGTAAAACCTTCAGGGGAAAGCTCGTAGTGACATGACAGTAGAGGAGAGAATTGGTGCAGCAGATAGAAGAAAAATGGATGGAAATGTTTTGTTTAAGGAGGAAAAACTAGAGGAGGCTATGCAACAGTATGAAATGGTTACATACTCCTGTTCTTCAATGATTATTTCCAACACTATTCTCAACATGAGTTCATGTGATAATCTCTTGCCATTCTAACATATTTACGACGTAAATTGACACTTTAGGCCATAGCATACATGGGAGATGACTTTATGTTCCAGTTGTACGGTAAGTACCAGGACATGGCTTTGGCAGTGAAGAGTCCGTGCCATCTAAACATGGCAGCATGCCTGATAAAACTCAAGCGCCACGAAGAAGCCATCGCTCAATGTACCATGGTATGTTATATTTGCTTTTTGTGTAGACTGGTTTGTTTCTGTCAAAGATCATTGGACCAATTTGTTAAGTCCAAATTCTTGTCATCTAGTCATACTTTTGATCAAGGTATGAGTGTTAATATAAGCACTATGGTGAATATCCTTGGTCAACATGCTACCTATAACATTCTTGAAACCTTCAAAATTTCATGCCTTCACAGTTTGCCCCCATAATATTTTCCATTCACACACTTTGTCCCTTTGGGATATATTTTCACGACCCACACCCTTCACATTCCATACCATTACAAAGTGTTACCAATATTATGACCTTGGTACTAACATTGGTTGCATGACTCGGGAAATGTTGTAAATGCCAATAAACAACTTGGCATCGACCGCATATCTTTTATATGCCATGATGCCCTGCGAACATCAAGGTGCTGCTTGAAAACGATCCTGCCATGAAATTTCAGTTTATCGCCGGAATTTGGGATGTTAAAGGCATCTTTGAAAACGAGCACCAAAACATTTTAGAATCTGTCTTCCCCCACCCAATTTCCACACTCCTCCCACCCTCATTTGTTTTCCCTTTCAATTTCTTATCAGTACCAATTAAAAAATATTTCTATTTTTCTCAGATTTTTACAGATTGACTATTACTTTTTGCAAATTTGGCTATTAATTATGCTGAGCTGGTCTCTAGGTACTGGCAGAAGATGCAAATAATGTCAAAGCACTCTTCAGGAGAGGAAAGGCTAGAGCAGAACTTGGGCAGACAGATGCTGCCCGAGAGGACTTTCTTAAGGCGCGCAAATACGCCCCCCAGGACAAAGCCATTCCAAGGGAGCTACACTTGCTTGCAGAACATGACAAGGCTGTTTATCAGAGGCAAAAGGAGCTCTACAAAGGATTATTCGGACCAAGACCGGAGCCCAAGCCAAAACAGACCAATTGGCTTATCCTGTTCTGGCATTGGCTGCGATCGTTGTATGGTCGCCTTTCCAAGCGCGAAGTGCAGAAGGCTGACTAGTCTGAACTTTGGAGTGCACTGACATGCTCAGTAAGATATTCGCTCTATGGATCCAGTGACCTATTGTCTGTAATACTGCAAACTGAAGCCTCAAATATGACTCTGACATTCATTTATATCCGTTAGGTCTTCTAAAGTTTGCTCAAGTTCGTTTGTGAGCATACCCATAAGCGGAATGGATCCCAAAACACACTTCAGCACTATCTTGCAACCTTAATTATAGACTTTGATTGTATGTATGAATAGTAATTTTCCTCACTGTTTTTCTTTCTGCCTCTTTAAGTTTCTTGTTTTGGGTGGGTTGGAAGCCGAGGGGGTGGAGTGGGTGGTGGGGGGTGGGTGATATTTACATGAGTGACGTACTGATGGACACAGAGGAACTGAATCACTGCCAAAAAACTAGAGCTCACCAAACCTCTGAACTGGGTTGGTCTGTGCACAGACTCGGTGGTTATGGGCATCAAATATGTACGACCGAATAACTCTCATCTGACAAATATACCATGGGAATTAGCACTACTGCTGAAACATTGAGCATTTTATATCCCCGGAGTGGCCATAGGTAGGGGCCGAGCAATTTGTGTTGAAATAACGTGCTTTGTTTTTCTTGCTCGTCGTTGATACAACGTGCTTTGTAATCATACACGAGTAAATCGGATGAGAATGAATGGCTCTCATTCCCCTCCGTCCATCAATTCTTGTTCTTTTTTGCGGGATTCAAACTGTGTTTGTGTGGTATAGTATATAATCACAGTAAACTCACGTTGAAAGGACTAGATAACTATATAAATTGATTTAGCTTGCAAGTATTTTCAGCCTAGGCCTGATCCTTGTTTGCAGGGTCTTTTGCGCCCTTGGGCTCTCTTGTCAGTTCCAACCCCCCCAACCCACCCGACACCTACCCACCCACCCACCCAACCCCCCGTGGCCTGGTTTCCGAGTTTTTTTTTTTTGGGGTGGGGGGGGGGGGGGGGGGGAGTTGTTTGTGTATGCTGTGTTAGTTAAACATGTATCCCTTGTTGTACTCTCGTGTAACTGCTGCCGTATATTGGTAGGATTTTTGCTCAATAGCTAAAAAGGAGGGAAAAAAAAACGTTTGAGGGGTTGCATGTAAATTTTCCAGGTCAAAAAATGAAATGTTTGTAAATTTGCTAGATTTCAAAACGAAGCGATCTTCTTGCAAGTGTGCAGTGGCCAAGAATACTAGTCCATAATACTGTATGGGAATGGCCAAACATCGATTGAAGGAAGCGTACGGCAAGTGTCTCGGCCGGACAAGACGGCAGCATTTATGAGACTGCACAGAGCGAGAGAGCAACCAGGGCCTCCTCTTTGGCTCTTCTTTTTTCGATGTACCATTAGTCTATTCTCTCTCTCTCTCTCTCTCGAGTTGTCCAATTTTTGTACCAAGTGCTCAGCATTTTCATTACCATTACAGAGACACAGAGACACAGAGAGAGAGAGCAAATCCTCTCGTGAATTACACACGGCTCTCATTTTGCGTTTGATCTTGGTCTTTGCTTATAGTTTCAGGGAACAGCTGTTACAAAAATCCATTCGACCAGAAAAATAAAAAAAGGTTTGTCGCGCTGGGTTTGGCTTCTCATAGCTTGACCTCTCCTTTGTCTTGAGCCTCGTTTAAACACTCCCATTCTTCAAGGTACCCAAAAACTGACTCTGACGACTCAAAATCATAGCATTAATAATGCCGTTATATTTATGGGAAACATTACAGCAATACCAATTCACTACAAATTGCCATTGTAATGAGTTCATCATCACTTTTACAAAAAAACATGTCACAAGTAAATGGAGAGAAGTTCGAATGGTAGCTTCCCGCAGTCCAGAATGCATGAGCATTCCTGTAATCGAGTCTTCCTGATTCTGAAGCGCCACTGTAATAGCAGATTTATGGTGTCAACCATCCACAACTATATTCGCATTTATTTCTATGCATTATCACGTCGAGAATTATTCAGAGGTGAGTTGGGGTAGTGGACGGGATGGAATTCAAGCCTGACTTTGGCCCTAACAAGTTAGAACTAAAGCCAAAACACAAGCTCATGTTCGATTCGTCTCTACTTGACAGGCTCGAGCAAGTCACACCGACTTCGTCGAACATTAGCTTCACATTCAAACTAAGGTCACAAGTGCTCGCTCGACCATGAACTCGGTAAAAGCAGTCAATGTGTAAATCCACCTTCTCTTATAACTTATCTTCACATTAATTGCAATAAAGAGGTAAAAATCAATAAGTAACTTTTAGCGAAAAGTGGAGATTGGACAAGATTACGTGGATATTATACTAAATTGCCATAATCTCTTCCACAGTTTGCACAATCTGAATTATTTGCACCAGTCATGTTGAGCCACATTACTTTGGTGCATGACTACACGTGGCGAGTTGCCACCTCAGAAGTATCGCGCTTCTCACCCAATCCTAAAAGAGACAAATCCGATCGACATGGTCAACGCTTCAACGCTCCATCATCAGTCATCCCCGAAGGCCCTTTTTCCGCTCGTGTATTACACTCAACCTCCGAATCGACAACCACGACGAGCATGAAATACATGCTGCTCCCTTTCAAAATTCGAGAACGCTCTGGATATTCATACTTATAATTTTATTTTTTAAAATATGGTATGCTAACACAAGCAAAAGAATATATGAAATACAAACAGTGTTATAACCAAATGATATATGTATTACGAATCTTTAAGATTCTGGTATAACGTATATCATTTTGAAAGATTTTGGGGTTACCTGTAATTACTTCCTAACCTCAAAGGATTCTGCTATACTATCCATTTCCAAACATCCCGATTCAATACGCATCTACATCCTTCACTAGGTTTTAGTCGAAATTTTTTTGATTGCACGTTGCTAGTAGATATACTGATAATTAATTATTGCTAGATATTGCTAGTTTCGTTTTTTGAAAAAGTTATTAATGAGATTTTTAGTAATAATTTTTAATGTCATTTAATTATGAGGCATTAGACATATTTAGGGGCCCTTGTTTATTGCTTCTGGATTGCAGCCAAAATATTTTCCTCACCCTCGTGTGTACATCAATAATAATGAATTAATGTTTGACTGAACTAACGACTAGTCACTGACTAAAGATATTTTTTTGTAAAGTCCAGTCCCTTTCGTTAAGTACCGTAGAAAGTTAATTGAATGTTTGTACCCCCCCCCCCCCACCCCCCCACCCCCGCACGCCCAAAAAATAAAAAAGTTAGTTAAAGGTTATAAATCATGAGCAGTAAATGTGAAGTATATACTAGCACTTTAACTAACTACTAGAATAACCATCATGGCCTTAAAGATTACCTATTCATCTTGCGACGGTGTCTTAAGAATGTTTTAATAAAAATGCAATACCTATATTTAGAGGTGTATATGTGTCCATAAAATTAAAGTAGATGAACCTAACAAAATCTTGAATTTTCCTATGCTGAAAAAAAAAGAAGGTATTTGTATGTGTATACAAAGGAAAACTAAAAACATTCTTTTTATTTTATCTCAGTTGGAATCACTTGGTAGGGATTATCGTATGGTTGGCTCCTACGAACCCAAGCCGGTTCTGTTTTGAAACAATTAGGTTATCGTTGTCATTTTTCATGGTTAGTCAAGAAGTAATTATTGTTTATTGAGCATTTTAAGTATCTTGAAGAAGCTTGTTGAACAGAACTAATAGTTGTTAAGTCTTTTAAATATTACTTAGCATGTGTCTTTGAAGCACGAGCTAGATTTATCTTTTTAAATACTTTTTCAAGCAATAATCTTTCAATTAACAAGACAGACAAAATTTATTCAGAATTTTTTAATATTTTCATGTGTAACGAGCGAAACATTATGATAACTTATGATGCCTTTGCAGTAACTTGCCGTTTATTTTTGTTTTCCTACTCAAAACAATCAAAATCAAACAAAACAACGTTGTAATGATGCAAATTTGAACCGTTCCTTCGAAGTGGATCCATTGTTAGCATGTTCTTGGTGAGTGTGTCATCACAACTTTCTTGAGCGCCAAACACACCCCCCGGCCCAAAACTAAATGAGAAGTAAGATAAATTTATTGAAGAGAGAGAGAGATTCAAAAGAAACCCACAGGGAAAAAAAGGACAGGCGTGAAAGCAATCTCAGATAAAATCCCTCCTCAGCTTGCTAATTTGGGCCTTTCTCTCCGTTCACAGCATGATTTTAATTCGCGAAATCGGAATACGTAATGGAAGCGATAGCGGTGTAACAGTATCGAGAATATCGAATGATTCGATGTTATATAAACACCGATATATCAGTGTATAACGGTATCGGACCCTAAAAATCTATTACGAATCGACCGTTACGCACGTGACGGCCGTTTTTTAAAACCCCCGGTTCACAGCCTTATAGAGAGACAAACAGAGACAGTGGGCAGATATGTGTAACTGAAAATGGGACCAACATTGAGTTCCTTTCTCTTCATCTTCTGCTCTTGAAGATAATGAACAAAGGCTCTCATATCTTCTTCTCAAAAGAAGAAGATGGCTTCAGACTACCCAATGCTTGGCCTCTACTGTGAAGAAGAGCGTTTTGAGGAAGATCTGGAATGTGGGTTTGGTTTTCAAGAAGAAGAACGGAGTCAAAGCTGCAATCTTTTACTTCAAGAAAGAGACCTTTCATGGGAAGATGATGAGCTTGTGAATCTCTTGTCTAAAGAAAAGCAAACCCATCTGGGTGAGAGGGATTTGGACTCAAATGGGTTGCTAATGGTGGCAAGAAAAGAGTCCTTAGGCTGGATTTTGAGAGTTTGTGGTCACTATGGGTTTGTTGCTCTGACGGCTGTTTTAGCTGTTAATTACTTTGATAGGTTCATTTCAAGTCTATGCTTTCAGAGGGACAAGCCGTGGATGAGTCAATTAGCTGCTGTTGCTTGTCTTTCCTTAGCTGCCAAGGTTGAGGAGACCCAAGTGCCTCTTCTATTGGACTTGCAAGTATGCCTTTTCTTGCTATTCCAGATATTTTCACAAATGTAGTGTTTGTGTTTGTTAAAATGTCTGACAGATTTGTTTTTGGGGGGTTTTGTTGGTTTAATGCTGTGAATTTGGTTAATGTTGTCTCAGGTGGAGGAATCAAGGTTTGTGTTCGAGTCAAAGACAATTCAGAGAATGGAACTGTTGGTGCTCTCTACTCTCAGGTGGAAGATGAATCCAGTCACCCCACTTTCATTCTTGGATCACATTGTAAGGAGGCTTGGATTGAAGACCCACCAACATTGGGAGTTCCTGTGGAAGTGTGAGCGCCTCCTCCTCTCTGTCATCACCGGTAAGCACATTAATCTGCTAGCAGTTCACTATTTGGTAATAGAAACGTACATATCATGTGATGTTTCAGTTATAACCAATCTGTCTTAACATCTTATCCTCCTAGTTTAAAGAATGATGTATGTAGTCATCCATGTGATAGCAACTGAACTTCTTATATCAAGGGCCTTGAACTTTATATGCATTAGAACATCAAAATCAGCTGATGGGCTCATTATCAATACTACAATTGAGTAAATATGGAAATGTAGAATCTGGAATAGAGATAGACCCTCAAGTGGCATCTGCTCAGAGTTCAGCATAACTGGGAGACCCTAGCCATTTGCATTAATTTTTTCTTTTATCTTTTTGGCTATGGATGTAAGAAATGGTGGCTTTATTGCTGCTGTTTTTTTTATGGGACAATGCCCCTCGAAATTTACCCCCAACCCTAAAATTCAAGTAGTAAATAAGATGGAGAAATTTCTGCTTCATCTCATGATCAGTTCTTCATACATGGTGCAGATTCAAGGGTTGTGTGTTATCTTCCATCTGTGTTAGCTACTGCAACAATGTTTCTAGTTATGAAGGAGGTTGACCCTTGTCATGCTTTGGAATATCAGAATCAGCTTATGTGTATCCTCAAAATCAGCCAGGTAAGTTCATCATTCCGTTACACTGGACTTTCGGTTCCTTTGCAACTGATTACACATGTTCCATGAATTTGAGTTTGGCGATGCCTGTTGATTAGTTTGTTCAATTTGTCATTGTGGATGCGACAGGAAAAAGTAGATGACTGCTATAAACTCGTCCTGGAACTCTCAGATACTAATGGCTACAAGCAAGAGCAAACTCATAAACGCAAGTATTGGTCTAGGCCGGGCAGTCCCAATGGCGTCATTGATGCATATTTTAGCTGCAATAGTTCTAACGATTCGTGGGCTGTGGCATCATCAGTTTCATCTTCACCAGAGCGTCAATTTAAGAAGAGCAGAGCTCAGGATCCACATATGAGACTGGCTCCGCTAAACCGTGTGTCTGTGGGCGTGCTTAACATCCTTCCCTGATCTACCATTCTCTTGCTTATCTACTATATTACAATGGTATTATACAATCTCTCTTTTGCCTACTAAATCCGATGTTATTTAAGTGAAATTGTATTATATTTCCATGTAGTACTGTATTTCCGGCTAAACCCTTGTGATGGATCAAACAGTCATTAAGCATTCACTCCACGCACCTCTTTTGATTGGGGATGGGGAGTGAAATCTAAAAGAGAGATTGGATTGCATAATATTTCTCCTCTCAGCGTCTTCTGATCGTTGTTTATGGCATTATTGATAATAGATTTAAATGCAAGGCATGCTTTTTATTCTTATCAGCTCTCTGCAATAACACCTAGGTGTATGTAGAGTCATTGATGGAGATGGGTGTGGGTAAGGCTTTGGTTGTTTTGTCAAGTAAAGTCATTGATGAGTAATATAAGACAGGTTGGCATTGGACTATGTTCCTGTTAATTGTGCTAAATTGGAGTAGATGTCTTCAAGGCAGGGACAGATTGTCGGTCAGTGTGATTTTTGGTTTTGTTGCATAGACTTTTTGTTAGTGGTTTGAACTTATTGAAGGACAGCACCCCCTTTCAATAATCTCAAGGATCAAGCCTTTTATCAATTCAGGGATTGAGATCTTTCTCCCCCTCCACCATCTAAAGAAAAATAGAAAAGGGAAAAGGGATCCTGAAGCACAAAATAGGAATGCATTGCACTGCTGCTGCTGATTAAGAATGGTGATTTGATACAGCTTAAGGCAAGAGACTCGAGTGGCAAAACATTAGTGTGAGAAATTATCTCGGACAGTAGGATTGAGGCTTTATTCCGGATAATGATTACTTGAACCACCAAAAAAGATAAAACTTCAAGGGGGGTGGGTGGTATAGATAGCTGGGTATTTGACTTGCAAGAGGGAGGTGGAACTTCTTGATTTTGTGGGGTCGTACTTGTCCCTGAGGGCTTGTGCTTGCTTATTCTGCTTTGTGGTTGGTTGGTTGGTATGGTTTGCAATAAAGGAGCGTCATGTCTCGGTCACACATGATTTATAGGACATACAAAGTTTTCAATGGAGCAGCTAAGCAATTGGAGCCACACCCAATAATTCTGGAATGATGTGATGATTACTTTTCTATAATCTGTCATTCTCCTTTGACTGACTCACATTTTTACTTGGGAGGTGAAATCTGAGTTATTTTGGGTGGGTGTTTTCCACCTCTTAATCCAATGCCAAGTCAGCTTGGGCGTAGGCAAGTAGTTTGATTATCTCCAACGTGCTCTTATGGTGTCGTTACCTTACCGCATGACATTGATGAAGTATATTTTTGTACTGCTTTCTCGTGGGAATTAGGATCCTCTGCTGTCACAAAAAAATATTGTTAAATATTTTTTGGTGACGAAAGATTGTCACTGTAAATTTTAACTACGATGACTAAACACTTCGAGTGATAATCTTTTATTATTAAAACCGTAACAACATAAATGTTGTGCAACAGATATCTTTCTTGCGGGTAGAATTAATTCAGCACCACAACATACTATCCATGTTGTAACCTCAAGTAAATGGTGAGTATCACATTGTAAATTATAAATTAGTCCTCCAAGTTTGCTATTTGTGGGTAAACGATATTTCAAGTTGTCTTCGGTTAGCTAAACAGTGGTTTCGTCCATTTATCTGTCAAGTAGTCACATGCAAATCAAGTGACTATTTTCACACGACAAGATTTAAAAATCGCAACCCGTTTTTGAAGAGCAAATAACCAAAAACAGAAGCAGAATATAACGTATTTTGGGGGTGGAATCAAGATAAAGCAACGTTTTGTATCGTACCAATTTCATCCTTTTCAAGTGGTCAAATGTGTTGCACATGACCTCTTAATGAGTTGATGTCATTGGGATAGGACCAAGAAGTACTTAAAATTAAAGAAACAAGATTCAAGGAGCTTTCTTGACACTTCTAACGAGCGAATGACCATTTAAATAAAGTCGATAAACTTTAGGCTACCACGTTATAGTTTATAATTTACCGATATGACTTCACAAATTTATGGTCAATGAAATACTTGGAAAAAGTGAGATCTCATAGGCACGGGGTCCAAAGCTTTGAGTTTTTGCCGGATGTAATTTGTTTAGGAAGAACATTAGATTGATGATACGTGGATGCTTATTATCGTTCATAGCCAAAAAAGATGTGCGTAACTTTTTTAACTGTTTCGTTTTCAGATTTTGTGACCTCCAAGATACATCGAAGCAACCTTATCATTTTTCTTACCATGGCTTCAGGGTATGCCCTTCTAAAAGTAGCCAAGTCATCTTACTTTCATGGGGAAAGTAGGGAATGACCCCCTCTACTTTACACGTTGTGCGATTTGCCCCCCTCCACTTCAAAATTAACCACTAAACCCCCCCACACTTACAGAAATTGGGCACCTTAGACGGGTCTGTTATGAATAGTGTGAAATGACCAAAATACCCTTATTTCTTTATTAGTTAATGACCCCCTGTACTATACACGGTGTGCAATTTCCCCTCCTCAACTTCAAAATTAACCACTAAACCCCCTTATACTTACAGAAATTGGGCACATTAAATGGAAACCGTTAAATTTAAATGACAATTTTGCCCATGAACCTCCCCCTTCCCCCCTTCATTCCCCACCCCCCACCCGTTAGACCAGTCCCCCACCCCATTCTGCGCTACCAGATTCATTGCAAACAAGGGATTGCTGCAATCTGCACCTCCTCTTCTGGTCAATCCCGCTACAATTGGTGATTCACTGAGCACAACCACTGGTCTTTTTCTCCGACCACCAGGGAGTTACAAAAGAAAAAAAAAGGAACCACGATTGCCGTTGGTATATCATCGGCGCAACAACTACCATGATCAGCATCACAGTAACCACCATTCTGGCCAACTCCCCCAACTTTATACTGCCTAGCTACACATCGTCGTGAGTTGCCTCATCGCTGCCATTTCCCACCACCTTGCGTCTGCAAGCCAGTGGGGCTTCTTCATCGGCCACCAACCGACCGACGCAATCAACACCGGTAACATCAATCCCCACAGACACAGGCTATCGGCGTCTGATTGCCGCACATCCGTCCAGATCCCTGCCACCACGATCGACGACCACGTCCCCAAATCGCAGGTCTAACCTCCGTCGTCATTCCACCCCAATCCACAACATCGCGCCAAGCAACGTCACATGACCACCGTGACTGGCTACACGCTGCTGGGGCTGCACCAGATTCGCGATGACGTTGCCGCCGCAGTCGCATGCGAGTAGCGTGTGTGAATGTTTGCAGTGGGTGCGCGTCTGTGTCTGGGTTTAAGGTATGTGTGTGTGTGTGTGCGTGTGCACGTGCGTGCGTGCGTGCTGGGTGTGCGTGGAGTGTGTGTATGTGGGATTGAGTAAAAAGTCTGAGATGAGAGAAAAAGAAGTTAAAAGAATGGTATTAAACTTAAATAGGGTAAGGAAATAAGGGTATTTTGGTCATTTCACGAATATTCATAACGAACCCGTCTAAAGTGCCCAATTTTAAGTGTTTTAGTGGTTATGTTTGAAGTAGAGGGGGAAATCGCACACCGTCTATAGTACAGGGGGTCATTAGTTAATTACCCCTAACAGAATGGGCAAAAACGTCATTTATAAAAAAAATCGTTAGTCAACGCGCGTGTTGACCACGCGCTGTTAAATTTAACGGTTTCCGTCTAAGGTGCCCAATTTCCGTAAGTGTAGGGGGGTTTAGTGATTAATTTTAAAGTGGAGGGGGGCAAATCGCACAACGTGTAAAGTAGAGTCATTCCCTACTTTCCCCTACTTTCAATCAAATTCTGCTTAGAATTAGTTGGGAAATTGATAGGCTAGAATGGGAGTCGACCATGTGTAGGTTAGGGCGGCGATATTGCGGCCTAAAGCTCAGGAAATATATATATGCTTTCGTACCATCTTTGCATTAACAAGATTTATAATTCCATAAATTACTGTACAATAATTATGATTTGCTATGTTGTTTCTGCCTCAAAATTAGACAGCTCAAGGCTGTATCTACTGCAGCAACATTTCATCTCCTCAGTTCAATAACCAAGTAGAATAATGATAACCGTAGCATGACGGGGGTAGTGATGGGTGGTGTCATAGCTGAAAATAAACTCTTAAATCATGGAATAACACCTCGTATTTTTTGTCAAATTGATTAGCTACGGAATTGATAATTACCTCTCAAACGAATTAGGATTCTGGAAAAAACTCTAACATGATGATTCTCAAGAATCAGGTCCAAGGCCCAACCATCACTCTTAATTCTATTAAAATTTCGCACCTATGCCTACATAAAGGAGCCTCCCCCGGATATGTGCGCAACTATTGACACACACTGAACACTGTGTTTCTTATTTTTTCAGAGTTCTATCTGGAAACTGTACTGACTTTAGTATCGGAGAATTCTCGACTGAAAATTCGACATGACTCCTTTTTTGTCTTATTCTACATTACGGTTTTCGATCAATATTTTAATGATGGTGACGGCCCGACGTAACATTTCTTTCTACTCCGTTTAATAGATAGGTAGATGTCTCGCTTGAAGGACTATTGGAACAAATTTTACCAATCCCCTCGTAGAATACAAGTCTATAAGTAAAGCTACCTCTGTAATTTACTCTCGTAATGTGTCATCAATGGTCAAAAACCCCAAGTTGAAGCAAGAAAAAGGGTATGAAGCTGATGTGCCAATCTCCCAAGCAGCAGAAGGGATTGGGATTCCTCAATGTAATGCCATGTCGTGCCACGAAGCTTTTAAGTTGTTTACCTGATTACAAGCTACTTTGAGCAGTCAACTGGACCTATTTCATAGGAATGCTTTGCCTTTGTAATGTGACCCCTATGTCCTGACCCAATTCTGCCTGTACAAGAAAAAGATAAGAAAGGAACAGGATTGAAAGGCATAGAAATGGCAAAGCAACGGAGTAATAGTATTCATGTGAGTGAACAGGAGAGAAAGTGGTTGAAGCTTGGAAACAGCTGGGAAAGCTTGTTTTTATTTCATTTCGGACAAAGTGTTGCACATTTAAGAGCTCAGTACTACTCTGCTTCTTTTCAACTAACTGGTTAAAATCTTTCTACAGACTAACTATTCATTCTGGTCTTCGGCAGGGAAAATTTCAGGGCAAGTGCTTGACCCAGAGGTCTCATGGAAAACTTGCAGGAAAGTGTCTTCGAGGACAAGCATGCAACTCTTGCAAGATGCTAGTCATTTCTTTATAAATTGGCAGCCACGGGCGCTCACAGATTGAATCGTGCACGCAAAAAACAGGACTCCGTCGTGAGATTGGTCCCACGAGCTGTGCGAGGCCTAATTACCTTCCGAATGCAAACATTTGTTGAAAGAAATTATTTAAGAGTGGCAGAACCCTTATTAGGACTCGTAATAATGCAGCCTTCATTGCTCCAATCTTATTTGTGTTCTGCCAACTTAGATACTTTGTTCGGTTGAACTTGAATATTGGCATCAATGTGCTACCAAACTTCCAAGAATCCCTGAATGGAAAATCTGCTGAATTTTAATGAATGTAAATACCTAATTAATTCGACTTTTCTAAAGGTCATAAGTTCAAAAATGGCAGTACCAGATCAACAATTGCAAGCAGTATTGCATCAACTACCTGAAATGATGGTAGTTGAAAAGTCTGTGAAACCGACTCCAGAGACATTTCACGCACACTTCAAACTATAACCTGTTTGCTGCTCAAATCTTCTTAATTGTACAATTAGGCTACTATCTTAATGTGGCGCTTTTTGTTCCCGAAAATTACACAGTGCAGTAGATTGTTACATTTATTAAGAACTTTGAATGCAATCTAACTGTATGTTGCATAAGGACATATGATTTCATGGTGTCCGTGACACCGGGCCACAAACTGGAATACCTCTACAAAAAACTGCACGGACTCCATTGATGAGGTCAATAGATTGCAATCCGAAGACTTGGTCCTTTATTGCATATCGGTGGGCTGTGGCTGCATTGGCAAAAGCTGAAGGCTGTTCTAGACATTGTCTCCACCTATTACAGTTCTTTCAATCTCTTTGCTGGATCAAAACAATGTTAAACTGACATAGACTACAATATTGCACAGCCTCTCGTGCTTTTCTCTTCAATTGCCTCATTTTGGATAGTGAAGAAAATGTGATTGTTGCACTGCATTATGGTCCATTTGTTATTAGGAAGAAGGAGGAAGCATCCGTTAAGATATCGTTTTCTGATATTCACAAGCTGGTGCCAAGTGCTTTAGTTTTGCCCCACATACATGCAAGAAAGTCTAAGTTGGATGTTTAAGAACTTGACAAGGAACATGAATTTGTCCAAGTATTGCATTATGCATTATGGTTTCGAGTTGGAAATTAAACCGCATATCAAGTAAACCGCAATCATCCTAGGCCGACACACGCCCATAGCATCCTCTAAAACCTTCGCTTAATAATCCGGGGGAAGTTCCAAGTCGCGAAGCACACTAAAAGAGTTCCTCAGTCGAGCCTTAGCTGAACCAAGATTCACTTCACGCCAAACAAAACAAAGTTGGCATTCCCAGTTTGTTTAAGAAGTTCTGTAATCTGATGAATGAGATTCCCAAAGGGGCCGTGGGTATTGAAATTTCAGAAGTACTTTCCTTAATCGACCTATGGTCTCTTTCAACCATGAAGAGAGTAATGCTACCACCATAATAATTAAAGGATGACACGGTACATAAAACACGTAACAAAAATTCCGTACACTTGTACAAACTGTATCTCCTGTACATATAGTAAATTACCTTAAAAGACTGGAATGAAAACAGGTCTGATAGGACTCCAGAGCTTCCATGACCAACATAAATTATGCCTGCAAGCATGTAGAAGTAGCTACTTTAGTATGTGAAAATAAGTACTTAAACCTATAAAATGTCAACAGGAGATGGTCTCACTTTGCTAGTAATATTGCTGGAAAGCCAATCAAGACCTTCATAGAGTCCTTCGCCAGCAGTTGCACAAGCACTCTGGATGAACCTGCGCCAGTCAATTAGACCAATAGTCAGTTACAACGCCATAAAAAGATGTTAAGAAAATGCTCATTGAACAAGAGCCCTATGTATGCAGCTCATTTTGCAACTTGGAACAATTTGGAAGTTGAGTTTCTTTCTGTGTTTTGTGCCTTTTATGCTATCAGTATAATGTACCAGCGGCGCTGACGAAGTGAGTGGAGGCCAAGTTTATCAGTGATTTCGGAAACACTCATAGCATTTGGAAGATCCTGCTTGTTGGCAAACACGAGAAGCACTGCATAACGTAGTTCATCCTGAAAAAAAAAAGAAAACAAGTCTTTTCATAGTCCATTAGGAAATATCTAAATCAGTAGAAGTGCATGGTACTACATTTTTCAAGGTTGTAGGATATACAACGGACCTCACTCAGCATCCGATGAAGCTCATCTCTCGCCTCAGAAACCCTATCCCTATCGTTACTGTCCACCACAAAGATAAGGCCTTGCGTGTTCTGAAAGTAGTGCCTCCATAAGGGCCGGATCTGTGCATCATTTAGGTCGAACAATGTAAGTAGTTTGACTACGACGAAAGGCATTTTGATAAGGCGGAAAACAGAATGAAATTGCACTGATCAAGCTTACTCCTACCTTATCTTGACCT
This sequence comes from Escallonia herrerae, assembly GCA_033070095.1. Lineage (NCBI taxonomy): Eukaryota > Viridiplantae > Streptophyta > Magnoliopsida > Escalloniales > Escalloniaceae > Escallonia > Escallonia herrerae. The sequence continues at coordinate 326,426 of JAVXUP010000718.1, forward strand.
CCTACATCCCATACTGTGAAGCTCACATTTTTGTACTCAACAGTCTCCACATTAAAACCTGCTACATGAATACATCATTATTACTAGGCACTTCATCCATAACCGAGTAATAAGCTCTAAAATTTGAACTCATTTAGACCTTAATGCATCATCAAATTATGTAAAACTAACTAAGTTTGACTCATTAACTAAGGCTTCAATGTCATGTGAACAGCAGTAATTATAAAGGCATTTAGAGAATGCATTTACCTATGGTGGGGATGGTAGTGATAACTTCTCCAAGTTTAAGCTTGTACAAGATAGTAGTTTTTCCAGCAGCATCAAGACCCACCATTAGGATCCTCATTTCTTTCTTAGCAAATAGCATCTTAAGAAGCCGAGAGATTTGAGCACCCATTGCTGCAAATCAGAGAACTACAGGAAAAAAGGAACTAAAATATACAAGTAAAGGGGCTTCAAGATGACAGAGAAAACAGAGGCATAGCTTGTCAACTGCTAGAAGAAGTATCCAAGCATAGTTGATATTTTGCCAGGGGAATAAATAAAAGCGGAGAATATGATTCGGATGAGATGGGAGGAGAATAAAGGGCATTATAACTTTGTTTCACATTCGGTTGTCAAAAATTTTGTCACTTGGAAATGGAATTTGAAGCTCATAATCCAATTTGCAAGTTGGGGTCAAAATGCAAGAAAAATGGGGGCGTTGTCCTAATGCTATACAAGTTCTTGATCTAGTGCATGCATAGCAACAGCAGTGTGTGTAGCAAAGCAAGTCCTCTTCTGTACAACCAATGAATTTTGTTGCTCCATCATGTTTGATCCTCAATATTAGTTTTGTAATGTGCATCAAATTCAAAGATAGACAGATATATCGGGATGAACACGCGACCACCATTTAGAAGTTTCGCGTTACAGTTCACCTGATTTTGATCCTCACATGTGATTATTAAGGGATTACACATAAAACAAACCGATTACGATCGTTCACTTTGATTATCAAACAACAAAGTTGTGCTGTTGAGTAATGATAATCGCGGTCACTCCTATATCGATCAAATCGCTCGACTTTGATCATTTCTTTTTCTCCATCCAAAATATTAGACCTTTAGATGCTGAATAACAATTAAGTCCATAACAAAACGATACTCATATAAGCTAGGAAAATCTAATACCTGAACATTGGCAACCACCATAAGAATAGCATGAACATATATACAAAACGATACTCATGAATAAAAATATCTAGGGGATAATATCAGGGGCTGAAACAATAATGGAGAGTACACAGTAACTTGCCTCGTAGTAGTAAAACGAATTAAAGATTTCTTCACCACTAAGTCACTGAAATGAAGTCCTATTCTCCGTATATTTATACGCTAAAACACGTCACCGGACCAATTAGAAACAGGGTAGCTTTACAAATTTGATCCCTTATGTTTAAGCTTTAACTTTTAAATGGTCCTCAAAGTTTGACTTGTTCGTCGTGGTCTTTCATATAAGCTTTATGTTTCCAAGTCGGTCCTTAAAATTCAAGAGTGGGTTAACAATAAAGGGGCAAAACCAGAATATCAACATTTGGTGGCAATTTTTTCCCCAAATCTAGATTCCTTCCTTGGTTTATTTGGTGGTAGTGATTAAAGAAGGTGGTGGGATCAGTGGCCTTACGTGTGCAAATATATAGGGAAAAAATAAATTACGGGAAGAACAATGATATTAATTGTTTTTGAGTGATCTTTCAGTCTTACCCCTCTAGAATTAACAACGTCTAGCGTCTTAGAACTTAGAAACCGAATAGGAATTGAAGCATGGATAAACGAACCAAAAGAAATAAGTTAAACTTTGAGGACATTTAGATATCAAGCCCAAACATAAAGGACCAGTTCTGTAACTTAACAAAACAGTATAATTTACAAAAAAAAATGGACCATTTTTAAAAACAAGTTATGGACTATTTTCAGAATCAGGTATGTACCTTGTCTTTTCAGCCTACCGTCGAGGTAGACCAAATATTAGACTGCATTGGCCCAACTTCACAATGGGCCGAAAAGTGTGTTTAGATCCATGGATCAAACAAAGTTTCTTCTCAGGTTCTTTTGGTAGATTCAAAAACTTATAAAATTCTAAACACTTTGTGTTTCGGTTGATTTAGATCTTTCGTGTTAAGAAACTAAATCGGAAGTTTGTTTAGCATTTCCCCCAACTAAGTACCATTATTCATTTTCAATGCTTACAATTCAATTTTGCAGCGAAAAGTCTTCCTGACAAAAAATAAAAACTTTTTGGGGGTTTTGCGTGGATACATTATTTCATGCTTAGATGTATAGGTTGGTTTGTAGATTTGGAAATTTCACAACCCAATCCTGTCCACCTATATATGTAACCAACAAACTGCTGCTGTTGACCCGGTACTTAACCGATAATTTCTCCTTCTAATTATGAAATTAACAACATGTGGAATGAGATACAAGAGCGTGACTGTCCGTTGCATGCATATTTGCATTTGGAGCAGTGTGTTAAAGTTCTCAATCAGTGTCTAGCAACATGAACAACGCATCAGCCAACAAGGTAGGACTTCACAGCAAATTGGAGCTCTCGATTTGTGTGAATTATGTGCGCGTTTTACATGTTTTTTGCACATATAAACTCTTACATGTATATGCACGTGTGTTGTCAATCTCAGGGGACGGTGGATGCACAAATTCGAGATGGAAACAAGGCGGTGGTGGTGGAGGCAGTAGATTACCGGTCATCCGCGGGGCAAGGCCAAGAACAGAGGCCCGTGGAGGTGATTCATGAGCCACATTCAGCCACACCGGACGTGGCCGGGACTGGTGGGGGCGTCTTAGCTAGTGCTGCTGCTTCAGTGTCAGCCACCCTTCGCTCTGCCAAGGAAGCTATATCGAAAAAGTAGCTCCCGCCACCAATTCCATTTTACTTTGATCTCCGTACTCCCACCATTGTTTGAGTTTCTTTAAATCAGTATTCTCTTGCATTCCAGAAGTTTTTGTTTTTCCTGTAATTCGAGTTCCAGCAGCTTGAATTGATACATTCATTGCTTATTCTGTGGCTAATTTGAATTAAATTCCCTGCTTTCTTGAATATCACGAGTCCTTTGCCAAGACATTCGGAGTATGATCCATCCGGCAACCTACAGCTGTATACACAACCCATAGCAGCCTCTGGCCTCTGCCTCTTGATCTTGCTTGTTGTATTAATACATTGTGAGGTTTCCCTTTGGCGGCAGTTTACGTGTTGTGGGGAACAAACCGCACTCCGCAGTTTCCAACTCCAAGCATAGAGAATGAAGATTAATTACGTATCAACTTTAACCACTGCAATGACAAACATAAAGATGAGTTCACAGTTATGATGAGCACACCAGTGAACCAGCTCTGTGGGAGGAATAACTAAACCAACAAAATAGTCAATCGCTGCAAGAATCACTTAACCAGTGCAGACAAGCGTAAAGTTAAATTCACAGATATGACGAGCACGCCAGTAACCAAAATTCTGTGAGATAATAACTAAACCAACGAAACAGTCAAGGTATCAAGGAGAGCAATATAAAATCGTTAAAGCAGAAGTTACAGAAAAAAAAATGGCATAAGTAATAGATTGAAGATGTCTAGTATATACTAAGGGTTCAACCAGACGTGCTGGAGAACCAAGCACCTACAGATTCAACAGACTGCAAGCAGCCTTGCCGGAACAGGCAAATATCTTGAGCTTCTGATATTAGACAACTGGCCCTGAATCTAAGAGGAACTATTATTGTTATACATCCTAAACAGACAATATAACAGCTAGTAGAAGTACAAGCTTCATACATAGTGATTTATAAAGTAATACTTTTTGGCACATCAACTAGTTAACAGATAATTGGTCAAGACGATATTCAATAGTCGTCTTGTAAAGCACACAGAAAAATGATATTCATGCTCAAAGGAGGTCATCAGTATGTCATGAGGGGTGATCCGCTACAATGGACATCAGAGGCATCAGCAATCCTTTGCCTTGGAGACAGTGTAGTGCTCGCAGCAGCAACAACATCAACATTAATGATGTTCTTTCTCTTCTGAGTTTCAGCTTTTGGCCTATCTTCTGGCAACTCAGATATGGGGCTCAGAGGCTCTCCTTGCCTGTCATGCTTGGAAATCATGGCTTGAGCTTCTGCCACCACTGATGCATCATCATCTGTAGCATATAAGATCCTCTTTATTGCTTCAACAACCTGCAACAGAAACATAAGATAATCAACAACTCAGGTATCCATTGATATCTATAAAACGCTTCAACGTTCAAATTTCTCTGTTTAGAATGTTCAAAACAAGCAATACCGGTGAGTTTTCAATCTCAGGACACTGGCACAGGATCTCGATATCTCTCAGCTTTGCAAAGTAGAAATCCCTCTCCTTCTCCAGACTATCCACAGACAGCTTCAACTCTGTGATCTGGTTATAAACATGGGGGTTAGCCTTTCAACAGTCTTAAGCTAAATTCTCTCCGCTGCAAGATTTCGTCACCTGTTGCTCATACGCTGACTCCCCACTTGAAGAAGGCCTGGTATTAGTAACCTTGACAGATGGATTTGTAGAGTTTGCAGACGGTGCATCATTTCTCCGAGCATTGTGAGCTTTCGATGGAGCTGCTGCACACCTAGCTGAAGATTGTGCCGGTGCAGATTTCTTGCTCACATCTTTGCCACCTTTGCAAGCATCTCTTCTTTCCAAAGCATTGTAGCTAACATTGGCAATAAGGAGCAAATCGTCATATACCTATAAAATCTTTCCAACAATTTTACAGAACCTAGGTGGTCAAATAGTACAAGAAAAGGTTAACTAGCAACACAGACTAGTATGTTTGAAATTATTGGAATGCTTGAATGTAACATCAAATTGCATCCAAGCAGTCCTTATCTTCAAGGAAAATGCAGAAGAAGGAACAATTAGACAATAATTTCCAACAGTTGCTAAAATAACAAATTCGGGGGGAGCTACCATGCATAATTGTTGGCATGGGCAACAGGGAGCTGCCACGAACTATGTTACATGGACTCTTTGGTTTGCGTGAAGTACCCGTGTCAGACACTCGACACTTGGACATGGGAATGGGATGTGTCCGACACATCTCATGGGATATGCCATTATGATACTATCTTATAGTCTTTTGTTTAATTAGTTATTGCTTTGAGACAAGACAAGTTGTCAATTAAAACCAAATGTATTACATAAAACACCTTTTGGCTTCGAAATAACTAAAAAGCAATAACAAATATGAACATTTTGCCGTGTCCCCATGTCTTGTGTTTTCAAAATTAGACGAGTCCAACACTTGGACACGTATCTGATCCGGACACTCGTAACGAGTCCATGTAACATAGGCCACGACAGATATCTGCCTCTCTATTGTATACCATGATAAGCAATTGATGCACAAAGTCCAAGTATAAAATTAAAATCAATCATGAGATGCTACGAAAACAACAAAATATCTTAGGGTGAATTACACCCAGGTCCCTAATGCTAGGGTGAAATTATAGTCAAGGACACAAAGTTTGAAAAGTTAACATAACAAGACCGAAAACATGAAATTTGTATCCGTCATGTCCAACCATTGTTGACCCCACACCTATATCCTTAAGTCCTAACTTAAGGGATATAATTTTCAAACCTAGTTTTCAAATTAGGGTCTCTTTCCCCTTCCCTATATCTCTCTTGGTAGCAAACATAATCACTCACCACCAAATGACACCTTACTCAGAAAGGGAGTACGATGGAGGATGATGGTGTGCAAGGATGATGGTCAGCAGAAAGGTGTTAATAGGGTGCACGGCCACAACCACCACCACCAACTATGAGGTGGGGAGTACGGTGGAGGTGGTGGAGGCAAGGAACGAGAGAGGAAGGATGGTCATTCGCAGTGATGGTGAAGCATGGTGGCAGCCATGGCCTCATCTCTCAATCGGCGTCACAATAGCAAATCCAACCGCCGCGGGCCGTGGATGCCACTACCTATGGTGCTTAGTGGCTGGGATGTAGAAGTAGTGGGGGGATGTGGTGGTTTTTGTGATGTGCAATGGTAAGGGGGTGTAGCGGAGGTGGCTAGTGCTTGGCAATTTTGCTGCTTGACGGGCGGGTGGTGGTGGGTGCTGCTTGGTGGCCGATGGATTTTGAATATGTTTCATTTCAGGTGAAGAGCTCCATCTACCATCTAGGAAGCACGGACACCCCTCCTAGGGGGAGGTATGGTGTCCTAAACGGACGGACACCCCGACACCCTCCGGACACCGCCCGACACGTGTCGGACACCGCCAATCGGTGTTCGATTTTTATTTTTTTTTTAATTTTCCGACACCGTGTCGGACACTTCGTCGAGAAGTGTCGGACACGGCAATGTGCAGTGTCGGACAGTTTGGGGCAACTTTGGAATTTTTGGAACTAATTTCACGGGTCAAACAAATTGTGCCCTAAATCCCCAATCTGAAAAATAACACCATCTGCAATACTCACCTTACGGCCGTCAGCTATCTACCACCTCACGGAAGCCATTACCGACTTGTAGCTGTCGCCGGAGCTGTTCGCCAACATTCCGAAGCCGATGCCGACAGATCCAGTCGCCGTCGCGAAGACCGAAGCAGTTGGCTTGACACGCCGTCGCGAAGACCGAAGCAGTTGGCTTGACACGCCGTCGCCGTCGCCATCGCCGGAGCTCACTGCATCGTTGCCGGAGGTCCTCGCCGCCGTCGCTGAAGCACAGGTCCCTTCCCTTCCCTTCCCTCTCTGTTCGAACTTCGAAGTCCTCTGGCTCTCTCTCTCTTTTTATTTCTCCTCTGTCAAGTCTTAAGACTTAAAAGACTCGAGTCTTTTTTTTCCTCTTCGTTCGAGTCGTTTCAGGAACCCTCTCTCTCTGTCTCTCTCTCTCTTTTTTTACTTAGTTATTTTGTTAACTTAATTTCAGAACCTTAATTTCAGAATGCAATGCTTTATGTAGATTGAGCACTTAATTTCAGAACCGTCTCTTTCTTTTTTTTTTTTTTTGACTTAGTTATTTTGTCCGGTACTTAGTTTCTGAAATTTTACTTGTATTAGTGTATATTTACTATTACTTGTATATTTATTATTACTTGTAGAATGTATTTGATATTTATTTTATATATATATATATATAATAAAAATATATTAAAAAAATAGCGGTGTCCAAAATTTGATTTTTTGGAAATTGCGGTGTCCGGTGTCCCCGTCGGTGTCAGTGTCCGACACCGTGTCCGTGCTACCTAGTCTACCATTCACGCATAAAGCCTAGATGCAAACACACATTCAACCAGTTCCAATCTGGATAATTCTATGAGAGTGACACGGCCAATTTTGTCATTAGGCATGATCCATTACGCATGATCCATTACGTATTTAGGTTTTCAATCGGGTCAAAAGATATTGTTAATGTCTATCCAAACTAATGGACACGCGTGTAATTTCACCCTAGTCTCAGAAATATGGGTGTAATTAACTCAATAATCTATTTTTTAAACTATTCTACCATTATACCGGTTAAATTACAACCAAGCTCATAATGCTTGGGCGATTTTCAACAGGCTAGTGGTCCTAGACTCCTTGTTTTGTAAAGAACAAAGTTCCCAAGCCACAAACTGAGAAAAGCAAGCATAAATATTACAACAAATTCATGTGAGTAAAATCCAAAAAAAAAGATTGTGTAAAAGAAACGGAATCGCAATTGAACCTAGAATTTCCTAATAACAAAAAAAGTTACAATTGCAACCAACAAACATGAGGAGCGACTATCATCAAGCAAACAAGGTAAAAAAAGAGAACCAACGTGCAAAGCTTATGCACATCTTTAGCAGGAAAACCAAAATGCATAGAGTTCTAAATGAGGTAAAAATAAAAAATATCCTATAGGAAGAGTCAGGGTGTAATGTTTACCTGTGGAGGCCACCACCATTAACGGAATCACAATATCGCTTCATCCACTGCATGAACTCTAGATTATCCAGCGGTCTTCCTTTCACTAACTTGCTCACCTCAATATGCTACATCCACATAAATGCAAAAGCTATCAATACAATAAGTTAAGACTTAAGACTAATAACACCAAGACGTATGAAAATGAAGTTATTTCCATTTAAATCACTAGTAATCCTACATTTCCGTATTAGGAAGTCATTCGCAGGTCCAAATAAGTTTCTAATAGTCAACTTAGAAACGTGAATTACAAAATAGGAGAATAAATTGGGGGGGAGGAATTGGTGGAACCTTGGTAATCTTCATTTTGTTGAAAACGTCCTGAAGGACCTTGTAGTTCTGTATCATCTCGTACTCGCTCTTGGCGTCGAAATTAACCTTGTGCATCGGCACCATGCCGGGATGGACGGCGTCCATCAGCTGGCAGTGAACCGCGCCGGAGCATGCCTGCAATCAATCAGATCCACCGCTTCCATAAGTTCATTCTTGTAATTTGACCACGAATCATGAAAATTAGGGTTTCAGATTGAAGTACCTCTTCGACTTTGGAGAGACTGAGTTGGAGGGTGGAGTTGATCCACGCCAAGATCTCGGACCTGCCGACGAAGTAGGCGCCGTCCATCATGCCTATGTTCGTCGCCATTTCTGATCTCTCTGCCTTCTGCCCGATGCCTCTCCTAGGTAGAGAGGGAGCGTGCGGGTGGGTGTAGATTTTAGAGAGAGAGAGAGAGGGGGGGGGGGTGCGTTTGAAATGGGAGTTGAGCGGCACTTTTTCGGCTTTTGTGATTCAAAAAAAAATGGATGGAGGGTTTCCGGTGCGGGTCGTTTTTGCATTCGGTAGGGCCTTGGCCCATAAACCAATCTAACCCCTTGTGTCTGGGCCTTAACTATCCAAGGGGCACGTCATCGTTTTAGTCGATTTTCAAAAACCCCATAAACCAATCCCATGTGCTTGGGCTTTGACGGACTCATCAATAATACGACCGGGGGGGTGTTGGGGAGGCAAGGGACGGGTAATTTTTAGTCAATTGATTACCTCATCTCACTTTTCACTGCAGTTTTATCGCTGGTGATTTTCTCGTAATACTCTTTGAAATCTTTTAGTGACGCTTCTATAGTTTTAGTGACGAAGTAGAGTATTTGTGCCAGCAAGTGGAATGTTGCTTTCAATCCTTATATTCTTATTTTGTGTCGATTTCTATAACGGATGTTTTTATCGTCATGATTAGGAAGGATTTTAGATATCTTGAATTACGTGTTCGAGTACGTGTCAATTCAATCCAGGGAATCGTCGAGATGTGTTTGTTTAGATAGAAGGGAGAAGGAAAGAGATGGTCCCATACTCTCTCCGTTGAAGACATGTCAATAATATCGTTCTTTAAGTGGCTGCACCTCATTTGTAATTTATGGCTCAAAATTTTTTTTTAATGAGAACACGTTATGAGCTTTTTCGTAAGGTATAAATTATAAGTTGACCAAAATAAGCCGTAACAAATAAGGTCTTAGTTGGATACAGATCATTATAAAAAAAAAAATTGTCTAGCACTTTTCTTTCGGCTGACTTGGCTTTAATTTGTGAAAAGTTAATATTTTTGTCAATAAACTAGTCAAAAGATACTGTTTACTCCTCCATTTACGGTTTGCTCGTCGAACTGAAGAAGGACGAGTTAGGCACTAAAGCATCTAGGTTGATGTAGAGGTAGGTAGTATTAGCGCATTATTTGAAAAGCAACTTTTTTTTAAAGTGTAGAAATGCCAAGTAAAATAGTTGAGTGCCAACCATGCATCACACACAAGAATCCTCATCTGATTGTCGAGATCTCAATGTCTACTTCTGTGCTGTGCAATAATGTATCTAAATGATATAAACTAGTTAAAATCTCGCCCGTCTTATGCACGGAGAGAGAGAGAGGTAATTAATAATGGAATGGAGGAAGGAAGATCATGAGAGAGATCATCGTTTAAAAATTATTTAACACCTATTTAGTTAAATTTTAAAAATGAAAGAATTCAAGAAAATAATAATTAGAGGTTTGGTAGGTATAGGAGATATGTATATATATATACAACCAATGGTCCAAACTACTCCATTTATGTCTGTAAGAGTTGATAAACAAGTTACCAAATTAGCATTAACAAGCGGATTGGGTCAGACAACAAGATCTAATTATGGTCACAAAACAAACTACAGCACAAAACCTATTAACATCACAAGAATCAAAGGCAGCTCAGATAAACAAACACAACCTGTCAGTGAACCAATCATACATACATCTCTCTAGATCTAGTAGTATGATGAAAAAATATAAGAAGAAGGGAACTTCTCAAGTGCATGAAGGACCTCTTTCATGGATGGTCTCTTTTGTGGGACAGGAGACAAACAGCTATATCCTAATTTCAACAAAGCCAACAGGGCATCCTCTTTGCCCTCCATGTCAGCGCGGATAGCCACGTCGGCCATCCTCAAGACCCTGCTCTTGTCTTCGACGTCCAGCGTGGCAATCCCCTGCCCCACTTCGTCCGACCCAACGACCTTCCCAGTCAGCAACTCGAGCAGCACCACACCAAACGAGTACACGTCCCACTTTGGGTTGGGCTTGAGACTCCTGAGCGACTCCGGTGCGTAGTAAGGCGACACTGCGCCTAAAAAGCTCGGGCTCGGGCTGGGCGTGGCCCCGCTAACAACGTCCTGAAAGCTGTCTCGAGAGGCCGTGGACCTCTTGCTTCCGAAGTTTCTCGCAGACCCGCCCGTCTTAGAACTATTCTCGCCCATGACGAGCCTTTCTAGCCCAAAATCTCCGATCTTGGGCTCCATGTCCGCGCCCAGTAAAACATTACTGGGCTTCAGATTTGCATGAACATGCTTCTTCTCGTGGATGTACGTTAGCCCCCGAGCGATCCCTTTTGCTATCTTGAGCCGCATTTCCCACGGCAAAGGGCACGGCGACGAACCCACCTTTCCTGAGAAGATCAAAACCGTCCAAAAATTGAGATCTCACATGCGCAAGTTAGCCAAAACGTCACAAAAGTGTGTGTGCACGCAGAAATAATACAGCATGGCGGCAAAGCTCGGGTCATTTTCCGTTGAAGTGATCGCCGCAAGATGGCAGTTTGTGGATTAACAGATACGTGCATCGCTTTCGGGCTCCGTGGGCCAAGAGTAACGAAGTAACTACAACCAGCTATCGGACAGTTGACTTGTGAAGTTTTGCAGTGGCAGTGCAGTGCAGTGCAGGCGTTCAGACCCATTGCATTAAAAAACAAGGTTTCAGTTACAACTACTCCACCATCTTCCCCATCTCTCGTCATGACCAAAATTTAACAAAATGGTCGTATTCGACTTCTAACGTGCGCCCAGAAAAGCAAATAAGAAATATGCAGGTCCCCTTTATAAATCAAGGGCTCAAATTTGCGAAATCCGAGATGTAAATGGAAAAAAATCCAGGTCTATTGGTGCGACACGTAAAACAGTTTACAGAGCTAAGTCGCTTGCACACTAGATCCACAAGAATTTTCTCGGCTGTAACACCAATAGTGAAAGAGTAATAAGTTGTCCTTAAACTCTCACTATTATCGCTTCCAGTGTTGCTAGAAATGCTTTCGTTTTGGGCGACATTGGTCCAGTTGTGGCGAAACTTTTTCGGTTTCCAAACAGAAATTTGTAGCATAAATGAACAGGAAACAGTGAAAGACCTTACTGCAAATGTTCAATTGTTCATGCGATAGTTGGACATTAGGCCTAAATAATTGTGCAATTAGTAGTACTGATAAATTAGAGAAAGAGAGAAATGAGAGGACTCACTGTAACGTGCATTAGCGAGGCTGCCATTGGGAACGTAATCATAGATGACAAGCTTCTCATCAGCGCCCCAGTAGAACCCACGAATCCTCACCAAGTTCGGATGCACCAGCTTCGCGATGACGCGAACCTGGTTCTCGAAATCCCTGAACCGCTCCAATCCGCTCTCCCCGATCCGCCGGACCGCCAGCGTCGTCCCGTCCTCCAAAACCGCCTTGTACATTATGCTCGAACCCGTCGCTCCCAGTATATACGCCGACGCTTTCAGCAGCGTCTCAAGCTCCATCTCCTTCTCACCATCAACCGTCACAAGCGCTCCCCTCTTCTTCCCCTCTTCCACCTGATCATTCCCTGCACCTTTTTGCCCTTCTTCAACTTCATCACTCTCGGAGTTGGTAGCCTCAGACGACGTCGAATCGTCTTCTTGATTCCCTCGCTTCAACAAACAAGCCCAAGAACGCATCCATTTGCTTTCTTCTGTTGAAGATGATGACCTCCAGTCAAACTCCTTGCCTCCGTTGACTTCTCTGTTTTGTGTAGCTTTTGCTAGTGCAGCTCTCTTCTTTTTCTTCAACCGGAGGAAGTATATGCACACCAGTGCTAGAATTGCTATTCCGGCGATATCTCCTACTACTATTCCGACAATTGTGAATGGTTTAAGCCCGTTTCGTCCCGATTCCTGCGACCCATTTGATGTACCTGATGAAGAAGATGGTGCTGAGTTTGAGTCTATAGTTTTGGGAATGGCAGCGATGGCTGGTGGGGATGTTGTTGGAACAGAGACATTCGAAGGAACTGAAACGGTTGAGGGGATCAGGCAGAGGGTTTTTAAGGGCTTACCACACAATTCAGGATTCCCGGAAAAGGATTTGGCATCCTGGTTGAACAAAACACTCGATTCCGGGATTTGGCCAGTGAAATTGTTGAAGGACAGGTCTATAGTGGCATTAAAAGGGATTTTATTAGCAAAATCCGGCGTAATCTCGCCGGAAAGCCTATTGTAAGACACGTTAAGGTAACTGAGACTATTACCTTCGAAATCTGGAGGGAGTGACCCGTTTATCAGATTGGAAGACAGATCTAAAACTTGAAGTGAATCAAACCCACTTGGAAGACTGCCTGAAAAGTAGTTATTCTTCAAAGAAACAACAATTAGGTTATTAAGACTAGTAAGACTGCCGGGAAGTTTTCCCGCCAATGCATTGTCGGAAAGGTTAAGAAACTGGAGACTCTTGAGTCCTCCGACGAGCTCCGGCAGCTCGCCGGAGATCAGATTGTTAGAAAGGTCAAGTTTAAGAAGCTGGGAAGCGTTATACACAGATGATGGGATTGACCCATTTATTGAATTGTTAGAAAGATCGAGGTTTTGGAGGTGTTGAATCATACCAATATCGGTGGGGATGGAGGCGAGGAGCTGAGAGTTGGGGAGAGATAAGGCGGTGACACGGTCGTAGGCGGCGGAGCTGCCTGGAGTGCCACAGGTGACACCATTCCACGAGCATGGAGTGTCATCGAAGTAGCTCCAGCTTGCTAACACACCCAGAGGATCACTCAAAACAGAGTATTTAAAAGACAGTAAGAGAATCCCATCCGTGTTGAGCCCAAAAGATTGGTCTATACAAAGAAGTAGTAGAAAATGCAAGGATTTTCAACCATAAATGGAGATGAAAACTTATGGAGCTCATGATGTCTCTCTGTAATCCCACATTTCTGTTCCCCAGAATTAGAGAGAGAGAAGGGTAGAGAGATAGAGAGGGAGGTATATTAACTGAGATTTATGATGTGGGGAGAGCCATGTGATGGGGAAGTGAGTAGAATAGAAAATCAAAATTGTTCACCAATATGCTCTGATTTCAGACCAGACCTTGAGCAGAAATTATATACTACTACGCCTACTGTATATTTGAGTCTTACTTTTTGCTAACGTTGGCAAAAACAAATCCAGAATTAAAATAACCTCAAGGGAGGGGTTGAAATGCAATCAATATTTTTCTCTTTTCTCTGCTTGTAGTCTTAGCATGTGATAAGCAGTGCAGATTTATTACAGGACTTCTTGTTTTCTTGATTGTACTAACTATACAAGGTCTGGAGCTAGGGGAACGGTACTGTTAATTTTTCTTCAATTACTAATGACTTTTGCTAATGCACTCTGCCGTGTCGGAGTTACATAATGTTGGGAATATTTTTGGGGATTGGTCAAGATGGAGTTAGATTTGACCTCCTCTTAAAACGACGTTCCTTATGTTACTTTCAATTTTTTCATGCAATCAACAATATGTTTGTAATAAGAAGACACGTGTGACTGTTACATAAGCTATCAAATGAAACGTATAACTCACAGTGCTGACTTGAAGTGGGGGGGGGTCATGACTTAAATGCAATGACTAACTTCCGCAAACAAGAAAACAAAATTTCAAGTTCATGCATATGCAAGTTTGCAGATGTGACGAGTTTTTAGTCCAAGAAATGGAAGAAATTGGAAGTGCAATATGTTCCCAACCTATTATGGTCGCACTCAAAGATTCACTTGGAATCTCATTTTGCATGACACGTCCACACAAGCAACATGCAATATTCAAGGCTCACAACCGGTCAAAGCACGCACGCTCAAGTCACGTGCACTTCTCACTTTTTTTACGTGACTTCGTCACCAAGAAACTCATCCTTGCGCACTGCTCATCACGCTCCGACTGTCGCACTTCGCCCGTCGGCGCACCTTGGCGCTTACCAAAGGAAGTCGGCCTTGGCCTCCCCCTTGGGGTCGGCCTCGGCCTTCCTCTGGGGTTGGCCTTGGCCTCCCCCAATGGTTGGCCTTGGCCTTCCCCCAAAGGGTTGGCCTTTATCTTCCATACTTAGCATCTTCACTACTTTTCAAGGGGTCGGACGTCACTCCGCGACCCCCGTCGCCCAAACGTAACACAAACGTGCCCCCGGCACCTTACTCACTATGTCGCGCCCATGCGCCGCGCCACTGATACAGCCGTGCCCCCGGGCTCTCTGTCACTCTACAATGCCATCGGCACCATACTCACTCTGCCGCGCCTGTGCGCCGCGTAGCTGATACAGCCATGCCCCTGGGCTCTCTGTCACACTGCAGTGCCCTCGGCACCATACGCACTCCATCGCACCCATGCGATGCGCCATCCCATGACATGTGCCCCCATGCGACGCACCACTAACACAGACGTGCCCCCGACCCCTTACTCACTCCGTCGCGCCCATGCGCCGCGCCGCTGATACAGCCCTGCCCTGAGGTTCTCTGTCACAATGTCATGCCCCCGGGCACCATACACACTTCACCGCGCTTGTGCGCCATCTCCATGACACTTGCCCCCGGCACCTCACTCACTATGCCCCGCCCATGCGCCGCGCCACTGATACAGTCGCGCCCTCTGGCTCCTTGTCACACTACAGTGCCCTTGGCACCTTACTCACTCTGTCGTGCCCGTGCGCCTCGCCACTAACACAGTCATGCCCCTTGGCTCTATGTCACACTACCATGCTCCTTGCATCGGTCCATCCTTTTACCACACCATGCGCACCTTGCCTTGGTCGTGGAACATGCTTCGACCCATTCTCCAGAGTGTGCAACATCCTGCGGGGATAGGCAATTCCTCCGGGACACTATCTCTGCCAGGGAGCTCTTCAACTCCCCTTCCGCCAGGTAGACGGCTCCTCCGGGATGCTACCTCGGCCTGCAGAATAGGCGACTCCTCCGGGACACTATCTCCCTCAGGGAGCTCTTCAACTCCCCTTCCGCCAGGTAGACGGCTCCTCCGGGATGCTACCTGGCCCGTCGGGTAGACAGCTCCTCTGGGATGCGCGCTCCGAGTGCTCCGACACAAGGACTCACCCGGGGGATAGGTGACTCCTCCGGGACACTATCTCCACCAGAGTGTCTTCGTGACTGGCCTACGTGCTCCGGCACTGGGGGTTCACGTCGGCACCCCTAGGGACTATGACCCCGGGTCACTCCGAGACGGGAGTAGGTCTTCGGAGGGCATCGGGCCTAGTCCACCTGGCAGCTGGGCGTCGGGTCTTCCCCACCGCTGCCAGGCCTGTGGGACTCTGCAAGGGCTTGGATTGGTGGCTAGATCAAGGGGTTCTCTGGCTACACCGACGCTGTGGGAGTCAGTCTTTCCAGATAGACAGAGCAACGCTGTGCGGGGCAGGCAGGGTGAATATGCGATTCGACAGTCCGTGGACACCGGCAGCTGTGGACCCCTCGGTGATGTGTCACTAGACTTGGCAATCGGGTAAACCGGACGGGTACGGTAAAAACCGGATGGGTACAGATAAAATCGGATCGGGTAAAAATTACCCTTTTTCGGGTAACTTTTCACTGGGTCCGTACCCTACCCTTACGGGTAGGGTATTACCCGCAGGTGTATACCTATTTTTTTTATATATATATAATATATATATGTAATACTCATTCTTATGTGAAGACTAGAGTGTTGGCTTGGTTACTACTGCTTGCTTCATACTGATTTTGTTTGAAGGGTGAAGGCTGAAGAGAGAAGGCTGAAGACTAGAGGCAAAAGACCTATATGTCTGAAAACTAGTCGTCGGCGATGGAGAGACAATCTGACGGTGTCGTCACGGTTAAGCCGGCGATAGAGAAATAAAAAGGACGACTGACGGTGTCATCACGATTCACGAACGCCGGCGGTGGAGGTACAGGAGCGTAAAGGAGCCGACGGTGGAGGTACAGGAGGTGATAGGTAGACCCTTGATCGACGGTGTCACGATCTGCCAGATCTGGTCACCGGCGGTAGAGAGACAAAGTTGAAAGCACCAGATTTGTGCGGCGACGTAAGAGAACTCTTGAGTCTCTGATGGAGACGAGAGGAGAGAAATGTGTG
This sequence comes from Escallonia herrerae, assembly GCA_033070095.1. Taxonomy (NCBI): domain Eukaryota; kingdom Viridiplantae; phylum Streptophyta; class Magnoliopsida; order Escalloniales; family Escalloniaceae; genus Escallonia; species Escallonia herrerae. The sequence continues at coordinate 343,069 of JAVXUP010000718.1, forward strand.
ACTGTGTGAGAAATCAAAATGAGTCGAAAAGGGTTTAGGTTTAAGGCATTGATTTTCTTCTATGTATACCACAGGAAAATGGATATCCGCGGGTACCCAAAAACCGACCTGAAAACTTCGGCTCGGCTCGGTACGGGTCAAAATTGCACGGGTAGTCTATATAGGTACCCGTACCCGGGGTTTTTGAACGGGTACGGTTCGACCCGCGGGTACGAGTAGAAAATTTTTAGGTCTACGTGTCACTCCTGGGGAGTGCCACGTGTCGGGTAATGACATCATCATCTCAACCTCTATAAATAGAGGTCTTGAGAATTCATTTGGACGGTTGGACATTTTCAGAACACTTTCACTTTCTCATTCTAGAATCCTGGAGAGAGAAACATACAGGACCCTGACTCTGGACCTAAGTATCGGACTGTGACTGTAGTCGTGTATTCACCATGCGCCATCGCCCTCACAGCACTGTCACCCTCAGGCTTTGTCTGGGAAACCCTTGGTCGCTGGCCTTACTCCGCCCTTTCTGTGTCCTACATCATCACACTTGACATCTAACTCGAACTGCATTCCTTGTAGCACCTCCACGTCGACTGCGAACCCACTTTCCTTGACATCACAATCTAATTTGCATACAAAAAGGTAACTTGAAGTATCTATTATGATTTTTAGTAATAGAAGAACAGGTCAAAAGGACACTTAGTGCCGATTGCTTCGATGCTGCGTGAAACTCAGCTTCATTAGTGAAGTCATAAAGTAGGTGAAGTTTTTTTTGTGATATTCACGGCGCATTCTTACTTCTTACTTCTTTCTTATCAAACGAGAAAACTGTAAGGCACTGATATCCAGTTCAAAAGATAAATTATCGTGAAGTTTGATGTTTCGCGATAGTTTGAAACGACACAAATGTCATGCAATCAACATGGATATTTACAAACCACCCAGCTACCGACGCATCGACAAAGAAAGCACCAAAAGCATCTAGTAGCGCAATCGTCAGTCTTTAAGTCCATGCCATCTCCTTACTAGCTAGACATTTTCCTTTTTGGATTTTCACTAGATAGAGATGATTAACTTGGGTCAATGGTAGATACTCTCTAGTACCACTGCTTGTGATATGAGTAAGTATCACCATTTATAAAAGTCAATCAGCTATTCGTAGCTGATTGGGTGCGCAAATCAGCCTTGTCAATAAGTCTTCGGATGGGGCAAATCAGTGAGGAAGCATCTTCAGAAAAGCATGCTTGTAAGGTTTTCGTACAAATTTTTTGCAGAAAAATTGGGTCCATCTCCATCACAAACAGTCGAATTCACCGACACTGGAAATGAACTCGACTGTGTGTTGCTTTTCTCTAAACTTTGTTGGGAAAGTTAGTAACAAATGATGCAGTCAGGCATTTGTAAAGTTGAAGACGTACGTTTACAAGCACATATACATGACGAATCCAAGGCAAACGTTTACAATCACATATGCATGACGAATCCAACTTGATTCATAAGACAAGTTTTTCATCCACGCATATGTGCTCAACTTATTTTCAATACTTTCTTGGTGTACAACTAAACAAGGCTCCACGGTGCCGTGTACTCGACATTTTCATGCAACTTATTTGAAGGATTTCACTTCCACTTCTCTTTTAATGGACCACCAAAAATCTCTATGCAACTTACTTGACTTCAGCGGAGAGATGTAAGTTTGCCTCTGGCTTCATTCGCAAAAGTGGTACTTCCTTTTCAGCATAGGTGCTCATCTTTTTCTAATTTTTTAGTCAAACTTCCAAGAAAATTGACACCAGGCAAGTTTATCTGCTTGTGATTCAAAAGGGATTTCTCTACTGCGTGCATTTGGGAAGGGAAGGGTGGGGTTGGGAGGGGGGGCTTCGGTTGTATTGTTGGAGATTTCACTTGCTTCATTAAGTTAATCCAAGATCCAATTCTGTGGATCTAGGGGAATACAACAAATTAGTCATAAAGCTCATTACACTTCATCTCTTGTTTCCCCTTTCTAAAATATTTAGTTGTGGCAGCTTTATCTGCCTCATTATTCTAATGAGCCGAGTCTAAAAGTTGGTAGTCCTCTTTACCATTAATTGGAGGATCCCTTGCCTACTTTGCATTGCTTGGTGGACCATCTACTTTTTATGTACAATTCCGTTTACAAAGTTCTTAATTATCATGCACTCTTTTTGTTGATTTAGATTTTTGTAGCATCTTGGTTATAACGAATATGTTCATTTCAAGACAATCACAGAGGAAGCTAAAGTCTAAACACCACCCCCACCCTTGAGCTGCCTTCTGTAGCAAGTCCAAAAGTCATTCAGGATTTTAGGTTAGTGAAGCACTATTAAGCTTCATATGAGTATGGAATTTGTGGTCCTTTTATGGACTCCATAGTTCAGGGCACATAGCATCGCCCTTTGTGACGATCAAGGCTGGTAAGTCTATGGGTCCACACAGTTATCCATGTACCAGTATAAGAGTGGGCAGCTACCGCGGCCCCTGTTTTTTAAGGTAGAACTCCATGTTGAGGAGTTACTCGGAATGCTCCCAAGATATCAGTCTTTTTGGTTTCATAGTCAGGAGTATAATAAGTCAATTTGTAATCTTTAACACCAGCTTTGAATCCAAGACTTGTTCTAGTCTCTGTTTGTGGTGACATGAATCCCTCCCTACAACTCATAAATAGATATCTTGAATTTGGAGTGATACCGATTAGTGCTCAACAATTCAACACATTTCTTTAACAGATGGAGGGCTTAATTGGCTAAATTTACGCTCCAAAAAGTATAAATAACTTATTTTTACCTCAACACATCGCAGAATTTGCGGGGATCGATGGTCATTTTTTCTATTAAGTGAAAGGGTATATAGGTCAATGCCAAGTTATAACTGTGTAACATATAAAATACCGGTGTATAAATCTGCAAAGTAAAGTATACATACTTCAAAAACTTGAAAATTGGATCCCCTTTACCTAACGCAACGCGCACACACCCCATAAGTAAAAATCAATCATATTAAGCTCCTTTCCACCAAATTTTGTACAAACCACAACTTGATGCAAGAGACGGCAGCAAATAAAGACTAAAAAGAATCCAATTTAATGATACAAACTTGAAACACTAACCATGGTTAGTTGGGGTTCTCCTTACTCCCTTTCACTTTTTGAATTGAATCCCTATTGAGTGTTGTTATTTTGATAGTAGAAAAATAGTAACAATTCCCCGCATGACAATAAATAATACTCGCTATATATATATATAGTAGCATTTCTACTACATTTTTAACGATCATTCTTAGTTGCACTTTGTTAGCGTCAATAAATAAAAGTTCATGTGAATATTTAATAACTGTTAATTATTTCTATACATGAAGTAGTAGCTATCTTCCTACAACACGACTAACAACAAAACATTTTCCAATCAAATTTCCTCCAAACCCACATGGCTAGCGATATGTCGAGGGCGATAAAAGCTAGTTTCATTTTCTTAGGTTCACTGTGAACGAAACTTGACAATGTGTAGTGTAAGAGAATGGACTGAATATGTTTGGTAAGATGGTGATAATAGTCCTCCATGTTTTCCAATATTTATTTTGTCACCTGAAATCCTTAGTCACTTGCATACCACCTGCTTCCATTTTCCATTTATAGGTTATAAACCTTTACACCTAAAGGCGCATAGCTTCTTGCATAATTGAACAAACTTCGGCTCCTATCTGAGTTGTAGGAATCTTCTTCTAACTCTGTGTATAGTGTCGATTAATAGTTACTAAATATTTCTAGTGATTTTTTTCTAATACTTTTAGAAACAATTATTAGCAGCACTTTTTTATCGTCACTAAATAAATTTTACTAGAAATATTTAGAAACGATTGATTGTCGCCATATAAGGAGAAGATGAAGATTTCTCCAACCGGAGTAGTAGCCAAATTTTTTCTTGCATAACTATCTCAAAAGCCCTGAATGGTCCAAAAGTTTAATTCAACGGAAGTCAATTCCAAGTTATCCTTTAGTGCAACTGGGCACCCATCGGAGTTTGCTTTTGGCTCTTACGTGCTAATGGAAAGACGGGGCTTACCACGAAGATTTGAAGGGGACCCTTCACCTATCGACACACAGCAATCATTATACAGATACAAAATACCACTACTAATTAGTCATAAGAGTCCCCATTTGGTGCGCTTCAAGTGTTGTTAGATATGAACACTTTGCAGCGTCTTCCATATTTAAGTATTAGCATTAGCATTTGTGTAGGAAAATAATGGGACAGAATGGACCAATGGTCAAGGCTACAGCTTTCTTTTAAGCCACATATCTGCTTTAGCGCATAAAAATATTCTTTAGCTTGCGTATTTTTGTGAAGCTTTCATCAGAGTCAAGTCATTCGCGGAGGGCGGATCGAGCTGCCTTCCCAAAGAACTTGACTTTTTCTTGAGGATTTAAACAAATATCAACCGGTAGAACTTCACGGTATCGCGAAAGTCTTCGCTTCATTATCTTAACAAAACAGAGACTGGCTAATCATGCATGACATGCTTCAGTTTTGTCCAATATTGACCTTCCTTGCTATGGTTGAAGCTTTAGCCTTGATTCCCTTCAACCCTACTAGACTTCCACAAGCCATGCACATACATCTTTCAACCTTGCTTTCAGCTACCGTGAATTATTGGCGGAACCACATATTGACTCAGATAGGCAGTTGCCCACTACAAACTTGGATGGATAGGCCACTAATACTACCAAAGGTGATAAATAGCATGGGATGAACCTACAAGTCCCAATGTAGCAACAAGAGATGATCGCTAGATATTTTTAGTGACTTTTAGTGATACCAAAAAATGTTGCTAACAATTGTCAATAAAGATGAGTACATAAATGTTATTGGCTACAATATTAGCGACAATTAGTGGTCACTATATGGAGGGTCGTAGTCTATTCTTACTACCGGGATTGCAACCTATTCTTTCCAATAAGATGGACTGGGGAATATTTTGTCACCTTAATTAAAAACTAAATAATCGCTCATCTTGCGAAGCATAATGACTATATAATCTTGTGCACATGTCTCTTTGGTACTTTCGCTAATCTATTGTGTATTACTTAACTAGCTAGAAGGCAAAAACTATAAGAGAGATTAAGCAAAAACTAAGCAACTTTTTGGTTTAACTAAAGTACCCCTCCTAAAAATTGTCACTAAAGTTATGCATAACATCAAAGTCCAACCTTAAGGGCAAACAAGTTGAGATTATATCTAGGAGAGTGTGGTCTGTTAGAAGAGGGAGTTGATTTAGGGCCATCGCACAAAATATTTCACAAAATATGTCACTCTGTGACCATCGCACAAAAATTTGCAGGCTCTGCCAATGAGAATAGGAATTGAAATATTTAACTTGATTTGCATTTTCTACGTAGGGCTCTGTCATAGCAATGTTATCGAGTTGACCATGGAATAGAAAAAAGGCCTTGACATATGCTCGTAGGAATGTGAAGGCACGATGTCCTTACTACTATCTTGTACGTACGATAATCTCAAGATAACTAATGTAGCTATCTCACCCCGGGAGGAATTCAGGAAGATAACATTGCTAATTAGAAATAACGGGTGTGTACCACTTATCAGCTACCTTCCGTCTAGCTGTGAATATAATACTTCGTAGTATTTAAAGTACAAAATATAATATGAAAGGAGGTAGTGAGAAGGGATTTATCACTACAATTAGAGCGGAAACATGACTTCGGATAGGAGACAGTAGGAAGTATATGATTCGTGTAGCAACCCCAGTTAAACTTGTAGAAAAGACTTACTCAATTATGGAGTAAATAAATCCATATATACATCTTTTTATTTATAGCTGCCAACACTTGTGCCACTAAAGGTAAAGAAAAGGCGACCAAGTGGAAAGGTCCGGTTAAAGGCAACTCGAGCAATGGCAATAGTAATAAAAGTGCTTATTGTCATAATTCTTAACATAAAGCTCGAATTTCATTTGATCCTTCAATTTTCTGTCTACCAATAGCAATTAAGACAAAAAGGACACCCAAACTTACTCTTTAAATTTCAGTAACAAGGAATTTCCTTGTGCATAAAGTCACATATTTTTGAAGTAACAATTTCCTTGACCGTGTTTTCCATTTTTTTTTTCTAATTTCCCTTGTATTAATGGGTGGAAAAAAATGTTAAACCATTTTTATTTTGTTGATTTGATTTGGGACACACACAGAGAGCAACCATCGTTAAAAGTTCAGAATACTGGTACTAGATGCTGTACCACAAGGAACCCTAAAAGTATGAAGTTAAAGGCAAGGTGGGACACTGGAATTTGGCTTTGCCTTTGCCTTTGCCTTTGCCTTTGCCTTTGCCTTTGCCTTTGCATTAAGGTTCCCACTTAATAATAATTTAAGAATTGATCCTTTAGCAGGTAGGTTGAACTTTATGGCATAAGGGCACATAATGAAAAGGCTAGTCCAAGATTGGCCTACTCCTAAAAGCTAAGTAAGCTCAGCTGTAATTGCACGTGGTTCGCTAACTTAATCAAGAAACCTGGTAAGGAGGTACAAATTCCACGAACATGGAAATGAGAACTTGCCATTCGGGTTTGTTTGATTCAGCTTCGATAAATGGAGTCGTCCCCGTGAACAAGAAGACACCACTTACTCCATCTTTTTTTTTTTGGGGCAAGGCTTGGTCTATCTTCTTGATATACTGAATGTCATTTTAATAACGATTCATTAACCATAACTACACATAAGATAGGGAGGAATAAAACTATGGGGGAGCGTACATTTTTTTCCCCTTTTCTTTTTGAAAAAGTATAAAAACTGTATATTTCAAATGAAACGATGTACTTCCCAAATGACAAGATGACAGTTCGATCTTTTAAGTAAACACTTAACAACAATCTAGCCTAGACAACCGTATGACATACCTAATACAACAAAATAGGGAGACACAATCCTATTCCAACGAGTTTTATACTTCCATTTATGCTAGTAGAATCTGAGTTCCACTATTCACGATGCACAAAAAAAAACTTGCATGTCTAGCTTGGTGTACCAAATCAACTGCGAAATCAAGTCTTCCGGCTAACTCCCGTTAAGTATATGCTGCATGTGCATCTAGGCTCGTTTAACGCAAGTCAAAATATAAGAGTTTTTAGGTGTCGCTGAGTTATTGTCTTGAGAATATGCTTTCTACTTCTTTAAGCAATGCTACCAACATGTGACTATTTACGTTGAAAATGGAGTATTGATATTTCTAGTGGAGTATTGATATTTCTAGTTTTTAGTTTTTGCTTTTCAAATCGTAGAGTATATGATAGGGAGATAGATTTGGTAGTCATTTGTCGCTAACCCGGTATTAACGGCAGAGCGCGATCAGCATTCTTCGCAATTTATATCATAAATATATGGGGGGATTCCTTAGGATAGTCAAACTCGCAGCGCAAAAAAATGTTGAAAAAGGTTTTGTTAATGGATGTTCACTACAAGCTACTAGTATTCAAATGGAACATTAATGAAGTTGACATATTCAAGACAGTGCCTGCCTACATGACGTTGAACCAACGGCACAGATTTGATGTTCTTGAATGGAATTTATCAATTCTTGAACAGCTGAATTTGTTTTTGCTGGGCATGTCTTGTTTTGTGTATGCCTATTTAATGTGCATGAAAAGATATGCTCTTGTAGTATCTGCAATGCTCTGTTCCATCACTTACTTATATATATATATATATATATATATATATATATATATATATATATATATATATATATATATATATATATATATATGGGAGCTGATCCATTGATAGCGCTAGCAAATGGAGTTAAGTTGCTAGCGCGATCTGACCGTCCATCCTGAAAGATGGACGGTCCAGATCGCGCCTTTTTCCAAAACTGATCCCCGTCCGCCATACTGTCTCGCGGACGGGAGTTTTACCTTTTTGCCCTCCTCCCATGTCCGCGAGACTGTCTCGCGGACGCCTTTCTGTTCCTGACATGTGTCAGGAAAAGGCGTCCGCCATACTGTATGGCGGACGATCTCTAGGCTGACACATGTCAGGGCCTGTCCCCTCGGTCGCCTATAAAGTCTCGGGCGTGAGCCCCGAGAACTGTCCCCTGGTATCTGTATGGCGTCAACTCTCTCCTGCTATAAATATTTAATCAGATCGGGGTATTTATATTATTGTAGCGGACGGCGTCCCCTCTCTCGAACATCTAACCTAAAGCCGCTACCCCATCTACGGCGACTCACATCTCCGGTCACCCACATCTCCCCGCCGACACCACCGTCCTCACCTCAACGACGATCTCGATGGCTTCTGGATCGGAGACCACCTACGCCTACGATTATATTGGCAACTTGCACCTGGTAGGCAAACACTTTTTCAAAGTCATGATGCCGGGATTTGAGCATGAACTTGTAGGCTATCCCTCTTTCTCTTTCTCTGTATTTTCGTGTGTTAAAAGTTTGATCTTTTGTTTTTCTTAACCAAAACTAACCTATTTTTTGTATTTTGTGTTTGGTAGGACATACCGGAAGCATTTACCAATCAATTTACAACAATTCATGATAGTGCAAGATTATATAGCCGCAAGGGGGCATGGCAGGTTGAAATCAAGCTGAAGCCCGGCCGATCCCAAAAAAAGGAATTCGCAGAGGGTTGGAACGTCTTCGTGCGCCAGCATGGCCTCGAACTCGGGGACTTTGTAGTGTTCGAACACCTTGGGTGGTGGGATTTTCAAGTTGTAATCTTTGAACGGAGCGCTTGTGAAAAGCTTTCGTACCCCATTTGTGAACCATAGTTTATTATAATAAAAATATTTATGTTCTTGTTTATTATGTTTTCAAATTTTTTCTTGGTTAATTGTGCCTTTTTTTGTTGCCTCGATATATTGATATATTGAGATCGTTGATTATGAATTGTACATTATTTTTTGGAAAAATTGAGATTGTTGATTCCGTCGCTAAAACAAGTCTTTGGGCGTCAGTTTATTAAAATAGCATTAACGTACTATGTCGCTAAAACAAGTCTTCGGGCCAATTTATTTCAATTTATTAAAACTGCATCACGGGCGCCAATTTATTCCAATTTATTACATTACGCCACATTGTATAGTTCTATATATATAGCGGATATAAGGGGCCCTCCGCTTAGGCCGGGTTCGGGAAGGTCGGGAACTAAGGCCCCGTTTGACAAAAAAAATTTCCCTCTTTTTTTTTTCAGTTTTAAAAACAGAAAAAAAATGTCTGGTCCGTGCCAACCATTTTCTGCGGTAAGTATATCCGCGATACTATATAGCGGACAGTTTGGACTAAGTGTAGAAAAAACTAAGTGTTGGAGAGGTGGAAGTAAGTGTAGAAGAAAAAACTAAGTGTAGAAGAAAAAACTAAGGCCCCGTTTGACAAATTTTTTTTCCCTCTTTTTTTTCAGTTTTAAAAACTGAAAAAAGTGTAGAAAAAACGAAGTTTTGGAGAGGTGGAACAAAGTGTAGAAGAAAAAACTAAGTAGTGGTATTCTAAGTAGCGGACGTAGAGAACACAACCAAAAACATTCTGCGGGGCCGTCCGCTATACTATGTAGCGGACGTAGAGAAGATGTGTCGTCCGCTACATAGTATAGCGGACGTAGAGAAAACTACCAAAAGTCTAGCGTCCGCGATACTATATAGCGGACAAGGAACAGACCCGCGAGACTATATAGCGGACGGCAAATGTATATTGTCCAGCGGACAGCAAATATATATATTCAAACCCAAAAGAAAGTCCCCCTATAACTTCTACACTCTTCTTCTCCCCGTGTTCTTCCTACTCACAAATATTCCCAGCGGCGTTGGCAAGCAGATCTGCGCAATTTCTTCATAAGAGCAGCTTTAATCCCCCCCTAATAGATCACGTAAGTTCACAAAATCAATCCTTTACATGTTTCTAATCTATAGTTGTGATCAATATTGCGTTTTATGCGTGGTTTTGATTATGCATTGAGCATGTGCTAGCGGTGATGAGGATTTATATATGTATGTATTTATTCATGTGCTAGCGTTTGTAAAATCCAATTCCATAGTTTCAGTTGCAAAAAATGGAATTTATCCCTGGACCAGAAGATCCATCCGTGTTATACGACCAAGCCAACCATATCAGTACGCTCATATGGGATGGTGGAGTAAGATACATTATTTATCAACTTTCTTATTATTACGAACGTTGTTTTACCGTTCATTTTGCTCAAATTGTATTTATTAATAATTCGTAGGAAAGAGAACTTCTCACCACCGTAGAAGTATCTCGCGAGTTCACGAGATGGACCTTGAACAATTCCCAGAAAAGCATACTGCGTGGAATTGGGTTTGGGATTTTCACGCATGGGCAGATCTTTCAACAGCTTGACCGGGCCTTGATAGGTGCCCTTGTTGAGAGGTGGAGAAGTGAAACGAATACGTTTCACTTCCCGATCGGAGAGATGACGATTACCCTAGAAGATGTAGGGTTCATCTTGGGGTTGCCGGTGACGGGGCGGCCGGTAATTGCTCCTCCGTCAGACGCAACGAATAAGAGAACAGCGCGAGACTTCTTCACTTCGATACCCCAGGATCAATTTAGCACTGGTGGTATAAAGTTGAAGTGGTTGGTAGATACCTACGGGGTTTTGCCGGAAAACTATACGGGCCGTGAGCTTGTGGTGTACACAAAGGCCTTCCTCTTGTGGGTGATGGGAGCAATTTTATTCCCAACGACGTCGAAGAACACGGTCAGCGTGAAATATTTACCGTTGTTGGGTAACCTGTCGGAGGTTGGGGATTATGCCTGGGGTGCAGCGGTTCTTTCGTATCTGTACCGAGCATTGCACAAGGCAACGAGGCCCAACTCCAAAGCCATATGTGCATGTCTCTCGCTATTGCAGGTATATCATATAAATCATGTCTTCGTTATTGTGTTTTATTTTTGTTGAATCGACGATATAAATATAATTTTTTGATGTTCTCAGGTGTGGTCTTACGAACACCTTGCTCCCGGTGCACCAACGCGTAGGGATGGAACCGACAAAGTCTGGCCTCGGTTGTGTGCTTGGGAGTACAGCCGGAGGGCTAGCCACTACAAGAGGAGAGTCGATCCCCATCACAACATTACGTACTATCGAGGGGAGTTCGACCGTCTATCTCCGGGCCAAATGCGTTGGGCACCGTACATACGTTTGGCGCGACGGGTGGGAGAGTCGTTCGTCTTCACGCTCTCCGGGTTGCAGCGCACACCCCTGATCCATTTCGAGCTCGCAGAGTGGCAGCTGCCCGACCGAGCAATGCGCCATTTTGAGTTGGAGCAGGGTTTGCCAGTCGATGCCCCGGATATGAGGGTTAACAGGAACCCACCGGATGTCGGAGTGTTTGGCACCGCCAATGCGTACGAATTGTGCGCGGCCGAAATAGAGCTTTGGACTTCTTGGCAGGACACACTGGCGGCCATCGTCTCGGAGCCAGACCCCGTTATCAGCATCGATCAGTACGATGAGTGGTACTACCGCATCACGCGGAGGAGAGTAGCCCCTGTAAACTTTGAACGTGGGGAGAGGTATGCGCCTAGGGGTCAGATCGATGAGCGTATGGCATACAATCTCGTAAGTTGCCCAACAAGTCTGACTTGAACCAAATTAGTTGAATATAAATGTCTGATTGAAGTTACTTAATTTTTTATCTCTTTGGATGTAGGTTAATGCCTCGCTTGCATTCTTCCAGAAGTTGAGTGAGCGGAGGGATCTGGTGAGCGCAATGGGCGAGGATCTTTGCCAACAGGCTGCGACATTGGCTTTAGGCTGCGGGAATTTTTTGCGCCAAGCATCGGGCCAGTCTTCGGGAGTAAGCCCGGGAATGGGTTATACGGGCGTCAGCCAGGGATACGGTGATCCCTCTGGACAGGCTTCAGGGGTGAGTCAGGGAGTTGTTGGTACCTCTGAAGCGGGGATGGGACAGGCTCAAGCGTCGTGGGGCGATTACAGCGGCCCCTCCTTCAATTTGTTCCCGGAACCCCTCTCTCAAGTCACGCAAGACTTTCCTTTCGGAAACTACGGTTTCTCCGAGGCACTGCCCATTGTCCCGTGGGCGGGACCAGTTGGCGGCCCCGAAGGGGAATATCAGCCGGCCGAAGAAGGAATTGGAGGCCAATATCCCCCGATCGACCCCCGAGGGCAATATCCGAAAGGGCATCCAGCCAGGCCCCTAAAGCCGCATAAATGCGATATAATCCGAGCCCGTTATTTTAGCGGGGCCCCCCAAGACGGAGCGTCGTATGACGTGGATCACCCCGAGGGCTTGGATTACAATGCCTCTTGGACAGAGATCGCCTCGCTGGCGCCAGGATCTTGGTTAGACAGCGGTGTCATCTCGCACTACGTGCAAATTCTGAGGCGAAGGTGTCGGGAGCATCCAGACATCGGTCTGCGCGTGTTTATCTTGGATGCTTTTTTCCATCAGCTCCTAGTACAAGAGTGGCACGACTGGGGCAATGCAAGGAAGGGGAGAGGCATGGCCCAGTGGAAACCGTCCCCTAACCTACAAGCATATCTTGCTAGGGATAGTCCAGTGAGCGCAAGTGTTGCCGACGTGTTTCTAATCCCCTTTTTAGGGAATGCGCACTGGTACTTGGTTTGCTACGAACCATTACAGAGCACGGTTTCAGTCGTCGACAGTCTCTACGACGATACCGACGTGATGCCTGTGATTGATATGTACCGAGGCATAGGCCAGTTGGATGCCATGGTAAGATCCTGTTTCCTTCTTGTTGTAACTTGCATATTATAAAACTGATTAATCTTATTTTGCTAGCTATGTTTAATGCTTATTATGGTTCTCGCAGAATCTTTTTGCTGCCCTGGTCAATGGTAGGCGTCGGGAGAAGGTATCGCGCAGGCCGGTCCTCATTTTCCGATTAAAGAGGAGTAGGCCCAAGCAACATAATTCCTCGGACTGCGGCGTCTTCCTCTGCATGTACATGGATTACATTTGCCGGTCTGAGAGCCTCAAGAAGACTGTCTGGAGCGAAGAATGCATACAAGACTTTAGGTATAGGATTGCTTGGCAAATTATAAATGGCCGGCCTAGAGCTATTAGGTTTATTGTAAATCCGTGTAAGGAACATAATTCCTGCGAGAGATGATGTTCCCCAATTCACATTGTAACGTTACAACACTTTTTTAACCCAAAAAATTTATTGAATGCGATTGATTTTATTGACCAATGTGATTTAACGGTGGGAAACCAAGTGTTGGATATCTGTCTATCTGCAGGGCAAGTGTTCAAAAAATAACAAAGTGATCGATAATATGTGTATCTGCGGGGCCGTCCGCTACATAGTATAGCGGACGCAGAGAAGTGAACCAAAACCAAAAAAAAACTAAGTGTTGCAGGGGGGTATTCTGCGGGGCCGTCCGCTAAGTAAACCAAAACCAAAAAAAAACTAAGTGTTGCAGGGGGGTATTCTGCGGGGCCGTCCGCTACATAGTATAGCGGACGCAGAGAAGTGAACCAAAACCAAAAAAAAACTAAGTGTTGTAGGGGGGTATTCTGCGGGGCCGTCCGCTACATAGTATAGCGGACGCAGAGAAGTGAACCAAAACCAAAAAAAAACTAAGTGTTGTAGGGGGGTATTCTGCGGGGCTGTCCGCTACATAGTATAGCGGACGCAGAGAAGTGAACCAAAACCAAAAAAAAACTAAGTGTTGTAGGGGGGTATTCTGCGGGGCCGTCCGCTACATAGTATAGCGGACGCAGAGAAGTGAACCAAAACCAAAAAAAACTAAGTGTTGTAGGGGGGTATTCTGCGGGGATGTCCGCTACATAGTATAGCGGACGCAGAGAAGTGAACCAAAACCAAAAAAAAACTAAGTGTTGTAGGGGGGTATTCTGCGGGGATGTCCGCTACATAGTATAGCGGACGCAGAGAAGTGAACCAAAACCAAAAAAAAACTAAGTGTTGTAGGGGGGTATTCTGCGGGGCTGTCCGCTACATAGTATAGCGGACGCAGAGAAGTGAACCAAAACCAAAAAAAAACTAAGTGTTGTAGGGGGGTATTCTGCGGGGCTGTCCGCTACATAGTATAGCGGACGCAGAGAAGTGAACCAAAACCAAAAAAAAACTAAGTGTTGTAGGGGGGTATTCTGCGGGGCCGTCCGCTACATAGTATAGCGGACGCAGAGAAGTGAACCAAAACCAAAAAAAACTAAGTGTTGTAGGGGGGTATTCTTTAATACCTTAGGTTTCTAATGTTGTGCTGCGCAGTGTAGCGGACAGTGTAAGAAATCACGTATAAAAAAATGATTGTAAAGGTTATTACAAACGAGTCATTACTAAAATATTATTACAAAATGTCCGACACTTTTGATGGCTCATAAAAGATTATTACAAAATATTCAGTACACTAAAGTTCCACTGCAGCTTGTTCGTCCTCATCCTCGGCATCATCTTCTTCCCCGTCTTGCAAAGGCACTGGACTTATCCCCAGTGCCTTGTAATGGTTCCGCTTGTCGTGGTCTGTCATTTTGTTGCACAATGCACACCTTCTTAGCTTTTTTGGTTGACTTGCCGTCTCAATAGAGCTTTTCATCCGCGTAGATCTCTTGCGGCCTTTCGTTTGCGATATAATTGGATCCGAAGGCCGGATATCATTGTCGGCTCCCTCCCCCGGCTCGTCATCTTCTGATCCCGTCGTAGGCTCGGTGTCAACCGCATTGCTGACTGAAGCTGCTTCCAATTGGTCGACGATGGGCTCTTGCTGCTGAGCTACCTCGAGGAGATGTTTATATCCGACCATTGTAGCAGCACCCTTTACGGACAAACGGGTGAACATCGTCACCAGATGATTATACCGCAACGTCTCTGATTCTTCAAAGTCAGTATACGGGTGCTCCGGAAAGGAAATGGTACCGTGCAACCTGTTTGCACCTTTCGTCCAACGTGGCAGGACGTATTTATCGGGGATTGTCCTGATATTCTTCTGTGTGAAAAACCGCAGAATGTGTCTACACAGGATGCCATGGAACTCAAACTTCTTACAAACACATGTCACCGAGTCCGTCAATGTGTCGTGGGTCACCGTATAAATTCTGCGCAGCTTCTCAGGGACGAGGTCATTCACGAGCGAATAAACCTTGTACTCACGCGACGACTTTTCTGCCACCTTATATATACTGTATCGGCCCGATTTTTGCAGCTCTACTTGGTATAGCAGGAAGATCTCCTTCGTATAGACTTTGGCACCGTTCAGCTCCAGCGGGGTCTCAAGCAACCTTCTCCTTTGCTTGTACGTGGTTGCAAAGTCTGCAGCCCTTTCTTTCACGAACAACGACGCAACCGCTTTTTGTGCTGATGTGACGAAACTCTTCAAATTGGTAGCTGTACCCACATAATTATCGAACGTGGCATTCATAGATTCACTCCTGCCCGTCGTTTTCATGCCCGCAGAAAAATGACTTCTCGTGTAAACACCAATCCATTGCTCTTTGAGCCCGTACAAGTGCTGGAGCCACTCGTTGTCTTGCAATGAGTAATCCCGAACAAGCTTTTCCCACCTCTCCTCGAATTCCTCAATCGTTAATGACTTGAGGACGCATTTGTCAAAATCCTGTTTAAAGTCTGGATACTTTGCGTACATGTGATGCAGACGTTCAGGGTATTTGTTGCTTATGTGCCAAGTGCACAAGTTGTGTCGAGTATCTGGGAAGACGGTAGCAATAGCCTTCTTCATTGCCAAATCTTGATCGGTGATGATAACAGTCGGTGCTTTGAAGTTCATTGCTTCCAGCCACACCCTAAACAACCATTCAAAAGAACTCTCGCTCTCGTCCCTTAACAAGGCGAACCCGAACAGGATGGAGTGATAATGATGATTGACGCCCGTGAAAGGAGCGAACGGCATCGAGTACTTGTTGGTACGGTATGTGGTGTCGAAAGTCACGACATCCCCAAAATGCTTATAAGCTAGCCTCGAACGACCGTCGACCCAAAAAATTGTGCTAACTCGATGCTCGTCGTCAAGTTTATAGTCGAAGGTAAACTGCGGGTCCTCCATCTGCATCCGTTTCAATAGGCTCATTGTCGCTTGCGCATCATTGAGGTCATACGCGGCTCGTCTATGGGTTCGGACCGCGTTACGAACGTCTGTCGTGTTAAAGTTTAAATTTTGAATTCCCCCAGCCTGTTCAGCAAGAACATTAATCATGTCGGTAGGTCCTAGCCGCGCATCGCTCATTGTGTGAATTAGGCTCCTCGCGACCTTACCCATCTTCTTGTGTTGATGCATCTGACTCACCTTAGAAGGGGTTACTAACGGGTGATTGTGTGCCAGTTCCAGGCTGGTAATAAGCCAATGATCTTGTTTGGCTTTATAGCTTACGAACATCTTGACCTGGCAATTCGTGCGCGCAAAGCAATCCCGTCTTCTCCGCGCATACCCTATTTCGTCATCATCACTGTCATCGTTGCCTACGCGTGTCTCATTTTGCACTGGGTTTCTGCCCCTATGACACTCGTATAAGCGAGAGCATATCCTTTTCGATACGCTGCTTGTTCTTGTAGTTTTTATTCTAATGCCAAAACCAACCCTCAATGAATAAGCTCGAAAACATTCTCCAGCTTCTTCCAACGTTTGAAAGGTTCGTCCTAGATACGGATCACTAGCATCTACGGGGGTGCTGGAGCTCGATACGAAATCAGACATTGTGAAAAAGACCTATGTAGAAATAGAATACGCTTATTATCTCAAAATTATCTTGACGATTAGACCGATTTAGGATACCATATACATAATCTCAAAAGTGTCTCCTATTTTGCTAATTATATATTTACTGAACATAACAAATTAAAATTACTAAGATAAACGGTAGCAAGATCACAAACTTTACCTTGCTTGAGTGATGCTTGAACCAAAAGTGTGTTACTCCAAGAAAAGCTTGAAGGGTGCTGAAAATGGAAGCAAGTGAATCTGAAAGCCCCGCATAAATTTTGCTGAAAGAGCCGAGTAGGGATAGATTCTAGGATACCAGGGGACAGTTCTCGGGGCTCACGCCCGAGACTTTATAGGCGACCGAGGGGACAGGCCCTGACATGTGTCAGCCTAGAGATCGTCCGCCATACAGTATGGCGGACGCCTTTTTCCTGACACATGTCAGGAACAGAAAGGCGTCCGCGAGACAGTCTCGCGGACATGGGAGGAGGGCAAAAAGGTAAAACTCCCGTCCGCGAGACAGTATGGCGGACGGGGATCAGTTTTGGAAAAAGGCGCGATCTGGACCGTCCATCTTTCAGGATGGACGGTCAGATCGCGCTAGCAACTTAACTCCATTTGCTAGCGCTATCAATGGATCAGCTCCCTATATATATATATATATATATATATATATATACACACACACACACGGAACAGCAGTGCCATTTAATTGACTTCAACTGTCCCAAAAATAACCAGCACTACCACAATCCATAAGGATCCGAATCCCCTGCCGTAGGTAGGGTTATGGCAGGGGTGTTGTAGCGCCTGTTATAGCCGTTCGATCAAGATAAGTGGACGGTAATGGTTAAGATGAAGCCACGTCATCAACTTTGGGGAAGACTACATTTACGTCGGGAGACCAGCCTTCTCTCTCTAATGACTCTCTCTCCCTCCAAACCGACGATAATTCCAACGCCCCACTAATCGGCGACGCGACTTCATCTCACCGTCCGGCGACTCTCACCCTCCGGTGACGCGACCATCTCGGAATCACCAACGAAAGCCGCAGCAGCCTGAATCGGTGATTCTCTCAAACTCAGTCGTCTCTCCATCTCGCTTTCCCTGATTCTATCTGCCGCCGCCGACGACAACGATTCAACTCACTTCCGGCAATGGCATGTCCATCACCCATCGGCGACGACGCTCTCTACAATCTCTCTCTCTTCTCTGAAAATCGAAGCCACAAACCATCACCCATCGGCCACGACGTAGCGATTTCGGCGACGCATCTGCAGATCTATTGAACCCTTATGGCGGCGACGTAGCGGCGTCAATACACTGTTCAACCAGCGTCGATAGCTCCAACTTCCGACCAGCGTTGCCATGGAAGTACACCGTTCACCGGTGACGACATCGGCTGCCTTTTCTACCTTCCGGCGACGAGATCTGCAATCTCTCTCTTCTTGAAAATCTCTCTTTTTCTTGGTTCGAGAGGAAAGAAGTCTGAAATTGGAGAGAGGAAAGAAGTTTGAAATCTAAACGGATTAGAGGAAGAAATCTGAAATCTAAACACACACACAGAGAGAGAGAGAGAGAGAGAGAGAGCGAAGTCTACATCAATTTTGTTTGACGGAGAGGAGGGCTGCTGTTAGTCTTCAAACCACGTTTTTCGAGGTTTTAAGTGATCCGATGATGTGGCCAATTCTTAGGCATAAGATTAAGTAGGACGGTTTGGATCACCCTACAGCACCTCTGCTGTAGCCCTAACTACAACAGAGGATCTGCCTCCAATCCATAAATATCTTCGGGTTATGAATACTTCACTATCTATGACCTATCTAACCATGGCACTCCCTAGTCCAAGGTATACTCTTACAACGAGAGAAGCAATTATGGTTAGAAACTATTTTCCGTTGGCTATAACCATTATTGGATTAAATAAGAACGTTAGCATTGGTAAAGTTTTCAGTTCAACGGTGATAGTAATGCAACCGGCAGATGAGATGAGAGGATAATAAAGGCTTAAACCTTTGTTGTTTGGAAGGCTCATCTCGTTAGCTCTCAACCATCTGTTACACCCCATCTTACGTATCACCCTTAAAAACGAATTATATGGTGAGGGTTCTCTGAGAGAGAGAGAGAGAGAGAGAGAGAGAGAGTTATATGCATCTTTTGGATCTAACAAAATGTTGGTCAGTGAAACGCTTCCAATTGCACCCCTTACCACATGAAATCTGGTTTATATTGTTTTCTGTAGAGTAAGGAGGATGCTAGCTACAACGATGCAAAACAAACTGCCAAGTGAATGCCCTTAATGCCCTCATCATGTGAATGAGCTTGTTCCTGTTTGGCAGGGTTCAGCCGGCACGACAAATTCTATTATAGAGAGCATGGGTGCAAACTCCATTCACTTTGCTCTCCATATGACAAGCACCGAATTTTGCCAAGCTTCCGCCCTTTTCCATGAATTTTCAGAAGTTTTATACTTTGCCTGGCTTCGCTGGTTTGCTCCTACTAGAGATGTAGACAAGTCGAGCCACATTGTCGAGCCTGATAAAACTTAAAGATGCATCAAACCTGACTTGATTTTTTCGAGTGATCCGAACTCAACCTTGATTTACTCTACCAAAGAATTCTTAGTTAACCAAGTACAGAAATATAACGAGGTTCGGATTATGTTCCAAGTATGAATCGTTTATAATTATGTTGGTACGTATTCATTTTTATTTGTTCTGCTTCGGGCATTGGATGTTTGGGTTGTATGGTTTGTTATACGAGGTTACATTGGGCCTTGTTAACTTAATCATTACTCCGTTAGGCCATAACAGCTGGGGGTCTGCTCACTTTTAGCTCGGAACGCCAAAACTCATTCAAACACCAAAACCGGACTAGGTACAAACACTATCTGACATACGAAACTGAGATCTTTATTCAGCTTTTAGTTACAAAGTTACAATTTACAAGTGACCCACTCGTTTCTTCGACAACTTTTTTCTATTCTACCACTTTCTGCCTCTAGAAAATCTGGCCGGACTGAAACGAGTGATATAGACGACTAGCTCGACCATCCACCACAAGCTCAGCCACGGCAGCCCCAGTCGCAGGGCCGTTGAGAATACCCCAACAATTATGCCCAGTTGCCACGTAACACCCCTTCACCCCCGGAACCTCGCCTATCACCGGTGCACTGTCGTCCGTGCATGGCAAGAAGCACGCTTGCTCGGCTGTTACTCTCACTCCTTCCCCAAAATGGCTTGAAACAGTCTTAGCCACCCTCTTAAGCACCCGTATCGATTCTGGGTTTGGCACTACCTGTTGGGGGTCGTCAGGGACTTCGGCTTCGGCAAGACATCCGGCATAAGTACACCTCTCCTATCAATTCAATCACCAAACCAAAACCACCAATTTGATGATTCATGCAGGCCCATAAGGCATTGACAAATACTGATCAATATGGTTGTAAGACAACAGTGGGGCATTTAAAAAGGAATAATAGTTAATGGGTATAAGTGTATAATACATGACCTTAGCTATTGAATGAATGAAGTTTTCATTCTGAGAGAAAACAACAATTTTGGCACGAGTAGAGGAGAAACATATAGTTACACTTACCCTCCAAAAGCCATTCTACGACATTCTTGCTAAGTTAGGGCTATGAATCATGCATACAGATACAACATTCTGCAATACAGTGATCCTCCAAAAGCCAGATATATAAGCAAATACAGTGATGATATTGTTATCAACTAGACTTATACACTACATAACTAGTGTAACACCTTATTCCAAGAATTAGGACCACATAGAGAATCTTATAGCACACAAAGCAATAAAAAACATGAATTTTCACATATCTGGCAACTCTTAATTGTAACTCGTGGAATAACAAAGCACATAAAAGAAGAGGAAAAAATGTTATACCACACAAAGCAATAAAAAGTGTAAAAGTCCACGGGTTAACTACAGTCCCAGGTAAAAAGTATCCAAGAGAGAAACAAATCAAGATTGAGACAAAGGGCAGGAGACAGAGCAACCTCATGCCAGTGCCCAAGGGATGACAATGGGAGGGGGTAGGGAGCAAGTGCAACTGAATTATGATAGTGCAACCCTTCAAAATGGAGAATTATCCATTACCTTTAAGCATGTAATTAGATGTAAGTGATGTGACGAGGAAGTGATGCAACCAACCAGGCCATTGTCAATGGAAACCATCATTCTGCCTTGTACGCGATGGTGCAGGCCATCCCT